>BSBM01001407.1:0-527500 GCA_027924585.1 Larix kaempferi | reverse complement strand
ATTGCATCTCTCTCTCTCACCTTCTATCCCTCCCTCATGTTATCTTTCCCTCAACCTATCCCAATCTCTCCATCACTCCCTCTTTCTCTCACACACTTTATGTCCCTTCCCCCTCCTCTCATATTCTCTCTCTCTCTCTCTCTCTCTCTCTCTCTCTCTCTCTCTCTCTCTCTCTCCACCATTCCCTGCATGTCTCCCACCAACGCTTTCTATCCCTCCCTTCCTATCTCTTTATTTCGTTCTATCCCCATGTATCTCTCACTCCCTCTAAATCCATTCCTCCCCATTGTCCCTCTCCCTCCCTTGCTCTATGTCTCTCCCCCCCTTGTTGTTAATTTTTGAGCATTAATTCAATATACTCTAGGATATTTACTGAGAGAATAACATGTACAGCATATCAAGTATAACAATGCATATCAATCACACCAAGCAAACACATGAGACAATAGACACACAGAGTTTCACTGGGGAAAACCATAAAGGTGAAAAACCCCACAACTTCCTCAGAGATAGAAAGAGCAATGATACAACCAAGGTACAACCAAAGTACAAGAGATAGTCTTCTACTAGCATCTCCTCCTCCTCCTCAACTAATGCGCCACTTTTCGAGTGATGTACAAGTGAATAATGAGATGATCAAATAGAGAGATCCCGCTCTCTATTTATACTTGTTCTAAGCGGCCTAATAAACCTATGGAGACGACTTATCTAACTCAGCCTCATAACCCCAGGTTACATAATCCGGGTCGACCCCTCTACTAGGTGGTCTAATAACCCATCAGCAAGTTACACCACTTGCGACACTTGTCAATACAAATGAAGACACTTCCGTATAGAGGAATAATACAGCACTATAGGAGTACAATAAAATACATAGATGAAATACATTCCGAAGTTACATATACATCAACACTCCCTCTTAACTAGGAAGGTATTTCTCAACACAGATCTGCTAGCACAAGTCTTCTTCTCTGGATCATCATCAGCGAATCATCATCCTTGAATCATCGTCATCGTCACTGTTGCTGCTATCTCAATCAATCTCTAATCTACTCGTCATAGGAAGTTCTACAGAGCCAGTCCTTTTTCATACTGGATGTAGGCCCACCATCTGTAGGTCTTCATCATCACTGGCCATACTGTGGAATCCTCAAGACTTATTACGTACCTAACTAAACCTGGCTGAAGCATCCCAGGTTGTTACGAGCACTCATCTCTACCTATCAGATCTCCCAGGAGCACATTACATGTGACCCCATCACAAAACCTGGCTGTAGCATCCCAGGCTATTATGAGCACACAGCTCTACCTGTCGGATCTCCCAGGAGCACATTACATGTGATCTCACCACAAAACCTGGTTGTAGCATCCCAGGATGTTATGAGCACATGGCTCTACCTGTCAGTTCTCCCAGGAGCATATTACATGTGGTCATGGCAAAACCTGGATGTAGCATCCCAGGCTGTTACGAGCACTCAGCTCTTCCTATCGGATCTCCCAGGAGCATATTACATGTGGTCATGGCAAAACCTAGCGATAGCATCCCAAGTTGTTATGAGCACTCAGCTCTACCTATCGGATATCCCAGGAGCACATTACATGCCATAGGACAAAACCTCGAAAGAGCATCCTAGGCTGTTACGAGCACACAGCTCTACCTGTCGGATCTCCCAAGGATGGATTATATGTCCTCCCAAATCAAAACCTCGAAAGAGCATTTTCTAGATATCCCAGGGCCACATTACATGCCATAGTAAAAACCTCGAAAGACTATCTGCAAACCTCCCAGGGCTGGATTATATGCTTATCTGCACAACCTTTCCACGGCCATAGAGTATCATCCTGATACTCTCCATACATCATCCTGATGTACATCAACACATGATCATCCTGATCATCATCATAGCATCATCCTGATACATATCATCTGGAGCAACATCCTGAAGCTCGTCATCCATGATCATCTTGATCATACAGTGCATCCACCTGATGCATACCTGATACATATCATACATGATCTACCTAATCATACAATGTATCCACCTGATACATACATAAATAAATGATCCATTTGATCATAACAAGCATCCAACATGATGCATATACATATACATGATCCAACTAATCATAACAAGCATCCGACATGATGCATATGCATATACATGATCCAACTGATCATAACAAGCATCCAACATGATGCATATACATATACATGATCCAACTGATCATACCAAGCATCCAACATGATGCATATACAGAGGAGTAATTGGAGCATCGTCCTGATGCTCATCATCCAGCGCTTACATCCATAGCCATGTGAAGGATCCTCCCCTCACCATGATTGGAATGGCTTCAACAAATGTGTCCATCACTTCTTCCTCGAAGTGTTATCAATATGAAGAACACCAAGCCTCTCTCTGAAGTACTCGAACTTCACTCTGGCTAGTGGCTTCATCAGCACATCTGCAACCTGCTCATTTGTTGCAACATACAGGAGCTTCACTGCTCCTCTCTGCACCATATCCCTGATATAGTGATATTTGATCTCGATGTGCTTTGACCTATCATGGAACACCGGGTTCTCTGACAGCTTCACACAGCTCTATTTGTCACAAAAGATACCAATAGCCTCCAACGGGAGATCAAATAACTCAGACAGTAGCTTCCGGATCCATACTGCTTCACAACTGGCCGAACAAGCTGCAACATACTCTGCTTCAGCTGTACTCAGTTCTACGCAGGACTGCTTCCTACTAAACCAAGAGATCACACCCAATCCCATACTGAAGCAACACCCAGATGTGCTCTTCCTATCTGCAGCACTGCCTGCCCAATCTAAATCAACATAACCCTGTAGGTTAAACTTTTTATTTGCATCATACTTGAGCCCATAATCAACCATACCCTTCAGGTACCTCAGAATATGCTTTACAGTAACCAGGTGACACCTCTCGGATCCGTCAGGAACTGGCTCAATGTGTTCACCGTAAAACAAATATCTGGTCTCGTGTTCGTAAGGTACATCAAGGACCCAATCATCTGACGATACATAGTGACATCAACCAGCTCAGATGAAGCATCACACAGAAGCTTCAGGTTCGATGCCATAGGTGTAGCCATGGCCTTGCAGTCCATCATCCCGAACCTCTTCAAGATATTTACTGCATACTTCCCTTGTCCAAGGAAGATACCATCTGCACTCTGCCACACCTCCATACCTAGAAAATAGTGCATCATTCCCAAGTCCTTCATCTCGAACTTGGCAGCAAGCTTCCTCTTGGTATCAACAATCAAACTATCTTCACCTGTTACAAACAGGTCATCCACATACAAGAGTAGCATCACAAGATTGCCTTCCTCAACCTTGTAGTAAAGGTTAGAATCTGCTTTACTCTTGGTAAAGCCCAAACTGGATATAAAGCTGTCCATCCTACCATACCAAGTCCTAGGATCTTGCTTCAAGCCATACAAGGATTTCTTCAACCTGCACACATATGACTCTCTGTCATGTGTCTCAAAACCAAGTGGCTGCTCCACATACAGTTCCTCTTTGACTACACCATTCAAGAAAGCTGTCTTGACATCCATCTGGTGTATCTTCCATTTCATCACTATAGCCAGAGCAAGCACTGTTCTAATGGAAGTGTACCTGGCTACAGGAGAAAAAATTTCTTCATAATCAATCCCTTCTTTCTAGGAGAAACCACAAGCTACAAATTTTGCTTTGCATTTCTCTATGCTACCATTAGCAGCATGTTTGATCTTGTAGATCCACTTGGAAGTCACAACAGACTTCCCTTCAGGTCTTGGGACCACATTCCAAACATAATTCTTCATGATCGACTGATATTCTTCGACCATGGCATCCTTCTATTCTTTCTTTTCCACTGCTTCCTCATAACTGGAAGGTTCTTTGTTCATAATGTCACAGAGTAAGGCAACATAACTGGTATGAGATCTAGTTCTCTTCCTTGCTCTGTGTTCTTCTTTTGGAATGCCATACCTTTCTGCATCTTGAATGAGCTCTCTAGCCCATGCAGGTTTCCTCTTGTGAGAGTTATTCTCACGGGGTGGATCTACAGGTCTTTGTGGATCTTCAACTTCACGATCTGCTTCTGGAATTGCTTCATTCATGGTGGTGTCTTGAAATCTGTTTTCCTTTGGTTCTTCATGATCTTCAATAGGTGTCTTTCTTGACTTGATGAAATCTGAGTTTTCATCAAATGTTACATCCCTGCTGACATCAATCTTCTTGAACCCTGGAAAGTATATTCTGTAAGCCTTTGATCTTTCACTATACCCCACAAAGATACCCTTCTTTCCTGAAGGATCTAGCTTTGTCCTCTTTTCATTTGGATCATGTGTGTATACTGGACAACCAAATATCCTGAGATGGCTAACCTCAGGTTTCTTATCGGTGAAGACTTCTTCTGGTGTCTTGTTGTCCAATATCTTGTGAGGTGTTTTGTTCTGCACATAAACAGTTGTCCTAGCTGCTTCTGCCCATAGATGCATAGGCAGATCCTGGTCATGCAACATTGCTCGTGCTTCCTCCATGATTGTTCTATTCTTTATTTCTGCAACTCCATTCTGTTGTGGATTGTAGGGAGCAGTCAAATCCCTCTTAATCCCTAAATCACTGCATAGTTTCTTGAAATCACCTGAAGTGAATTCTCCGCCATTGTCGGATCTAAATGTCTTGATCTTCTTATCAGTTTGATTTTCCATCAAGGTTTTGAATTCCTTGAACTTCTCAAATACTTCATCTTTGTTCTTCAAGAAATAAACCCAAGTCTTCCTAGAGAAATCATCAATGAAAGAGACATAGTATACGTACCCACTCAGAGAACTGGATGACATTGGTCCGCATACATCAGAGTGGATAATCTCCAAAATTCCTTTTGCTTTTGTTTCACTGCTTGGAAATGCCTTCTTAATTTTCTTTCCTTTTGCAGATCCTTTGCAAACACCTTCATGCTTTGACTTGATTTCAGGAAGACCTTCTACAACTTTGCTTGCAATTGGTAGTGCTCTGTAGTGTACATGTGCAAGCCTTCTATGCCAAAGTTCACTTGGCTCTATGGATTCATGTACCATGGCATGTTCAGGTTGTCCCTTCAATTTGTACAATCCTTCCTCTTGTTCTCCAATCACTACTGCATCATCAATAGTTTTACCCTTTGGCCACATTAGAACTTGGCCATCTACAAATGCAACCCTAATGCCTTTTGCATCTAATGCAGATATGAAGAGTAAGTTCTTCTTGAGCCCAGGTACAAATAACACATCTTTCATCTTTAAAGACTTTCGAGAGTCTAGGTTGTAGGAGGCTTCCCCGCTTCCTTTGATAGGGTATTGATAATCATCCCCAAGTTTCACCTTATGGGGTGATTCATGTTCATATAGAATTACAAAAGATTCTTTAAACCTAGTCATGTGTTTAGAAGCCCCACTGTCAATTAACCAATCATTACATCCAGGAGAGATAGTACCTGTGAGAGCAGATATTAGAACATATTCATCTTCACTTGATGAATCATCACTTTCTGCTCTAGCCTTCTTCTTGGGAGGTTCATCATCCTCAGCAGCATGAGCATGATATCTCCTTTTGTTGTTCTTCTTCTTGTTGTTGAAGTTGTTGTTGTCCTTTTTGTTCTTGGGATAATTTATAGCAATGTGTCCTTTCTCATTGCAGGTGAAACATATTCTCCTTTCTTTGTGGTGGTGTGGAGATTTCTTGAAGTGATATGGTGTGTTGGAGAAAACTCACTATGGCTTGGGAATACCACAACAGACAGATGACTACCAAAAATATACTCAATTCTCAAAACAATAATATTATAAATGACAATGTTAAAATAATGGAGAAATGTAACCAACCTTGATCCAATGTTTGATGTAGATCCCCGCTGGAGCTTTCAATCGACGCACATCCAAGAACTTGTAATCTGCAAATTAGTCTTGACAACCAATATCTAACAAGTACATGTGATATATAAATGACATTAACATTATCAATAACAATGGTCCATAATATCATAAGCAAATGTAACCCAATGTATAATAAATGACATTCACACCATGAATGGACGAGAATATGAGTATTTCTATTAATAAACAAGAAGAAGTACAAAGTGATACGACCTCTTGTCGGCAACCAATCTAAACCAAGATCTAGATCAATCCACTTGTGCCTCCACCACTTCAATCCTCCATGAAAGGCAAACTCAAACTAGCAAGGAGTTTGGAAGGTGAACATAACTAGTTCACAACTACAAGGATCAATGAGTGCAGACTCAAGATAGGGAAAAAATCCACTAGAGTGCCTTTACTATTCTCTTCTTTCTCCCGTCCATAAGCCATATGTTCTCAATATATAGTCCTCTCAAAGGTAGGTGAAAGGACTCATCGAGACATTACTTGGGAAGATGGAGAGCCAAAGGTCACCCAATGACTGCTTTTTGGGAGTAAAAAGTAATAAAATAGTGGTTTTTACCATTTTACTTGATACCCGCGGGCTATAGTGTTGCAACTCGCGGGTACGCATGCTATAGTGATGCAACATGTGGGTAGGAACAAAAATAGGGCAAACTGGTATCACTGAAGGAAAAAAATGGATCTGAGTCACTGAAATTAATCCTACAGGCCAAAGAATGTTGATGCTCAAAGGGTGGAAGATTTCTGTGTAACAGATGCCTCCTAATGTGTGAGGTCAGAGACTGAAATGTGCTACGATGGCCGAAATACATTATAAAACTCAAAAGTGGAGTGATGGAGACACAAGTGGAAAGAATGGCTCACTCATCATAGTACAATAGTATCTCTGAATACATGTCAGTATAGTACAACAATCTGATACAATGGCCATGAATAGGCAGTACATAAGTAAATATATGTCACAAGTGATCATATCCATGATCCCTCTACAGTAAGATATGGTCTTCTGCTGAAAAGAAGACAATTGGTGCAAACTGGAGGTATAAACTGCTGAAACCTGAGAGGTGATATCTCAGATGTAAAGTCAAAGTCATATGTAGCATACTGAATGCCACAATCGCCTGGGGTCTTCTACACCAGTATTCGATGGTGCAAGTCCCATCAAGTGAATAAAGGAGTTGGGGTCGAACCTGATGAGACATTGTCTGATTATCGGTCATTGATGTATACCGTTAACAGACGCGAGATGACCCACCAATAATGAAAATGGGCATCAAGGCACAAAGCACAATCATTAGAGTGTGAATAAATGGGTTGAAGTCGAACACTAGGATGAATCCATTGATCAGGGGACATTGATGTATTCCCAAAACTGTCGATGGCGAGAGAACCTGCCACTAATGACTGCAAGCCTCAAGGTACTCAACCGAACTCTAAGCCTCAAGTCCCGGAATAAATGAGTTGAAGTCGACGGAACGAGACTCACTGGAAGGAGGGCATTAAGGCATCCCCCATCAACCAACACGAGGTACCAGCAATGCTGAAAGGTTTGGAAGATCTCAGGTGAAATGGACTGAATCAATAAGGATGGCCGACATGCAATAGTCAAGATATCTGAGGAGTGGCCAACACTGGTTTCAGGACTTCCTTTGAATAAGAGCATGAGCAGATGGATAGACTCAGGTAGCATAGACTTGACATAAACTGTGCAATGCAGGAGGCATTACAAAAAGGGATCCATAATGACTGGAAGCTTAACCAATCGGTGGAGAAAACTGAGAAACAAGTACAGCTCCTAAGGACCAACTATAGTCCCGACTCATAATGTACAGAGTGGAATGAATGCTCTGTTCAAAGGCGACACAATAGCTGCCAACAAGAAATAGTGACCATAATCCCGTCCAGCTTTTTGGAATATTTTATTTTTTTTGTCTTTTTCATATTTGGGAAAAGCTTGAAAAAGAATAAAATTGCTTATAGTACAACAAGTGAGGGAACGAGTGTCAAATAGCTAGCAGACTAGTCCCAAGCAGTGGAACATACCTATGCTCAATGCAAGGAAGTGCGTGCAGGATGTGGACACTTGGGGGTGTTTTCCCTCAGGGTCAAAGGGTCATCAAATTGTGAAGGGAAAATATATAATCTTTGCAGGGCTCGACAGGGAAAGTGCTCAGGCACCAGGCTAACAATTGAGTAAGCTGGAGTCGACACAAGGCTCTCAAGCGGCAAGCAGGATGATGCAATGCAATCACAACATGATATAACTGAGGGGATTCCTTAAGGGATATGGCCAACATAAGACAAAGTAGAGTATGAGTCTTCATCGCAATGTCATGGCGTGACTACAAAGGACTGCCAATCCTGAGGACAAACAACGACATGGGCACCAAAAGCATAATGGGGTTCTAACTTGGGTACCCATGTTTGGGAAAGCCCTACCGCCACATGATGACACTTCTATAACAGTGTGAAGGTTCTGTGTCAGTCACGAAGCAGGGTCGCACCTAGGGTTTATGAAAAATGGTCAAAGGTCAAATGCATAATGCATCTGAAAATGGCATCTAACCTATATGCCAGGTGTGAAACGTACCTGCCGTAGGTGTGAAATGGATCAAAACAACTCTCGCCGAGGAAATATGTTGAAAAAAACACCACTCCATGACACGATATTAGTTCATAACGGCCCAAAATGGAAAAAACTATAGAAAAGTGGGTCCAGAAAATTAAAAATTGTAATAAAATTTAATAATTTTCAATTCATTTGCACTATTCACCATTTTGGAGTTAAGTGGTAAGTTTGCACCTAAAACTTCAAGCGTCGATCGTGGGAGCTATGAGAAACCATTCAGCGAACCGTCCAGAGCAGGTTAGTGGTCACTGCCATACCTTTCATTTAAGTGCTTTTATTTCAATTTTGGTTGGTGGCATTTTTTGCTTGGCCAAGCCCTAAATGGCTTCGGTGCTACCCACGAGCTGTAAGTGTGCGGGTCGCGGGTAGGGAATCAAACGCGCAGTCAAAAAACTAATTGCCCACATCTACCCGCAACTATCTACAATATAGCCCGCGGGAGAGAGAGCATGACCATGTAGATGAGGCCGTGCTCAACGATTTGCAAGCACAACAAGCATTGCAAGCATGTGGCTTATATAAATACTGGAGTCTCAAGGGCTTAAGGGCCCAAAACCTACTACTCCGTCATTTGATCAACTACTGGGATGTAGATGCTCAACACTTCATCCTCAATGGACAAACACTGACACTGGAAGTGGAGGATATCTACTTCATTACCGGTTTGTCCCGTAGAGGGGAAGTGGCTAGTCTTCGGTCACGGACTGTGGGTGGTGGGATCACTATGCAAGACTACATAGTACGGTATTGTCCTGCCAACACATGACCAATGGGAAGTCAAGTGCCAATCAACCTCATAACAGATATGAGTACAAAGATCATTGTGGCAACTCTGGTGCGGATCACGGGATCCAAAGCACTACATCAGGCATCCAGACCGGTGATGTTCTACGCATCACAATGCTTGTAGCCTACTATATTTGACTTGTGTACTACTCTGCTAGTGTCTATGAAGACACAACTGACGGAAAGCAAAGAGGGGAAGGCCAAAAACTTTGGGTATGGTAGCATCCTCTGCAGTTTCTTCTTTGAGAGAGTTCCGAGACTTAGCCTGAGGGTGGATGTCTCTCCTCACAGTCTCTAAAATCCAGCCCTGACCCGGTGGGCTGAGATACTGACACGATAGGGTGGTGGCCGTCTAGCGTAACCATATACTGAGGAGTTCTTCCGCTGGTGGAACCAGCAGGTGATCACTATAGAGGACTATCCCTATGCAGGGATAGACTTCAGACAGGACCGTGACATGCCGCTCCCACCAGGCGCAGCTTTCGAAGACATCAGTGAGTACTCTTTTGGTTTTGTGTTTTTTAAATTTTTATAGATTTTTTTATTATAGTTGAAATGCAAAAAAATCTTTTTGGTGGTAGTATCATGTGCTAATGGGTGACTGTTTGCTCGCAGACAAAGGCCCAATGAGACCCGAGAACTTCCCGAGACATGGTCGTCGGGGTAGAGATGAGGTGGAAGCAGATGCTGCAGTAGGGCACACACTCCAAACATTGCAGCGCAACATATTATGGATGGTTGCCCAATTACCACTGATAGAGGTAGCCCGACTACCTGAGGCTATGCAGCGCCAGGTAGTGGGTGTTCCTGGTGAGTGGGTGCGGCTACTGCAGCGGATGGCCAACGCAGTACAGTACTACTATGAGACACATCTCGTCGAGGCGGAAGCTAGAACTCCTCGGAGGGAGTAGATATCCCAGGGTCTCATCATTTTTTGTATCGATATGTATATTTTTTAGGGCTACGGGCTCCAATCTTGTATGACACTACCATTTTTTGGACATATTTATATATATATACAACTTTGATTCTCGTTTCTACTATATGTGTGTATGGTACAAATGTATGAATGTCTTTGTATTTATGTGCTTCATGATGAATGTGACAAATGCCAATCTAATACATAGTTAGCGTATGCATCAGATATATAATTATGACTTCTCGAAATGTGAATATATGTAATGGAAACAAAATGTCTCTCCAAGAATCGTACCTTAAGGAATATCCGTAGTAATGTAGGGTCTCGCACATGGTACTACCCATTCAACTGAGACACAACTAGTTGTGAATCCAGGCGGACTTCTAAAGACTGGATACCATGTGAAATGGCATCCCAAACTAGCTCAACAATGGCACTATACTCAGCCACATTATTAGATGTAGGACCGAGACAAGCACCTCCTGAGGACACAACTAGATGGTCAGGTGAAAAGATAACCCAGGCAACAGAAGCAAGCTGCTGCGTATGTCGGCTAGCACCATCCGCGAAACCTAAGAACGTAGGACATCCCGCTGACATCTGTTAATCAAACAGAGGCTAATCAGCAGACCTGGCAACCAAAAAGGAAACCTAGACTATGTACAGAAAAACTATACAATAGTGTACAAAAGTATCAACCCGAATCAAAGGTTCAAGCGTAATACTGCTTGAGGTAGAGCCCATTTCTAGGCTCCTTCAAGACAACTACCTCGTAATCTTCTAACTCATAAGCTCTTTTTTCAAGGACGCGCCTCACAATGTAAGGACCGTGCCACATGGGATTGAACTTGCCTACCCCCAGGGGTTCTTTAGCTTGGTCATACAAGAGTACCAAGTCACCTTCAGCATATCGCCAGTGACAGACAGACCTATCATATTGAACCTTGACACGACGCTTGTTAACATCAATGGCCACAGCAGCATCTCGACGGTTTTCGTCAAGTTGCTCGAGGTGTACTAAACATTGCTCAATCTCCATCGTATCAGGGAGGAGCTCTATGGCTAGCTTGAGTAAAGGGATCTCGCATTCAATCGATAAAAGTGACTCCACACCATGAACTAACTGGAATGGTGAGAACTCGGTGGCAGTCTTAACTGCAGTTCGATATGCCCACAAAGCAGGATATAACATGATATGCCAATTGGTCTTGCTTTGTTGGATGGTACGTTGGAGAATGGTATTCAAAGACTTATTTACTGCTTCAACCTGACCATTCGCTTAAGGATAGTAGGAAGACGAGTGTTCCTGACGAAACCCAAGCTTGAGAGACAAATCCTCCATCATCTTATTTTGAAAGTGACTTCCATGGTCAGTGACAATCTCTTTCAAGATACTGAATCGAGTGATAATCTGGTTGAACACGAAATGGGATGCAGTAGCACCATCGGCTTTAACGGTAGGCATGGTCTCATCCCATTTGGAAAAATAATCCATGGCCACAATAATATGATGATGCCCCCCAGTGGAAGCTGGTTTGCAATCCATGAAATCTACCCCCCACTTAGTGAAGCGACCGACAGTGACGACCGGATAGCGGGGCGCTGGATGCGAGTGTATGTTCTGAGAAAACACCTAGCAAGGGTGAAATCTCTTCATAGTGTTAATACAATCTTTAAAGATAGTAGGCCAAAAATAACCCACTCGCATAATACGTTGGGCTGTAGCAAGCCCGGATAAGTAACCGCCACATGCCCTCGCATGGCAATCATTAAGTACCTGTTTTGCTTCTTCATGAGTCAAGCAACAACGGAGAATGGAATTCTTTCCCCAGCAATACAAAGTGTCACCGACGATAGTATAATCTTTAGCGTGATGTCTCACACACCGTCGCTCGTCTCGTGAATAATGCGGAGGAAACTTCAAAGTTTGGAGATATCTAATGACATTGCCATACCAAGGGTCCTCGGACGAGATAAGGAATAGGTGTTCATCCACAAAGGAATAGGTGTTCATCCACAACAGACAGATGACTACCAGAAATCTACTCAATTCTCAAAACAATGCTATTATAAATGACAATGTTAAAATAATGGATAAATGTAACCAACCTCAATCCAACGTTTGATGTAGATCCCCGTTGGAGATTTCAATCCGCGCACATCCAAGCACTTGCAATCTGCAAATTAGTCTTGACAACCAATATATAACAAGTACATGTGATATATAAAGGACATTAACATTATCAATAACAATGGTCCATAATATCATAAGCAAATGTAACCCAATGTATAATAAATGACATTCACACCATGAATGGACAAGAATATGAGTATTTCTATTAATAAACAAGAAAAGTACAAAGTGATACGAACTCTTGCCGACAACCAATCTGAACCAAGATCTAGATCAATCCACTTGTGCCTCCACCACTTCAATCCTCCATGAAAGGAAAACTCAAACTAGCAAGGATTTTGGAAGGTGAACATAACTGGTTCACAACTACAAGGATCAATGAGTGCAGACTCAAGATAGGGCAAAAATCCACTAGAGTGCCTTTACTATTCTCTTCTTTCTCCCGTCCATAAGCCATATGTGCTCAATATATATTCCTCTCAAAGGTAGGTGAAAGGACTCATCGAGATGTTACTTGGGCAGATGGAGAGCCAAAGGTCACCCAATGACTGCTTTTTGGGAGTAAAAAGTAATAAAATAGTGGTTTTTACCATTTTACTTGATACACACGGGCTATAGTGCTGCAACTCGTAGGTATGCATGCTATAGTGATGCAACATGCCGGTAGGAACAAAAATAGGGTAAACTGGTATTACTGAAGGATAAAATGGATCTGAGTCACTGAAATGGATCCTACAGGCCAAAGAATGTTGATGCTCACAAGGTGGAAGATTTTTGTGTAACAGATGGCTCTCTCTTGGGTTTCCCTTTCTTGGTGTGAGCTGTGAGAGCTTGATCTTCATTCCCCATCTTTTCTTCTCGTGCCACAAGCCTTGCTTCTTCTTGAGAGCATTATTCCCATAGTCTACTGAAGGAGATTAGTTTCTTTCTTGCACAGATTCCTTGGATAAAAGAATCCCATGACCTAGGTAGGCCATTCAATGTGGTCATAACAACTTCACCATTATCTACTACCTCGTCCATAGCTTCGAGTTGTTCCTTGATATGAGAGACCTTAGAGAAATAGGATTGAATGGTCTCTCCATTCTGAAGTTTTACCCCTTTCAATTGGTTCTGCAGGGTCATCTTCTGATTTATGTTCTTCCCTTCAAATAGCTTGGTCAGGGAATCAAACATCTCTTTGGGTATCTTCAGAGATGACACATGTGGGATGAGATGGTCCTTGATAGAATCAGCAATGATCCTCTTTTCTTTGACCAAGTTATTCTTGTGAAGGGATTTAGTCTCTTCTCCCTCTGGGATAGGGACCTCAGATCTTATGTATGAGTCCAACTCATTTTCTTCCAGGATTAACCCAATCTTATACTTCCATGCTCGAAAGTTATCAGCCCCTTCAAGCTTATCTTCAATATTGGTGTGGTGAGACATCTTTAAAGATTACTTCAAATGGAAATAGAAAAGATTTGGATCTTACCACTTGATTTGCTGAAAACTGGATCTGGTCCCGGATTAGGGTTTGTTAGAGAAACCCTAAAAATTCAAAATGAGAATTTCAAAATTCTAAAAGTATAGAAAGATGTGCCTTGATGAGCTGATCAGCCTAGTATATTCAGAATTTGAGATCTGCAAAGTTTCACCCTTCGGAAATACCTTTTAGTCTTCCCAAATTCACTAGGGATGACCCTGAATTAGCGTTTGAGTTTCCCAGAGCTTCACCCAACCAAAAATCTCAATCCAAAGCTCTAAACTTCGATTTTTCCAAGGAGCTTCCAGCTATGTCTTCAGATTTTGAAAATTCCTATTTTTGAGGAAACCCTAATTTTTAGGTCCAAAACTGAAAGGGCTCAGAATTGAATTCTGATTGGACAGATAGATTCTCCTTGATGAGTAGAGTCAATCTACCTTACTTCTTTTCCAAAAACTGTGGAGAGAAACCCTAGTTTCTTCCATTGCACAATGTCTTCTTCTCAGGGAAGCTCTGATACCATGTTAATTTTTGAGCATTAATTCAATATACTCTAGGATATTTACTGAGAGAATAACATGTACAACATATCAAGTATAACAATGCATATCAATCACACCAAGCAAACACATGAGACAATAGACACACAGAGTTTCACTGGGGAAAACCATAAAGGTGAAAAACCCCACAACTTCCTCAGAGATAGAAAGAGCAATGATACAACCAAGGTACAACCAAAGTACAACCAAAGTACAAGAGATAGTCTTCTACTAGTAGCTCCTCCTCCTCCTCAACTAGTGTGCCACTTTTCGAGTGATGTACAAGTGAATAATGAGATGATCAAATAGAGAGATCCTGCTCTCTATTTATACTTGTTCTGAGCAGCCTAATAAACCTATGGGGTCGACTTGTCTAACTCAACCTAATAACCCCGGGTTACATAATCTGGGCCAACCCCTCTACTAGGTGGTATAATAACCCATCAGGAAGTTACACCACTTGCGACACTTGTCAATACAAATGACGACACTTCCGTATAGAGGAAGAATACATCTCTATAGGAGTACAATAAAATACATATATGAAATACATTCCGAAGTTACATATACATCAACACTTGTATTCTTTATTTCTCTCTCACATCCCCCTTGCCTCCATCCATTCCCTCTTATCACTCAAGTCTCACTTTCAACTTCTAACCCTATACCTCTTCAGAACCTCTTCTACTCCTAATAGTGCTCTCAAGATCCACTTCCCTTCACCCCCTGTAGCCCATCATGTTCTCATTCCCTTCATCTCTCCCCACTCAAGCTTCCAACATCCTTCTAAGCCCTTGACCCTTTCCCACTCCTATTAAATATTAACCATAGGTTCCCTTGACCCTTCCCCACCCCTTCTCAAATATTAACCAAAAATTGCCTTGAGTCTTCCACACCCCTTCTCTCTCAAGTATTAAACATATATTTTATGATTTACATAACACGAGAGCATTTTGGCACTACATAACGCGTGCGCGTTATGAATTCTAAAAGCGCAGCAATATTTTTGAATTTAAACAGAACGTGCTTGTGTTTTGTAGAGCCTAAACCAAACCAACTCACTTGCTCGCATGTCAACAATAATCCTATGTGTATGCTTTGGAGTTTGCTTCGGTAATTCCAAACCTATGCTATGTTAATGATAAACCAAAGCTAATTGGGTATTTCTTCCGGTTTCTGGAGAATTATGTGCTTAGCCACTCGTTACAGTATGCTACACACAGTCATTTTTGACGAAATCTTAAACACAAATAGCATTTTTTCTGCAGATTCCAAATATGTAACTTTTATTTTAAAATATTTTTTTTCCTATTTTCTTTCAATTTCTTTTGTGTCCTACCTCCTTAACTCATGAAACACACCGTTAGTGTTCTTCCATAACTTTTTCAAATCTTGATCATTTCAAAAAAAAATTGTATGGTGCACAAGAGGACACTACTAACCTCCACGTTCTATGAAAAAACCATTTCAATATTTTTGCATTAAGACCTTCAAAGGTTGCACCCACAAAAGAGGTACTATTTTCGAGGTTTGATCACTTAGACAATTATAAAAAAATTATAAAATTACTAATTTAATTTTCAAAAAATAATGGCGCACAAGTGCCATATGTTCTCTACATGCATGCCCATTTTTGTAGCTTGATTCCATCATTTAGGCCCTCAAACATTGCACCCACAAAAACATATACCTTATCATTTGCCTAAAAAATAAAAAGTGTCTATTAGGAAAAATGAAACTTGACATAGCTATGCAAATTTTCAATACATAAAAGTTATATATTCAGAAACGTGATTCAATTTCCTACATTTCATCTTTTTTACTCAATGCAAGATATTTTGCATAAGTATCTCAAAAAATCTAAGTAAGTTGAGGGATGCCTGATTTTTTTGTTTTCTATTGCATCTAATGCGCCAAAAGTGACTCTCATTAGCTTGCACTGACCCTAGAGGTATGTGTGTGGTCCTTTACTTTCATACTAATTTAGGTTAGGGGCATGGGGATGCATGATATATTTGAACCAAACAATAAAAATCCAAAAGATACCAATCACTGGTAAATTTGGAGTCATTTTCAACGACATTTCATTGGTCATGAGATGGACTTTCGTAGCACAACTAACAAACCTAAGTCACATGAATGTCATTAGGGAAAATTTTTGAACTGCCGACGCTTTGGTATGCCATCGTATGTCCAACAATATATATCGTGACATGTGTTGACTAAAAAGTTCATATTCAAAAACCTACTTTAGCATCGAACTTCCATCAAAAAGTGTGTTTGCCGAACTCCTGATTCCCGTTATTGTCATAGTACAACCAACTACCATGTCGTGACACATGTCCACACTAGTTTGTGGACTTCCGACGGCCAGTCATCAATAGACCGATGGTGGTGCATCAGTCTTTCCAACGTCCTAGGTAAATGTGCGAGGTTGTTCATTAGTCTTTTCGAAGGTTGATAGTTGGTAGACCATCCTTATCAATATTTTCAACTTGTTTGATAGATGTGCAAGGTTTTTTCATTGTTCTTTCCAATGGTTGACCATCAGTGGATTGACGGGTGGTTGTTGATATTTCATACGTGTTCTATAGAAGCGGGACGAACTTGCCATATACCAAACAGTTTATTGAGGCAAGTTTGCGTCAGTCAACCGATGATGGTCCAACTATAGTTCGATGTTTAGGCATCAATCTTCCAATGGTTGTTGTTAATTTCATATATATATATATATATAAACAATTTACCTATGTTATTATAGGAAATTGTATCCATTCAACCAAACTATAAAACAACGCATTAAATAAACAAACAATTTTAACAACACATATTATAGTCAATTCTAATGAAGCAAACTCTAGTATGCATGACATTGCATAGATTTTCACCATTCCAAAGCTGACCATGGATTAAAAATACACTGTTGAGTATAATCTTGATACCTAACCAATAATCAAAATGCCTCAATTTGACACTAGAGAAAATCATATTATTGGAAAAAATACTTGATATAGTTAATACAAACCAAATATACATAATAGAAAGTTAACAATGGTGATGATGAAGCATTAATGAAAATAATTCCACCCATTGAGATACTCACTGGTTAGCATCCCAAAATTTTACATTATTGCCATTAATAGTTGTAATGTATCATCCATAATGACTCACTTATGCACTTGCGATTGGTGATTTTGTCTCCAGAATATAAGCAATATTTTCTATCCTCAAATCCCATAACCTGCCAAATGATGGGAAGTTAGAGCAAATCTTTTCTAAATTATAAGTAATAATAAAATGTATGCAAATCTTATCCATGTGATGCTTCCCATATCCCCACTTTCAATCCAAGGCTAATATGCTCAAGAGCTCATCTATGGTTGATCAAGGTATGGTTTTTAAAGCTAGATGCTTAAAATCATCCTTTGCGGAATAAGGCCTAGCTTTCCTCCCTCAACAATGTCTAGGATCAAGACATCACCATCATCATTATCATCGACGTCATCATCCTTATCATCATCGTCCTTCTCATAGAGATCATTAATATTATCATCATTGTCATCGTCATATATCATCATATTCATTGTCATCATCGTTCTAATGGTGAAAAAGGAAATTTGTAAAAAAAATTGCAATTTTAATAATTGTTCAATTATTGAAATTGTAATTCTTGATCACTGAAATTGTAATCAATCAATTATGGAAATTCAGTTTTTTTTTAAATGTAAATTTCTCCTCAACCATATACTTGGTTTCTTATTGGGAATTTGTAGTTGCTGAAATTGCAATTTTATTGTTGCATTTACGAATTTTTAATTGTCAAAACTATAATTTCTTAAACTTGAAATTGCATTTTAAATGAAAATTCACGAAATCGCAATATGCCTTATTGAAATGGCAATTAAGTAATTGTTAAAATTACTAAAATTACAATTTATGGATGCTATAATTCTAATTTCTCATTGAAAAGTTGCAATTTTTATAATTCTCCAATTGTTGAAATTGCAATATGCAATTATCAAAATTGTAATCAATTAATTATTGAAATTCTGAAATTGCAATCTTTGGATGTTAAAATTGCAATTTTTATAATTCTTCAATTGTTGAAATTGCAATTTTTAGTTGTTGGAATTGCAATTAAACAATTGTTGAAATTGCAATTTTTGTTAAAAATATGTGAATTTCTTATTAATCACATATTGTTGAAATTGTAATTTTGTTTCACTAAAATTGGAGAGAACACAAATTGTTGATTGTTGAAATTTCACTTTTCCTTTAAAAATGTGAAATTTTCCTCAACCGTCAAAATCACCTAATAGGATCACAATACACGTGGGCCACACCAACCCTTAGCATGGCTAGATTTTAAATGTATCCTCCCAAATACCTAGCAGGTTTGAACTCGGGTTGCCATGTAGATTGAGGCTTGTTGAAACCAATCATGCTAATGGGTTTTGACTCCCAAATTTGTAGTTAAATTGAAATGTCAAAATTGCAAATTCTTGAAGTTGAAATTGCAATTTGCATAAAAAAATTCATGCAATTATCCAAAGTGCAACTGTTGAAATTGCCCAAAGTGCAATCTCTAGATGGCAAAATTTCAAATTCTAGTTAAAAAATGCATTTTTTTATAACTCTCCAAATGTTAAGATTGAAATTTTTGGTTGCTAAAATTGCAATTAATCAATTGTTGAAATTTATTTTTGGTTAGATAAATGTAAATTTCTTTTCAATTTTGAATTTGTCGTTGTTAAAATTGCAACTTCTCATCAATGTTTTTATTGTTGAATTTGTGAATGTGTAATTGAAAAAATTGCAATTTGAATAAACAATTCGTAGATATTCAATATGAAAATATCAAAATTACATTCAATTAATTGTTGAAATTGTAATTTTTGGATGCTAAAATTGCATATATGGTAATTTTCCAATTGTTGAAAATTCAATTCTTGATCACTGATATTGTAATCAATTAATTCTTGAAACTTTACTTTTCATTAAAAAATGTGTGTTTCTCCTCAATCATATATATGCGTTGAAATTGCAAATTTATAGTTTCCGAAATTGCAATTTCTCCTCAATCTTTTTATTGTTGAATTTGTGAATCTGTAATTGCCATTGCAATTTCTCCTCAATATTTTAATTGTTGAATTTGTGAATTTATAATTGCCAAAACTACAATTCTCCGAAGTTGAAATTGCAATTTGATTACAAAAACTCCCAAAATTGATCATCATGTATGCATGTAACTTTTGGGGTCCAACAGTCCTCTCAATGGGGAGGAATGATTTAAGAGGATCTAGGATCACTCAAACTTTAAGTATTCAATGATGATGGAAGTGGCACCATCACGAAGGGATCAACGAGATATTTCATACAACATTCATTTCGCCTCAAACGGACTCCGGATGACTGAGATATTAAGTTTCGAAGTCTTGGAAAAATAGTGGAAAATGGCAAAAGGGTGCCATGTGGCACCACTCAAAGGGTGACACAAGGAAATATGGATGATGACGTTAGTGAGCAACATGTGGTAACTCCTATGTGGCATGCAGTTGTTGAATTGGCATCGGCGTGGACTAATGGAATTTCGACCCGTGGCTTGGCATTGATGACATGGAATTGATGTGGACCAATGGATTTATGACACATGGCCAGTTGAATTACATGGCATCCTATATGGAAACCCCAAGTGGAATCAAACTCCACAGTTGGCCACCTGTTATCCTGCTTACTAGAATTTTGGTGGAGGAGACAGGGATCAAACCCATGAGCTCCGATAGAGCATCCCAAAGCCTTCACCATCACGCCCACCGATTGTTCCTTAGCACATGATGGTGTGATTGCTATTTAAGTTTGGTGGAGTTTCATTTGGTGGAAAAAGGAGGGTCGGCTGGTTTTGAAACCATGACCCTCGAATGCAAACCAAATGGCCTAGCCATTGCACCACGACACTACCCAGTAACTCATATGGGTGGAAAATCCGATGGCGGAATCCGATAGTAAAAAGAAAATCAGAAAATTTGTTAGAAGTTACATGGATATTTTCTTTTAAAGCCTAAATTTTGTAGGATGTGTGATGGTCCTTTGGATACCAGACAATTGGCCAAATAATAGTGTCGAAAAAATGACGATTAACTTAATTACTGTTTTTCACATTCGTACACCCGAATATCTAATAGCTTCGACATTGTTTCTATACTTGCAATGATTTTTGAAGGATGTAGGATGTATTTTGTGAGGGAAAATGTCATGTAACATTCCTCATGTAGGACAAGGATACATGGGATCTGTATCAAGGGTTTTGAAGGATAAAAAATGTTACTTCCCTTTTAAAATATGCAAGGGATTGAATATAAGGAGACTTCTAATAACAACAACTATTTAAGACATTGTAGCATCTATGGACACGCTAAAGGCGTGCATGAATATCATCCATTAGTAAGTTATTCATTATATGTGTTTGTATCACAGATTGATCCTCCTGTATCGAGTTGAGCACTTTGATTTCCTTTCGTGTAAAGGTTATTCCTACTGTATAGAGGTAATTGATCAAAGTAATGATGTTGTAAAGTCTTGTTGGACAAGGCTCTGGACTTGTGTCAAGTCATGATTCTCATGTGAGACTTCCCTATAAAGGTATCCATGGGATGGGCCTCCCGTATAGAGGTGGACCTTCCATATAAAGGTCATGATTTACTTGTTAAAATCATTTAATGTTGTGTGATGTATTATTAACCATGATCACTAGTTACTATTAAGTCTCCTTAAGAGTTTGATCACCTCTAAAGTGAATTACTTTAGCATATGATCATTTGGTCCGGAATAATATAATATGATCACAACATCCAATAATTATTCTTAGTATAATGTATTGTGATAGATAATTAAAGTTAGCACATATTGACCATGCAGTAAAAGATAAAGAAATAAAATATAAATCATAAAGATCAATAAAATTTGAAATTTCCCATGACGACACTTTAGTTAAACTAAAAGTTAAAAATGACACTTAATTATTGAATTTGTAACTGCATTATGCTGATATCAAAATTGAATCAATTAATTATTGAAATTGCAATTTATATATGGTAAAATTTCACTTTCATAATTCTCCATTTGTTGAAACTGCAAATCTTGATCATTGAAATTTCTTTATTTAATTGTTGAAATTTCATTTTTCATTAAAAAATGCAACTTTCTCCTCAATCACATAACTAGTTAAATTTCAAATTTGTAGTCACCAAAATTGCAATTTCTCCCTTATATGTTTATTGTTGAAATTGCAATTTCTACATGCTATCATTCTAGTTTCTCATTAAAAAGAAGATGCAATTTTTATAATTCCCTAGTTGTTGAAATTGGAATTCTTGATTTCTAAAATATCATTTTTCATTAAAAAAATGTGAATTGCAAATTTGTAGTTGCTGAAATTGCAATTTCTCCTCCATTTTTTTCTTGTTGTATTTGTGAGTTTACAATTGCCAAAATTCCAATCAATTTCCAATAAATTTGAATTTGTGAATTTCCAATAAATTTGAATTTGTTAATTTGCAATCAATTTCAATTTGTGAATTTGTAATCCTTATCATTGAAATTACAATCATTCAATTCATAATATTGTTGGTATGTAGTGAGGCAACATATTTTTTTATATTGGTGAAGTAATAAAGACAAGTGTCCATTGAGATTTTGTGGTTTCTTAAATTGCAATTTCCTCTCCATTTTTTTCATGTTGAAAAATGCAATTATTGAAATTATAATCTATTAATTGTTGAATTTGTCAAAATCACAATTTCCAATGCTATAATTCTCATTTTCATAAACAGTTCCAATTTTTATTATTCTCCAATTGTTGAAATTTCAACTCTTGAATTCAAGAGATTGCAATATGCAATCTCATGGATTGCAATCAATTAATTGTTGAAATTGTAATCTCTGGATGCTAAAAATGCAATTTTTATCATTCTTCAATTGTTGAAATTGCAATTATTGGATGATGAATTTGCAATTTTCATAAAAAGATGTGAATTTATTCTTTGGTATGCTTGTTGAAATTGTGAATTTGTAGTCGTTAAAATTGCAATTGCTACTCAATATTTTTCTATTTTTGACATTGAAAGTGCCAAAATTCCAATTTCAATTGCAATTTGCATATATTAATTGCAATCAATTAACAATTAATTGTTGAAATTGCAAATTTTGAATGCTAAGATTGCAATTTTTGAATGCTAAAATTGCAATTTTTATTACTCTCCAAATGTTGAAACTGCAATTCTTAGTCACTGAATTTGCAACAATCAATTGTTGAAATTTCCATTTTCGTTAAAAAAATGTAAATTTCTTCTCAATCATATACTTTTAAAATTGTGAATTTGTAATCAGTAAAATTGTATTTTCTTTGCAATCTATATTGGCATGCCATGCATAAGCAAGTGCATCACTTTATTCATGCTTGCCCCCTTTGCAGCTAAGCAACCCCTCCAATCACAAACATGGTCTCTACCAAACCCTTCCCATTCCATCTAGACCCTAGGAATCCATATTCATGGATTTTTTGAGTGGGTTGCCTCCAATCTTGTGCAAGAATGATGCCATATGGGTGGTTGTCTGTCGATTTTCCAATATGGTCATCTTCATACCTTTTCATAAGACCACCTCGATCTCTTAAGCCACTGAGCTCTTCTTTCATCATGTCTAGACACTTTTTAGCCTTCCTGGAAGTATCATTCCAACTGCGACTCATGTTTTCTAGGTGCCTTTTGGAAAACGTTGTGGTCTATCCTTGACTATCGACTCAACTTTTCCAATGCTTTCCAGCCACAATCCAATGGGCATACCGAAGTAGTGAATTGTACTTTGGTTCATTCCCTTTACCTTTACATTGCCAAAAACCGCCAATGGGAATCCTACCTTCATGCCATTCAATACCACTACAAGCGAGCCATATATTTTTCCACCACTCTCTCTCCTTTCGAGGTCTATAATTTCGGGTATCATCCCTTAGCCCCCTCTTTCTAAAATTGCAATTCTTATAATTCTTTAATTGTTGAAATTACAATTTTCATAATAAAAAAATGAATTTACTCTTTAGTATACTTGTTGAAATTGTGAATTTGTAGTCACTAAAATTGCAATTGCTACTAAATCTTTTTTATTGTTGACTTTGGAACTACCAAAATTTTCATTAATTGCTGAAATTCCAATTTTTGGATACTAAAATTGCAATGTTGCAGATATCTAAATAACAATCAATTAACTGCTAAAATTGCAAATTATGTATGGAAAAATTGCACTTTCATAATTCTCCATTTATTGAAACTGCAAATCTTGATCACTAAAATTTATTTTGCTTAATTGTTGAAATCGCAGTTTTCCTTAAAAAACTGCAACTGTCTCCTCAATCATATAACTAGTTAAATTTTCAAATTTGTATTACCCAAATTGCAATTTCTCCTCAATCCTTTTATTGTTGAATTTGTGAATTGTCAAAATTGCATTCCCCTAAATTGAAATTACAACTTGAATACACAATTCTAAAATTGCAATATACAGATATCCAAACTACACTCAATTAATTGTTGAAAATGCAATTTCTAGATGCTATTATTCCAATTTATCATTAAAAAGTTGCAATTTTTATAATTCTATGGTTGTTGAAGTTGCAATTCTTGTTTGATGAAATAGAATTTTTCTTTATAAAAAATATGAACTACAATTTTATAGTTGTTAAAATTCTTGAAATTGTAACTATCTAAGTGTCAAAATTGCAATTCCAAATTTAAATGAAAAAAAAATCAAGAAATTTCAAATGTAATGTAATTCTTGACATTGTTGAAATCGAAATTTTTTATCATTGAAACTACAGTCAATTAATTGTTGAAATTACATTTTCTCTTAAAAAATCTGAATTTCTCTCAATAGTACTTGTTAAAATTATGAATTTGTAATTGCCAAAGTTGTAATTTATCTTCAATCCATTTATTATTGAATTTGTAATTGTCCAAATTGCAATATGTAATTATGAAAATGGTTCAAAATTACAATTTCTGATTAAAAAATGCAATATCTTTAAATTTTGAATTCTTGGTTCATTGCAATTCATGATCATTGAAACCAAATCAGTTTTGAAATTGTAGTTTTCTTTTACAAAATGTGAATTCTCCTCAATTATACTTGTTGAAATTCTCAAAATTGTAATTATCAAAATGTCAAAATTGCATTTTCCTATAGTTAAAATTATAATTTTAATAATTCTTAAATAGTTGAAATTGTAATTGTAAATTGCTAATTTGTATTGTAGTTTTCTTTTACAAAATGTGAATTCTCCTCAATTATACTTTGAAATTATCAAAATGTCAAAATTGCATTTTCCTATAGTTAAAATTGCAATTTTAACAATTCTTAAATAGTTGAAATTGTAATTGTAAATTGCTAATTTGTATTGTCCAAAGGGGTTGCTTACGTCGGGATTTGAGCCCGAGACCTTCTGCTCACAACTTACAGCACTCAACCACTTGAGCTAGCCCACCTGGCTAATTGGTTATTGAAATTGCAATTTCTTGATTACAATTTCTCATAGAAATGGAACTCTATAATTTTTTTATTCATTGAAATTCTCAAATTTGTAATTATCAAAATGCATGTGAATTTCTCCTCAATCATCTACTTGTTGAAATTGCAAATTCGTAATTGTTGAAACTATAAATTTATTGTTGCATTTATGAATATTAATTTTCAAAATTGCAATTTCCTTAACTTGAAATTTTAATTTTAATTGAAAGTTCATGAAATTGTAAATATCCAAGTATTGGAATGACAATCAACTAATTTGTGGAAATTACAATTTTTTGATGCTATAATTCCATTTTCTCATTAAAATGTTCCAATTTTTATAATTCTCCAATTGTTGAAATTGCAACTCTTGAATTCATGAGATTGCAATATACAATCTTATGAATTGCAATCAATTAATTGTTGAAATTGTAATCCGAGGATGCTAAAATTGCAATTTTTAAAATTCTTCAATTGTTGAAATTGCATTGAAGTTGTGAATATGTAGTCACTAAAATTGCAATTGCTACTCGATCTTTTTTATTGCAATTTTTGGATATCCAAATTGCAATAAATTAATTGTTGAAATTGCAATTTATGTATGGTAAAATTGCACTTTCATAATTCTCCAATTTTGAAACAATCATGAAATTTCTTTTGCTTAATTGTTGAAATTATATTTTTTGTTAATTGTTGAAATTGCAATTTCTAGATGTTATTATTCCAATTTCTCATTAAAAAGTTGCATTTTTTTATAATTTCTAGTTGTTGAAATTACAATTTTGGATTGTTGAAATATCTTTTTTTATTAAAAAAATGTAAATTGCAATTCTTCCTCCATTATCAATCAATTCCTAATATTGTTGCCATGTAATATATATATATACAGAGAGAGAGAGAGAGAGAGAGAGAGAGAGAGAGAGAGAGAGATTGGTGAAGTAATAAAGAGAACTGTGAATTGCTAATTTGTGGTTGGTGAAATTACAATTTCTTCTCCATTTTTTTCTTGTTGAATTTGTAAGTTTGTAATTGTTAAAATTGCAATCAATTTGTATTTATGAATTTGTAGTTAATTTGGACTTATAAAATTTGTAAATTTGCAATTTCCAAGCAATCGAATTGCTAAAATTGTTGATATATAGTGACACAACATATATATCTAGGTATGTAGTGAAACAACATATAATTTTGTTTGTATATTGTTCAAGTAATAAATAATAACAAATGCATCTATAATTTACAATTATTATACATGTAACAAGAAGAAAACATTTATGTTGTTTTTTAAGAACTTATATAGGTATTTGCAATTATTGGAAATTACTGTAATTTCAACATCTAGAATATAGAATTCAATTTGGATAATTATATGGAATTTACAATTAGTAATATGAAAGAGTTCTTATATGGAATGCGCCAAACATGATAGTGTTACAACAATGCTATGATTTAGCGGTGAGAGTGGCACAGTATTAGATCAAGTAAATGACATATAGACACCTATTAGTGTTAAACAAATTCAAAATATTTTCCTCCATTATTAAAATTACTTCCAAATTATTTTGAACTATTTCAACAAGTAACGGATACTGTGTAGTCTTGTTAAAGAGAGTGAACGAACAGAAATTAAGGGGTGAATGAAACACATAATGAGGACGGATAATGTCAAGGCTACACTAAGAGGTATTGCATTTTCAATTACTCTAATGAGGTTAAAATAATAATAATTAATCCAATAAAAGTATGATGGAAAAGTTGTTTTTGGAAAAATTGAGTCTCGAACAATTTAGAATTATGAATAAGGAAAATATTGTACCATAGAAAAAACTTGAGGGATAATAATTAAATAATGGTGAACGCTCAATTTGAATTATTTTATTATTATCATTCAAGCCTTGTCTAGCATGAGCTCTTCCCCAATCATTAACCAAATATTATAGGGATCATTGTTACATAGTTCCTCTTTTAAACAATCTCACACTTTGCAAATTGATTCACCCCAAAGACACGTGGAAAACCCACAAGATCCTTAATGCACAAGTCCATATTTTCACACTCACTCGAAGAGGATTTTGACCAAACACCTTCTCCATAGAAGTTGTCTAAAGGACCTCCTTCACATCGAGCATGAATGAAATTCCTTCCCTTATCCCCATTAAGATTGTTTGGATGAGTGATACTTGAATACGGTAAGCAATGATCATGCAAAGGAGAACTATGGGGATTGCACCTCCCATTCATGAAGAATCCCTTTCGGAAGTCATATGCATTGGTTTGAGATGTTGTTTTTGGAATTGGATGCATGAAAGCTTCCTTTAGGACCTGTGTGCTATGTTCCTCCCTTAATCATGTCGAGGTCCTTATGATCCATACCTTTTGCTCTAAAGCTCATCATATCGACTTTAAGGTCAAATATCCCCTTGGGAGGTCATGTGTTTTTGCTTGAGGATTCATTCTTAGGTTTGGATTCGTCTAGTATTCATTTAGGGCCTAAGTATTAGGTTTTTAGTCCAATGATATCCAAGACCCAATTACCCGTATCTACTACTTAAACCTTGTAATTCCAATATCCCCACTTTAAATCCAAATATATGTTGAGGAGTTCATGTGTGGTTACCATCAAGGTATGGTTTTTAGAAATAGATGCTTAAAATCATCTTTTAGGGAATAAGGCCTAGCTTTTCTCTCCCTCAATAATGTCCAGATTCAAAGACATCATCATCATCATTGTCATTGAAATTCTCATCCTTATCATCATTGCCATTCGTATAGACATCAACAATATAATAATATAGTCCTCATCATTTTCATCATCATATATCATCTTAAAGTCATTGTCATTATCCCATCATCATTCTGATGATGAAAAAGGAAATTTGTAAAAAAATTGCAATTTTAATAATTGTTCAATTGTTGAAATTGCAATTCTTGATCCCTGAAATTGCAATCAAACAATTATGGAAATTTCATTTTTTGTTAAAAAAATTGAATTTCTCCTCAACCATTTACTTTGTTTAAATTGCAAATTTGTAGTTTCCCAAATTGCAATTTTATGCATTTATTTGTAATTGCCAAAATTTTAATTTATGGAACTTGAAATTGCATTTTGAGTAAAAATTCATGAAATTGGAATATGCAATTATTGAAATGACAATTAATTAATTGTTAAAATACTAAAATTACTAAAATCACACTTTATGGATGCTATAATTCTATTTTCTCTTTAAAAAGTTCCAATTTTTATAATTATCCAATTGTTGAAATTGGAATTTGTGAATTCATGAAATTGGAATTTGTGAATTCATGAAATTGCAATATGCAATTATCAAAATTGTAATCAATTAATTGTTTAAATTTCCTAAATTGCAATATTTTGATGTTAAATTGCATTTTTTATAATTCTCCTCAGTCTTTTTATTGTTGAATTTGTAACTGCTAAAATTACAATTTCAAATGCAAATATTGAAATTGTTTAAATTGCCTAAATTGCAATCTTTGGATGTTAAAATTGCAATTTTTATAATTCTCCTCGGTCTTTTTATTGTTGAATTTGTAACTGCTAAAATTACAATTTCTAACGCAAATATTGAAATTGCAATCAATGAATTGGTGAAATCATAATATTTGGATGTTAAAATTGGATTTTTTACCATTCCCCAATTGTTGAAACTGCAATTGTTCATATGAAATTGCACTTTTTGTTGAATTTGTAGTAGATGAAATTGCAATTTCTTCTTAATCTTCTTATTGCAATTTACTGAAGTTGAAATTGGAATTCAAATAAAAATATTATGAAATTTCAATATGAAAATATCAAAATTGCAAACAATGAATTGTTGAAAATGTAGTTTTTGGATGATACAATCCTAATTTTTTGTTAAAAAGTCACAATTTTTATAATTCTCCATTTATTGAAATTGCAATTCTTGATTGTTGAAATTGCAATAATAAATTGTTGAAATTTCACTTTTCCTTTTTAAAATGTGAATTTTTCCTTAATCATATATTGGTTGAAATTTCCAAATTTGTAGTTTCTTTGTTTGCTAGTTTTTTCAGTGGCTTGTGGGGTTAGCTAGTCCAAGAAACCATGATCTAGGGGAATCTAAGTCATCAGCAGAGCCTTGGCCACACAAACCCTTAGAATGGCTAGATTTTAAATGTCTCCTCCTAGCTACCTTGCATGATTCAAACTTATGTCGCCATGCATAACAAGGCTCATACTCCAAAATTTGCACTTATCGAAATGTCAAAATGGCAATTTCTTGAAGTTGAAATTGTAATTTGAATAAAAATGGTCATGCAATTGCAATATGCAATTCTCCAAATTGCAATCGGTTAACTATTGAAATTGCCAAATCTTTGATGCGAAAATTGCAATGTCTCATAACAAATGCATTTTTAATAATTCTTCAATTGTTGAAATTGCAATTTTTGGTTGATTCAATCAATTCTTGAAATTGCATTTTCTGTTAGAAAAATGTGAATTTCTTTTCAATTTTCTTGAAATTTCAAATTTGTAGTTGCTAAAATTGCAGTTTCTCATCAATCTTTTTATTGTTGAATTTGTGAATTTGTAATTGCAAAAATGCAATTTCCTAGAGTTGAAATTGCAATTTGAATAAAGAATTCCTAGAATTGCATTATGCAAATATCAAAGTTGGGATTAATTAATTGTTGAAATTGCAATTTCCGGATGCTAAAATTGCATAGAAGGTAATTTTCCAATGGTTAAAAATGCAATTCTTAATCACTATAATTGAAATCAATTATTTTTTTTAGTAAGATAGGAATCGCCTTATATTACTGAACGAAAAGAGAAACTATACATATTGTTACAAAACAGGTATGTCCATGACTAAGACCAAACTTATTCCTAAGACCATAGCTATCAAAAGCTTGCCACACCCTATCCCAATACAGATAATTGACATTCTCACTCTGTCACAAGGAAACAAAACCTTCCCCATATGATCACCTATCATTCTATCAATCATTCAGAAAAAAAGTCTAAAGCCCGAAGTCTTTACTTAAATCAACATAAAACAAGAGACCCACTCAAAATACAACAGGAACATTAAAGCTAGAATTACCTCGACCCTTCAGCTAGAGGTGTCACTTCCTCCAAAGGTTGTGGCATGCGAACCAGAGATGGCTAAACTGGGTCATTCTGTGGATATTTCGCTTCATCGGGATGGTGCTTAAACAAAGCCTTTGCGAGGTCCGGGATCGCTTCAATGTCCATTGCGTCCTTCAGTAGGTCATCCTTCAAGTTGCTTAAAATATGGGCTGCCCAATCTCCAAATATTTCACGTTCCATTATGGTTCTGGACAAAAGTGTTCCCATTGTCCAATAGGGGCTTAAAACTGCTTCCGAACCCTGCTCTTCTCTGTTCATTAACATTTCTTCTTCCTCCAATTCTGAAATGTCCTCTTCAATATGAGGAGGAGTTTCCTCCGCATAATATTTCCCCCAATCCACTATGATAGGGTCTCTTTCACCTCTTCCTCTTCCCCCACGGTGGTTGCACACTCTCTGATGGGGATCCATGACCACCCTTGTAATTCTAAGCACGTCGAGCTCCCAAATCACTGCAAGTGCATTAGTCCTTCGCCTTACCTCATCATTTGCTCCTTCTCCAGCTATTATAAGCCATATATATCCATTTTCCCAGACTCTATAACCGGTACCACAAATTAAGAATCTCATCATTATCACAGAGGCACCATTAATGGCATAATCAAATTCCGCCTTGGCTCACCCTCTTGCACCATGCTTTCCCCATTCAATCTCCATGCTTCCAGGGTACAAGAGATTTGGCTTACAACAAATGATGATGAAGCTCTTATCGCTCATCCCTAAAGAGGGCATACTTCCTCTACCACATTCCCTCTATTTTTCATATCTTCTTAATTGTGATAGTCCCATCGTCATTCTTGTATTCTTCATGAGCCTTATTTCACATGCTCGATGCATTAATCCTCCCAACTTTTGACAGAAGGAGGTGGATCCTCCAACAACTCCTCTTGTCTCCTCGCGCCACGACTGCTCTTGCATGTGGCCTCCTTTCCAAGTGTGCACCCACATCAGGGGGAAATCAATTAATTCTTGAAAATTCACTTTTCATTAAAAAAAATTATGTTTCTCCTCAATCATATATACTTGTTAAATTTGCAAATTTGTAGTTGTTGAAATTGCAACTTCTCCTTACTCATTTTTATTGTTGAATTTGTGAATTTGTAATTTCCAAAATTGCACATGAAAAATGAACTTGTCCCATATCCTTGTAACATTAAAACCATTTTGAATCAAATTGGACACTCTCTCGTACTTTCCTCAAATGGTTCAAATAACTAGTTTTGTTAAGAAGTGTTCTGATGTGTGACCAAGGAGGAGGTGGCATCTATTATGAGTTCCTTTAAAAAGGATTAGTCTTGATGAATGGACAACTAAATTTCACCATGAATAATATTCAAAAGTACAAAAGAAATAAGAAAAAATTATTTGATTCTATATTATACTTTCTCACTTTGTCTTGCTAATAGAATTCAAAGCACTAGGAATCCTTCCATAGGATGGATGTAAGAAAAATATCAATTAAAAAAATCAATTAAATTAGTTTTGTATTCAAATGACTTTTAAAAGGAGGTAGCTCCTCACATTTGAATCTCTTTTCTATATAAATGGTTGTAGATTAATCTTCATTTATGGGTCAAAATTATGAGATTTCAGTTATATATAAAATTAATTAGTGGACAAGCTCAACCTCTTTTTTTTTTAATTCTTTCTCAATTTTAGTAGAAATTATAATTCTACCTAATTGATGGGAACATGATTGTCACACTACATCACTATTATAGCATTACTCAATCATTATACATACATACTTAACTTTTAATAACTCTTTTAAACTCAAAAAGTAACTTGGTTTTGTAATAATATATATATTTTTGAACAATACATTTTTTATTGAACTGAATATTTATTTTGAACCAAATATTATAAAATAAAAATATGATGTTAAATTCAAATTGAACAATGTATTTTTTATTGAACTTCATATTTATTTTGGCCAAGTATTATAAAATAAAAATATGATGTTGAATTCAAATTCAACACATATAATAACCATTTAGAATTATTTAAAATGGTGAATAATTATTTTGAACAAAATATTATAAAATAAAAATATGATGTTGAATTCAAATTGAACAATATATTTCTTATTGAATTTCATATTTATTTTGAACAAGTATTATAAAATAAAAATATGATGTTGAATTCAAATTCAACACATATAATAACCATTTAGAATTATTTAAAATGGTTGCCATAAGAAAACATGCATATGTTACATATCATTAGTTAGACATGTATTTAATTTGTAAATTTTCAAGTTTGAAAGATGCTTACATAAGTAATATTTGTATAGTGTTAAATTCAAATTTCTATTACACTTTGTTCATAATTTTATATATTATAAAAGGTTGTATAGTGTTATAATTTTATATCTTATAAAGAGCCATCAATGAGGCTTTCAACAGCTATACATTCTCTGTCTAAAGTATTTTTGACCTTTAAAAGGAGATATAAACTCCTGTAAAAGGTTTTATCATAAGGCCTTGCATGTTTGGGGGAGTAAACATAAATCATGGACGTTGAAGGAAGCTTCTAGACATTTAAGGTCAAGATCATCTCCATAAAACACCACACATGATCGCCTTGAGATATATTCTTGTCCTTAAAGTGGTGATATGATTACAATTATGAGTGGGTTTAATTTGACTATAATCTGTATCCCTTGTAACGCAATTCCACGATCACTTACAACCCAAAACCCATATAGCCCCTATCCCTTAACACATGTGTATAACTCTTCACTGTTATGCCCTTGGATCCTTGACCCCTATATCCTAACCCCCAATCCTTAACCATTATAATCCCAAATCACAACTACATCTAATCCCAATTACCAATAAACATTAAAACTCCTCACCCCCAATAACACTTAATAACCACTACAACCACTGTAACTCTTAACTACTAAAACCTAATGACTATATTTCCCTCGGCCTTAATACTTAAAGCCCTTTAAGCCATATAGCCATAACCCCTTATGCCTTCAGAACCACTATAAATCTCAAAGACTAATAACAATTAACCAGTAATCCCTAGTCTATATAACCATATCCCTTGGTCAACATTTATTATGTGCATAGGGTGCAAGACAATCATTACTATTTTTTTGATTGTGTAGAGATTTAGAACATTTTGAATGTGATCTACAAGTAAGTTATCTAGATCAACAAAACATGGATATGTTATGTAACACATGAATGTGTGCATAAAAGGTAGGAGCTTATCTCCCATGCAAAAATTAAATTATAAATGAATGCACTAGTGTTTGGGTAACACTTATCTTAGCATCTTGTCATATATTGTGTGTCATCTCTCATTCTATATATTTTCTTCTAACTTAAGTTTGTTTGAAATAACCAAGTCACTAGTATAGACTAGAGATAAACTATAACAAATTACTTTTAATAAATAAACAAAACAATTATTTTTAATAAATAAACAACTCAACACCTTAATTTCAATATTAAGTAAATCTAATCAAATTATAATATCAACAAGTTAAAAAAATTAAATTAAAAATATAACTAATTAATAATTTAAAAAAAATCAAAACAAAAACATTTACTTCATAGAATCAACAACATAACAAACATTATCCAACAACAAATATAAAAATATTAAATAAAAAGAGGATTCAATTGAAAATGCAAGCAGCCCATCACAATTAAATTAAGACTTGGAATTTTACATTTTGCAAATTACAAATTATAACTAAATTAAAACTTTTACATAGTACATTTTTATTTTATATAACAATTCTAAGCCAACAATAATATATAACAATTCTAAACCAACAATAATATCATGTTGGTTACAAACACCATAAACTTTATATAAGTGTTTAGCCATTACAAAGTTATTTAGCTAAAACGACCACCACAACCGAAGACTCGACTCATTACCACTTAGCTCGATGCACTTCCTCATACATAGGACATATGCTTCAACTAAATATTGACATATGAAAGGAAACAAAATTGATACACCTATTAAAGGTTGGTTCATAGAACATATTGGGCACTTCGTCTATTTTAAGAGGGAAAAAAAATGTAAATCAGTTTCTAAATTTAAATTTAAAAGAAACTGGATAATGGAACTTTCGCTGCACTTTGTGGCAGCAGCGGCATTACGAAGAAACCAGAAACCTATACCTGCAATGCATTCAAGAAGCTACAGTATACTTTCTATTATTATTTGACATGGACAATTTCGGATAATTTAAATATTAATTCATTTCAAAGGCTACCTTAATTATGCGAAATTTTCCATTTCAAAATAGAGATTTGATAATTTCTGTATGAGTACATCATTATGCATGATGCATACTCATCACTGACAACACATACACCATCCAGAAAATAAACTATGTATCGATCCAAGGATGCTTGGGCATCACCATCCCACTGACGGATGAGACATCGAGCCCCACGCTGCCATGGAGGAGGACGATTGACAGGTTTCAGGGAGCTGCAGGGAAAACGATCCCGCAGTGGGGAATGGAGGAAAGGCCGTCTATGTAGACGGAGATGGAGAGGTGGGCCAAGTCGCCACGTCGACATAACAAGGGAATCTGCAATTGACTTAAGGGCACTGTCAGCCGCATCGCACAGTGTTGATTCCAAAACTAGAAAAACTACACGGACAACCAAGTCACATCAACCTACTTTTAAAAACTCAAAACGAATATTCTTTGTAAGGCACGCTGAAATCGGACAACATTCACTGTACGGCAAGTGCCCTTGGGCCAGTCTCCTTCCGCCATCTGGCACGATGCCATTGGGCCAGTCGCAATGACACATGGCACGCTGCCATAGTGCCAGCCTCTCACCTCCACGTGCCACGTCCTGATTGGGCCAACCTCTCACCTCCACGTGCCACGTTCTGATTTGGTCAACCTCTCACCTCCACGTGGCAACTTTTGGTTGGGCCAGCCTCTCACGTCCACGTGGCACATTCTGGTTGGCCTAGCCTCTCCTCCACGTGGCACGTTCTGGTTGGGAGAGCTTCTCTGACACGTGGCACGTTCTAGTTGGGTAGAATATTTCCGCCACGTGGCACATTCTGGTTGGGGCGGAATCTCTGGCACGTGGAACATTCTGGTTGGCCAGAATCTCGCCGCCACGTGGCACATTCTGGTTGGGCTAGAATCTCTCCGCCAAGTGGCAAATTTTCGTTGAGCCAGCATTTCTGCCACGTGGCAAATTCTGCATGGCCCGCCGCATGGCACGTTCTGATTGCACCAGCCTCTCTCCGCCACATGGCACGTTCTGATTGGACCAGCCTCTCCGCCACGTGGCAAATTCTGGTTCGCCCAGCCTCTCACCTCCACGTGGCATATTCTGATTGGGCCAGAATCTCCCCGCCACGTGGCAAATTTTGGTTTGGCCTGTATCTCACCTCCAATTGGCGCGTTCTGGTTGGGCTAGTACTCCCCGCCATGTGGCAAATTCTGGTTGGGCCAGTGTCTCACCTCTACGTGGCAAATTCTGGTTGGGCCAATATCTCACCTCCACATGGCGCATTCTCGTTGGCCCAGTGCCTCTCCTCCACGTGGCGACTTCCCATTGGGCCAGTATCTTTTCGCCACGTCGTAAATTCCCATTGGGCAGTATCTCTCCGCCACGTGGCAAATTCTCGTTGGGCCAATATATCTACGCCCGTAGGACAGTCTCCTCCACATGGCAGGCTGCCATTGGGTCAGTCTCTTCTCCACATGGCAGGCTGCCATTGTGCAGTCTCTTCTCTGGCAGGCTGCCATTGGACTACTGTCTCCCCTCCATCAGGTTCATAGGCACTCTTAGCTGTACATTTTCATCATCTTTTTCGGTCGATTCGTCGGAAATAGGCCATGAGGAACCATGCTGGGTAGTTTCAGAATTTACGTTTTCGGCTTTATTCTCGTCGTTTTTGGGTGGCTCGGCTCCATCGTCGTGACCAACTCATCCCATCCAGTACCAGCGCTTCTGTTTCTGGACATGCATCAGTGAAGAAACTAAGCAAAGAAACAGACTGCATCAATGTTCAAACGTCCCAAACAAGATACAGCTACCAGTGTGTTCACCATTATTCATTTTTTTCATGGCTTAATAATGCTATCCCCGAGTGTGTTCACCATTTTTCATTTTTTTGGGCGAAGGAAAGTCCTGGTATATGTAGCTTCGGGGATTCTGAGATAGAAGCCAACGCTGGAAATGGACCCAGGCAAGACACACCTAGCAGAGTCTATAATGCTTCGAGTAATGCTGATCGAAAAGAGCCCAGTAACTCGAAGATTATTAGTATCATTATGGAATCTGGTTTGCGAAGTGCCTCTGCACCCAATTGATTAATCTTTAGCTCCACGATCTGCCAGACCCGGGCTGCTGCCGTGTGTTTGGCATACGCTTTACAAAGTTTATTTGGTTATCGATGGCACCACACCCCCAAATTTTGCAGAAAAATACACTTCAAAGATTTCCTGAAGCTACTTGTTGAGTACACCGAGGAATCCAACCTCCTCGAGTTTTAAAAAAATATTTGAATTTTCAAATATTATATGAGTTTATATGGTGGCCAAATTTATTTGGTAAAAATAAAAAATGAAATTGCCAAATCTGAAAAATAAAAGAGAATGTGTGGTACAATATTAGATAACTCCCGGCCAATCACACATGTTTTTGGGCCATAACATAGAATGCATCAGCACCATCAGGATCAAGCTATCAATTAACCTTGGAAAATGTAGTTAATAATTCTGCAGCTGCTGCGTGGACTTGGCGAGCGTCCACTCAATCACGGACCAATAGTAAAGACCTTTCCAAATAGGTTGGATATTCTATCTCGATATCATAGTTAATTTATTTAATGATTCATTCATAATAGGAAAATGAGATTTTTCTCACCAAATTCAGAATCATGAAAAAATATTAGGCAAGCTAAAGGCACAATGTGCTTACATTAATGTATAGAAGCAATCCAATGGAATGGTAGCTAATCAGATAATGATTAAACAGCTCATCTTATAACCTATAGACTTTAAACAGCTCATTTGCCTCTTGCACCATTAAGACAATAGAACAAACTCTGGCAAAGGCCAGCATAGAACAACAACCATGATAACTACAAGACAAGCAAAAAAAGACCATGCACTGAAGCAACTGCTAGGAAGTTGGAACGGCTTAATTTCATTAAATTGGGGATCTAATAATAAAAATGCTAAACAAAACTTTTAAAGAAAATTTGGCAATGTAACAATATCAAGTCCGAACTGATCCAATGTAAACTAATTCAATATTTATCACTATAAAATATCAAAATTCATTTCTATTTAAGGCAGCTGCACTATAAAATATTAAAATTCATTTATATTTAAAGCTGTTACAGGAGATAATTTATATTAACATTTTAACAAGTTCAACCTTCATTTGTATGTTTAAAAATGCATAAGCTAACATTAAATAGTTGAACAGTTGAAGAATTACCTATGAAGTATTCATAGACACTTTCCTTGCCAAAGAGAAGACAACGACTCCCTGGCATTCATAGTATCGATCATTCTAAAGCACCTGGCTTCAACAACTTTGCCCACTGGATACTATTCACCCATGAACAAATTCCATTGTTCGAACTTCTCCAGGCTTCACACCAGATTTTTTAGATTCCTTCGGGCTTCACACCATATTTTTGGGATCCCTTTCGGGGTTGTGCTGCATAAAACCTCCCGATCCATTCAGTATTCGAAGACGAGATAATGGGGATTTGGCGAGAGAATGAATGCCATTCAATGATGGCAAAGTGTACAACATATTACGTTTTGTGATTGGAAATTGCGAAATACTATACCTCACACGTACTGCGAAATCTTCAACAATCTCCATAACAACAACTGTGCTCAAGGATTCGTGAAAGTCACTATGGTCATTTAGTAAATGCACCACCATAAACCAAGTAGACCTCAACTCTCTATATATTTAGGTTTATAAATAAGTTATCATAATGTTGTATTTCATGCAAATCAAAACTTTGGTCATTCATAAATTTAGGTTTCTAAATAAGTTCTCAAAATAACAAAATTTTGAAAAAAACTTGTGTGGAATTAAATAATTCATTCATTATTATGTTGATGTGGATAAATTCACTCAAATAAATATTTGTTTTTCATAATTGAGAATCTAGCAACCATGACTAAGTGCAAGTGTGGGGGTTCTTAAGTAACAATGAGATGAAAAAGAAAACAAAAGTTGAGCAATAATGAAGAATGGAAATACTTTCTCTCTTTTCAAAACCAAAGGGGTAGGGTGGTCTATACATCTCCGTAATTTTAAAATTCAAATGGGGGAAGGGTTCCCTCATGCCACAAACAAGGGGTTGCATACACCAATACATCAATTTGTTGTGGCTTGGTCATAACCTTAAAATTAAAGGATAATTATATAATATATGTTTGTGTATATGTGTGTGAGTGAGATATGAAATTTTTAACTTAGGCTTTTTGACATTTATCACACATGGCCCTTCCTCATTATTCATCCATGGTGTAGTTTTATTTTATTAATAGAAGCAATGCAAATTGTCTTATACTACATCATAGTTAACATCATAGATTTATGAAGTAATAATGGTTAGTGGGATCTTCATTTATGCTCCTCTAAGAAAATATTAAATACATTTTGCATTGTCATTTATTTAGTTAGGTGCCTAAATATGGGATATTGCGCTATGGAACTAAATTCAAGTGGGCATGCCATGTAACTTAAGAACTCACGAGCCAGCTCTATAGGTGACTAAGCACTCTTTATAAATTTGAAATGTTTATCCTAGTCAAATTGAAACACATGCAGTGGAGATCATGGTTGTTTGAAACACGTGCAGAGATGAAATCATGTAAAAAAATTAAGTACATTGAAATTGACAAAAAAATTACTCGTGCTTTTCCTAGCAAAATAAGAGGGGAAATGATGCCTATTGCACTTATAGCAGCACATACTACCTCTTTGTTTATCATCCCATTAATTTTCAAAAGAAATTAAAAAATGGCCTAAATATTACCCTCTTTTAAACATTTTTTGAAGTAGATATTGAAAATATGCATTTCTAACTTAGTTTGATTTTGAAAGATAACATTTTAGGAATGAGTGTTATATTTAAAAGTTTAAATAGGTCTCTTCCTTTTCTTTTGAAAATTATAGTAGTTTCAAGACTTGCATTGCTCCATTTGAAAGAACAAATAAATGTGCATACTACATTTGTTAATTTCTTTACTTATTTTGGCAAGTTTGAATCCAAAAACATCATTAGAGTTTCACTCCACATCTTTTGTTAAGTAGTTAATAACCACTAAAAGAAATATAATTAAAAGGAACTTGACTTGTTTGAGGATAGCCATAAACAGTGTCAAATTTGTAGGTGGAGGAGTTGTGTGAAATAGATAGAAGTTCTCAACGTTTCTATCCCTGCTATGGGATCATCCTCTAATCAAAGCCTGAATTGATGCCCAATGTTGATAAATACTAGAATCTTCAGTGAAGAGATGAGGTGTTGATTGGAAATGTACTTGTCTAGGTCAAGAATGATGAGGCTATGGATTCTTTAGGAAAAAATAATATATAGATATACTTTGGGGGAGATTAGGGTTAACTAATCTCTAATTTTATTTATATTATTAATTTTTATATTTATTATTAGTTATAACTTTATTCTTAATTATAAGTTTATTTTTATTATTATAATTGTGTTTATTTTAATATTTAAGGATTGGATTTAATAATTAGATAAAGAATATTAGTGATTAAGGATGGGAAAAGTTAATGGCACCTTATGATGTTATAATTAATTAGTATGCTTAGACTTAATAATTAATTAGAATATTTACTAATTATTAAATATCCTAATTAATTATTACTAAATCATACTAATTAATTATAAGTCAATGTGGCTATTAAATAATTGGGAGTTTTCAAGAATTAATATTACAAAGAATTGAGTCAAATTAATTAAAGATAGTTCAATTGTAAAAAAATTAATTAAGTCCTAAATATTAATTACTACATTTTATATTTTATAGTCAAGATCCTAAGGGTCAAAGACTTTTAGGGACTAAAAACAAAAAACTCATACATTGTCAATACTTATTTTACTCCCATGTTGCATTTTTTCTGCGTGAACCTTAGCATCATGCGCTCTGCGTGAGCCCTGGTGCTCTTGCACGGCTCCCTTGCGGGCTCCTCCTGCGATGCCTAACTCTGATCCGCTACCCCCTTCCCCCGAGGAACATAGACGTCTTTTGAGACGCTTCCTTTTGTGCTCTGGTGGAATCCAACCCTCCCCTTCCTGCCTCCTCGGATCCATCTGATGCTAGTTTTATCAAGCGTGTTGCTGCCCCTCGAATCCAGATCCTGTCGGTAGCTTCTAAGCTTAAAGCCCTTGCATTCAATGAGCGAGGGTTGATCAGGAAATTCGCTGGTATCTAGCCGTCACCAAAAACCATGGACGCTTGGATCAATAAGAACTAGATGCCCCTGATCACCGGTGGTCTGCAGCACTGTTTTTGTGGTAAGGGTTTCTTCACCTTTCTTTTCGAAAATAAGACTGACAGGGATCTTATCTTTAGAAGTGGCCCCTATTTCATTGGCCCTCGTGGTCTTTATTTAAATCAATGGAGCTTATCCTTCGATCCTGAGAAGGATGTTCCTTCTGTCGTTTATGTTTGGGTTCGTCTTCCCCACTTTTCGCTCCATTGCTGGAACGACAACACCCTACAAGATATTGGAAACTCTCTGGGGAAGTATATCGATAAAGCTGAGCCGAAGGGACCCCTCTTCTCTTGTGCTAGGATTTGTGTGGAAGCCGACCTAGAGAAAGGCTTACCGAAGGAAGTGAACCTCTCCATGGATGGATGGGAGCACATGCAAAAGGTGGATTACGAACAGTTTCCCTTCAAGTGAAAAAAATGTCATGAGTATGGTCATTTTGTCAAAAACTATCCTAAGACGATCCAAGAAGCCCCTAAGAAAGTGCAAGAAGAAGGATGGAAGCAAGTTAAAAAGGGTAAAAAATCAGCTTCAGCTTCAGCTCCTCACCCCTCTAAGGAGACTCAACCAAAAATCATCAAAGAAATCGCATCTGAAACCATAGAGGATACAACCTTCAATAGTTTCCAGGACCTTCCCACCAAAGAAGGGGAAATAGTTGCTAATGAGGAAATCGAAGTTGAACAAGGTAGGGAAGAAAACATCATCCCCATCTCTTCCCCCAGAGCCGAGATGATCAGAGCTAATGTTGGGGGGTCAAGCACCCCTGGTGGATCCTGGGCCGACAAAGTTAAAAGCAAATATGTGCCATCCTCCTCGTCTCTGGATATTTCCTCGGAATATCTTGAGGATACGGAAGAAGTGCAACCGCTAAACACTAGAGGAAAGAAGTCGCTTAGGTACCATAGAGAACTTGAGGCTGAAAGAGAAATAGAACTGGGTAGGCAAAAAATCCTGGAAGATATGAAACTGCACCAGAATTCAAAAGCTAAGAATGGTGACAAAGAGGGTAGGTCCCAAGCAGGACCTCAGCCTATCAAGAAGTAATGTTAATTGTCTCTTGGAACTGCAAAGGTTTGGGCAGACTAAACAAAGTTGAAGCCCTCAAAAGTATGATCAAATCTGAAAAGCCAGATCTCATGCTAATCCAAGAGACCAAAATGCAGGACGTGGAGGTCATGGCCCTCTCACGATCTCTCTGGAAAAACTGCCATGGTTCAACCCTCAATGCTCATGGGGCCTCCATGGGTATTGCTACTCTATTTTCCTCTAAGTTTTCTCTTTTATCCTCCACCGAGAATCCTCACTGGCTTCTAACAGAAATAAAATACAATGATAGCAAGAACACTCTGTACATCTGCAATGTCTACGGTCCCGTGCACTATAGAGACAAGATCAGCTTCTGGGGAGACCTAAGCAACCTGAAAGATAGCATGATCGGGAAAAACCTCATTATCGTTGGTGATTTCAATGTTACCAGATCCCAGCAGGAGAAGAGAGGAGGCAACATTGTGCGTGACCCCTTTGGTGAAAATCTCGAGGACCTCCTTGTTGAACTGGACGTTATTAATATTCCTCTTAAAAACGCAAAATACACCTGGAATAATAGGAGATGCGGCATCGGTCATATAGCGGCTAGACTGGATCGCTTTCTTGTAAGTTCCACTTTCTTTAACTCCAATCTCCTTCTTTGTGCCTTCTCCATCCCCTATGCCTCCTCGGATCATAATCCCATAGCCCTTTCAATCTCCCCACCTGAAAACCTTGGTCAAATTCACTTCCGTCTTAACTCGCTTTGGATTCGTCATCAGGACTTCTTTGACATTGTCTCCCAAGCTTGGTCTTCTAATTTTCTTTGTTCCCCTAGCTTCATTTGGGAGTCTAAGCTTCGTGCTGTAAAGAGAGATCTTAAACGCTGGGCCAAATCCTCCTTTCAGAATCCTTGCCATACTAAACTTGCAATCAAGCCAAGCTAGCTTCTATTCAGCAAAGAATGGAGACGGATGAGGTCTCTCCCACCCTTATAAGCCATGAAAAAGCATTGGAACAAGAAATCCTCAATGCGACCAAGCAAGAAGAGGAAATCTGGAGAATCAAATCAAGACAGTTATGGCTTAAGTGGGGGGACAACAATACTAAGTACTTTCACAATCAGGCTAGGGCTCGTCGTAGCCAAAATGCAATAAGGGAGTTGAAGAACAACAACGGGAACAAGATAAGTGGTCAAGAAGATTTAAAAATGCATGCTTTCTACCACTTCAGGGAGCTCTTCATAGACAGTGGAGAAATTGATCCCGAAGCACAAGCTTACCTTTTGGTTAACATCCCTAATATGATATCAGATAACACCAACAGAGAGCTCTCAAAGCTTATCTTGGAGCACGAAATAGTGAATGCAATCTGGTCCCTGCAAACTGATAAGGCCCCAGGCCCTGATGGATTCACCATCAATTTTTATCGAGCCACCTAGGAAATTATTAAAGAGGACCTAAAATGCATGCTCAACTAGACCAGGAAAAAAGACAAAATCGGAGGGGCAACCAACTCCTCCTTTCTTGCCCTCATTCCAAAAGATAAAGCTCCCTGTTCTATTGGACGCTTCAGACCGATCTCTCTTTGCAACACCTCCTACAAAATCCTCTCCAAGATCCTTTCTACCAGAATAAAAAAAGTAATGGGAAAGCACATCTCTTAATCCTAAGGGGGATTCCTAGCTGGACGTCAAATCCTGGATAACATTATTATGGTGCAGGAATCCATCCACTCCAGCACCGAAAATAATCACCAAGGTATGGCAATCAAACTTGATATGGATAACGCTTTTGATCGAGTGAATCACAATTTTCTTTTTGTTGTTATGCTTAAGTTTGGTTTCTCTAGAAGGTTTGTGAGATGGATCAAAGCTTGCATCCATAGCCCTTGGATTGCCCCGCTGGTTAATGGTAGACCCACTAATTTCTTCCTGGCTTCCAGAGGCCTGCACCAAGGTTTCCCTTTGTCCCCTTTCCTCTATCTTCTAGTTGTTGAGTCCATGAGTAGAAAACTTCATTCTCTTCAAGCCTCGGGAAATCTTAAAGGAATAAAAATTGTTAAAGGAGTCAAGCTAGTTAATCACTCCTAGTTTGCCGATGATACCATTTTGCTCGGAGGAACCTCCACAATTATTGCTGAGAAATTCAACCTTGTTCTCTCCACTTTTCTTCGGGCATCTGATGGCAAAGTCAATTCAGAAAAGTCCAAAATCTACGGCTGGAACTGCTCCCCGTGATCCCTGGCGAGAATCTCTAGGATTATGGGTTTCGAAGGAATTGAGGATTGGAACTCCTTCAATTATCTCGGCATCCCTATCTTCTAGATGCCTTCATTGACCTCAACACGTACTTATATACTAAGTCTATGCACCAATACTATGGATCAATACCATGGAACATATAATACTACGGGATGACTTACAAAGCATATGCGTCCAATACTATGGATCAATACTATGGAACATATAATACTATGGGCTAATACAAACTATGGATCAATACCATGGAACATATAATACTATGGGATGACTTACAAAGCATATGCATCTGACAACAATATACTAACAAAGTAAAGAGAAGGGTTGAAACGGGTTCCTAACAGAAGCAGATGAACCAAAGAGACTACGAGCAGAAGAAGAAGAAAGTCGGAAAAGGAAAGAGGAAGAAGTTGAACAAGAGAGGATCAGTAATGAAATGCAAGAAGTAGCAGATAGAGCAGCAGAACTAGAGAAACAAAGTGAAGAAGAAGATAAGCTCAAGAAAGTTGTGGAAGATAAAGAAGCAGAAGAAAGAGACCATAGTATTCAAGACATGGATATAGATCTCCCCGACATCTCCGTAATTCCATTTACGAGAGGCCACCTTCCATTTTTTTAGCTCAGGGGCTCACTCCTCTTACTCCATCAAAGCAACATTCAAATGTAGCAAAACTGGATACGATAATATTTGACCCCAAAAGGAAGGCAATCTCAAGGAGAACAAAGAAAAGGTTGAAAATGGTCGCGCAACCAGATGTGGTGACTATTCAGGAAAGCACCATAATGGAAGGCACCCACAAGGATCCCAATTTCACTACATCAGTCAACATAGCAGTCGCTCAAGCAAACTCCGATAATGTTGATAAATTGATGAATGATCTATAATGCAACAAAGGAAGGTTGTTGAAGTTGAAGGATAATTTAGTAAAAGCGAGAGGTGAAGGGATTGAGTTACAGAAGAAACAGGATGTAATAATAGTTGAAAAGAATAAGTTACTGTTAGACTACCATAACTTGGAAAATGAAAGGGATGCTTTGAATGTACAACTTGTCATTATGGAAGGCAAGCGAATTGACTTCGATTCTTGCATCGATGAGTTGGAGGAAAAGGAAATAAGGTCAAACCAACAGTTGGAAGCTTTGATCAATGAAAAAGAATCTCTACAAGCACAAATAGACAAGATGATAATCGAAAGGGAAACTTTGCAGTCTCGGGTGAGTGAGTTGGTAGGAGACAAGGAATCTCTCTTAGAATAGGTAGACATGGCTAAAAAACAGAAGTTATATATGGCTCCATTCCATGAACAGGCATGCAAGATACAAGAACAAATCTATCATTCACAGGAATTGTTGGCTGGAGAAGTTTATAAAATGCAAAAGATGATAGATAGGTTGAAGGATATTTTCGCAGGTGCCTTCGTTGTCAGACAGAAATTGAACACTACGTTTCCCAAAATAAAGAAGTTGATTGGATAGAAAAGAGAACACCCAGATTTTCCAGATCATTTGCCAACCAAATCAGATGTAGAGCTCAAGCTTGATATATAGATCTTTTGGATAGTTGCAGAAAAGCAGCCAAAACGATACAAGCGGAAGTGCCGAAATCTATCACAAAGTGTGAAGAAATATACAAGAGCATGTGTCAAGTGCATGAAAGATTCCATATACCCATCGCCCAGGAAATGTTTGAGTTACCCATCCGGGACCAACACGTAGCAGAGTTGAAAAGTAGCTTGAAGGAAGAGTTGGATTGCATAATAAAGATAGATGTACTGACAGAATAAGACCTCCAATAGAACATAGGACAATCATCTATCAATGCTTATATTTTGGAATAAAATTATAGAATGACTGCTAGGGGACTAATAAATGTGGGAAAACAGTTATCCACTCATGATATTTCTTTAAAGTTATTAGAACCTTTACAATTTAATATAATATTTCAGGAAACAGGCTTGTGGTACAATTACATTTCCATCCTAGAGGTCCCACCAGCTGAGTATTATTAATTTGTAAATAATTTTATGTTTTATTTGTGCAAACACAAGAGACAAATTTTGGGCATCTCAAGAGTCAGGGGTAGGTGAAGTGATTAGTCATGTAAAGACAAATTCCCATGTAATATAAATAGAGGTTGAAGGGTACTAGAAAAGGGACTTTTGCTGGTGAAATAGGGACTAGAGACATTTGTAAGAGCATTATTTTTCTGCTAATGAGAAGTACCTATTTGTTGGGAAAATCTTGCACGGATTTTTGCGTGGAATGTTGTAACTAACAGATCAGAATTATTTCTTCTTTTGTTCATGCTCATGCTGTGAGATATTTCTAAACTTTGTTGAATTATTTCAATAGTGATGAATGATTTTTCTTGTCTATGCAATTGTCTATCAGAGAAATAAATTGATTTAAATGTAATCAAAACTATCTTTTTAATTTTCTGTTGTGTGTGTGAATACTTTATCTTAATGGATATCTGTTAGATTCAAGTATAAACATTCACAGATTATTAGTCTTATTTAAATCTCTCCTTGCAAGGATAGATTAGTTAGTTTAGGGTAGGTTTAGAAAATTGATTACGTAGAGTGGTAAGACGGGAGGTAAGAACCTACGCATCACTTGTGAGGATCCTGCCTATCAAATATTATAGGTTAAATGCATTATTTATATTCGAAGCACTTGCATAATCATACTTTAAACATAAAATATAAACGATGGTTCGGGCCTGAAACAGTACATAATTTAAACAAACATACCTACGGTAGTCGGATCGTTAACTGGATGGATTCCCCATACCAAACAGTGAATGATTTAATTGGGATTGTTCATTGGGGAGAATCCCTACTATCGATGCAAGGATTTTTCGGGCATCAACAGAACCATCAAGTGTGACCATCAACAAGTGCAGTACTCCATGGAAATATGCCTAGGAACCACCCAACATACCAACTCAAGTGTCATATCATGTGTAAAAGATAAATCACTCTAGTTAATTAGGTTAACCCATCATTTAAAGTTAGGAAATGTTATCAAACATGAAAATAATATATGAAATAAAATTACAATTAAACCTTTCTAACAACTCAAATGAATATTTAACATTTACTCACCTAGTCTAACCTTGGTGTGACCCTATTGAACCCCTATTAGATGCGACACCCCTAAGTTAAGATGCATGGCCTACTTACCTAAGTAAAGTGAGGTTTCGTGAAGTGAATCATGTAATAGTGAAAAAGGGGGTCTTTATGAAATAACCATCATAGCAATATAGGAGTGATAGGTCTATCCTTAACTTTCAATAGTTAGGATTTTTAGATGTTTCTTCCACATTTGTTCCTAAGGAAGTGTTGTATGGGTTATCCATCCTTGCGCCTTCATATTGCAATCCCTTCATATTGTTTTGCCTTTGATATTTCATTTATTTACATTTCATAGCCCTTTCATTGACTTAGTCCCTTTTCTGCTCTAGATTTGGCTTTGATAAACTGGGACAAGGGAACCTAGATTTTTGCAAGGGGAGTATCTCCCATAATTTTCCATTTCCATTTCCATTTAATTTATCAACCTCGTCCTTTAGAGTCCTAAACTCTTTTGAATTTATTTGAGGCATTCATACATGGGAATAGCAATGAGACCTTTGATTATTACTAATGACATATCATTCAAAAATGGGGAAATGAAGGGGATGGATGAAATTGGTTGAAATGAAGTAAAATGTTATGAAATGGATTAAAACACTTTAACTTAGTTGACTAAGGTACAAATTAACCTTAACACACTTCTAAGGTATAGCACACCAAATAAATACTATGGTATGAGTAATTTTTGTTATGCATATGAATCACTATACAAGTAAAAAAGTAACAATCCATGCAAACATATTGTCACTACATGTAGAGATTGTATTTGCTTAAGCACATGCAAGGATCATGGACCATTTTATATATGTTGAAGTACCTATGACAAATTATTTACGGTGAAGCCATGGATCTCGTATCAGGACCTACTAATCAAAATCACCCCTTGTTGAAAGAGGGGTAACTATTTGTAAAGAGCTCGGCCAATCAAATCAATTTATTTTTATTCGTAAATCCTTTAATTTCAAATTTAGTCTTAGAAAATTAGTGAAATGTGGTCCAATAATTATATGCTTGTGTATCTTGTTTAGATTTATTTACAAAGATTATATGTTTGGTGCAATTTTGAGGTTCAATAATAAAGGCTAACATGTCACATTAATTTGCTATTTATTATATCAATCTTTTGCATTGCCCTTGCAGAGGCATATTAACTAGGAGCTATTGTGTGGTATGAATTCGAAACAATGTACAAATTCAATGACAGTTGATCTTGGACCGATGAAACGTTTGAAATAGTACACAATAGAGTAAGTTCATTTTCTAGCAAAATTACCCTTTTTTATGACAAATTTGACAGGAAGAAGAAATTTTAGAAATAATCCAAGTGTTGTGCATGGTTGGATGATGCTCCCAAGAGTTTTTCCCCATTTTGAATCAACAAAGGTTTTCAAAAATTTCACCATAGTTCTGAATCAATTAAAGCATTCCATGTGTTGGAAGTGAACTACGAGTTCACAAGCATGTAGCATTAATGTTTTCTCCTAAAAGGACATTTTGGTTTGCTTACTATGTCTTATAGATGTGGTACAATGAAGGAAGTTGTGGTACACTTGGCACCAAGAAACCATGAAGGGTTAAGGAAGGTTTGACATGTGGTCCCCCAATTAAGAATTACCAAATGGATTTGTGTTGTTGAGGACCCAAAAATGAAGCACCTTAACTAACTATTGGCCAGATGATGGGCTTGGTGCATGAGACAAAGCCTATGTTGAAGGAAACACCTATCCAAGTGGTGTTCTGGTAACTGAAACACACATAAACATGTACATAATGACTTGGAAATGCTACCAGGAACACCTTATGAACTTAATGAATTAAATAAATTATTAGTTAATTTTGGAAAATACTTTGCAATTCAAACAAATAGAGATTTGTTTCATATTAACATTGATGAAGTCGTTGAAGATGTTGAAACCAAAAACAGAGTCAAGCCACCTACTGGGGTGTGTGTGTGTGTGTGTACCATGTATTTAAGTCATTTTTTTAAATATACTTTGCATATTGTATTTGAATTTTTATGTTTACAACTTATAAAACGTGAATCTGTGTTTTTTATATGCTTTTAAATTAAATTCACATTTGTAGGTGATATCAACATTGATGATGAAATGTTAGAAAATATTGATACTAAATTTGGAGACAAGAAACCTATCCGTGTTTTATTATATCATGTTGATCAAATTTATGAAATGTTTTTTCTGAAAAGAACCAGTGACAACACAAGATCAAATTTTGAAAGCTCCAATAATGTACAAGAAGTTAACAAAAGCTACATCGTTATTGGGTATTAAAAAATCAACAAAAGATAAAAAGGTGAAGCATAATTTGTTTAGAAATATAATTAGTGCAATCAAATCTTTTGGAAAATCTAGAAAAAAGAATATACGTGATGCACTTAAAGTATTAACAACAACAGTTGTTTCAACTAGCATTGAAAAAAATCGTTTGACACTACAGTTGGAAAAAGATTTGGGAATGTCACAAAAAACATTGCACAAACATAGAAAATTATGTTTGCGAATAGATGCAAATGATGAGCTTGCTTGTTGGACAACTATTTGTAGGAAACCCTACCACAACCCTACAAAGATAGACTTGCAAAAGGTGTTAAAGTTGCGGCACATGAATGTTGGGAGACAAATTCTTGTGTTTCACCAAAGGAAAGGGATGTGCTATAGTGAAGAATAGCACGAAATCAATATGAAAGACATGCAAAACATATATTGGAAATTACTCAAATAGATTTGTTCAATAATTTCAAAGAGGATCACAGTGAAGTTAATATGTCAAACATTGCATTTGTGCAACAAAATCCATGGTATGTTAAACCTATTACTATAGTGGCACTTGTTGTTGTCATTATCATGTGGAATTTGAGTTTTATTATGACACTTTTCTGATTTTGGTAAAACGTATTGGGAAATTTCACCTCCTCCTTCCACAATCTATGCTAAGTTTATATCCCAAATTCTATGTGAAAGAGAAGTTGATGAGATATTTTACTAGAAAAAATGTATCGGTGGGAAGAAATGTTATGATTGAGAAAATTTGGCTTTATTTCACTCCAAGTATCCTATTGACATAAATTATCAATCATTGTCCAATACAACAATGAATTGGAAGAGATATGAATATATCAATGCTCACACTTTTACAAGTTATTCAAATGTTATCTCCAAAAGGATTGATTTGCGAGAGGATAAAATCTATGTGATAGGTTTTTTGAAAAGGTTCAAAAAGCAATTTATAAATATAGCAAGCATTCACATAGAGCTTGATGGAAATTCCTACAATTCAAACAATCCCATTATTTTTTCCACTAGGGGTGATTTTGTCAGTAGTTGATTTTGTAGAGAGTTGTACATTCACTCCACACAAAGAAATATAGAGTGAATATTATCATTCCAACCAAGTCTTTATTCTTGTCCACATTCTATATAGACATGCTCAATAGAATGTTGATAATATAGAAAGCAACACTGACAATCGACATGTCATCAAAAAAATCATGTTTATATCAGCGATGATCGTACACATGATACACATTTTGTACAACATTGTTTTGATAAAATTTATGATTCATTAAAAGCTTGTGGGATCAAATTCAATGAACATTGGATATGGATAGACGAATGGGCAGGTCAATTCAAATCTTCAAGATCATTTTACTAGTTGTGCCGTCTTCATAAGAAATCAAGCATTAAACATTGTTGGAATTTCTTTGAGACTAGTCATGTAAAAGGAGAGCATGTTGGTGCAAGGAGAGCATGTTGGTGCAAGGGCATGTGTCAAACAAGCACTTCGAAGGTATCAGATGAACCTTCTTGTCAATCGATTTGTATCAGCTTGATCAAGTTGTTGAATGGAACAAATATGCTCTAAGCCATGAACAAAATCCATCAAGGGATGTGTGCAAGTGTGTATATATGTCAAGTACACATGACAATTTTTTATTAATTTAAAAAAATATATTTAAAATCAATTATACTTTAAATAGCAATGTATGATTATCAAGTTGATATATAATTTTTTTTAAATATGTACTAGCATTTCATTTATCTAATAAACTGTTTGAAACATGTAATGGCATTTCATTTCATTTTTAAACATTTTGAGGATGAATACAATGTGTCCCATTTGAACACTATATAGAGGAATCTTCTCCACCGTGTTCTATTATTAAACTTAGTTTTGTAGTAACTTTATTGAGCTACAATGTCACCCAACTAAATATCTCTTGAGTTCAATGTGAACCATGGATGATCTAGATGGATTTATATGAAGAACCAATGTGGACTTTCATGGTTCAATATGGCTATCTCCTCAACATTAAGGAGAGAATTATGATTTGTAGCAATTGTAAATTGTAATAGATTCTCTCTATGGTCCCTTATTCATATCAAGGGTGGGTGTTGAAATTGTTGGTATAATATGTACATGTGGACTTCACCCATTCGTATGTGAGAATTGATGCTAACAGAGATGAAAAAAATAGAAACTTGCAATGTTGGCTAACTCATGTTACTCCATTCAAGGCATTGTTATTGGAGTTAGGCCATCCTAGAACCTCTTTCTAGATCATTTGGTTGACCCAGTGAACAAGAACATTCTCACAAACCTAAAGCTTCTATTAGCGGTTCATAGCCATGGAGATCCCATCTATGAATTATCTCTTTATGATTCTTTTTTTATGGGTAAGATTCAAAGAGGGGCAATTCTATATAACTTGTCATGAATTTCCCTTGAATATAGAATTTTTTGCATTGGCTGTGCAGACAAATAAGTTTAGGAGGCCACAATTGATGTGATAAGATTGAGTTACTCTAGATAGAAATATGAAGGATGATGTGCCTTGAGCCATAACTCTAACTCTCTAGCAAGTGTTTTAGAGGCCACCCTAAAACACAACATTTGATTTATTAATTAATGTGACACTTATATTTCCCCAATTTTATAAATTAATGTGACACTTATATTTCCCCAATTTTATAAATTGAGTTGTTCCATGCTACTTTCAAGTTCAATATATGTACTTAGTTTCCTTTCATTTTAAAATCACATGAAACTTATTATTCCACTTTTGAATTGATGCATACCTTTTATAAATATTCATGTTTTATAACTATGAAAATATGTTTTTTAACTTTTCAACTAAGCAACCTTAATAAGCCTTATTTATTAGTTTTACTTATTTATTTAGTGACAAATCTTTTTTGTTATTTTTGGTAGCTATCCTAATTTGAAGAGTATCAGAGAGATGATTTGCAAAAGAGGTCATGGAAAAGTAAACAACCAGAGAATTCTACTCAACATGGCTTGAATTTCAACTTGTGCAACTTGGAATGTTTTCTCTTGAAAAATCTATTGATACATTAAAAGGTGTAGATGATGATTCAACTAAGCACTCAAATTCATCAAAAGAATACAACAAATCCACGAGAAGGTACAAGAACAACTTCAAAAAGATCACCAAAGAATAGTTCATTGTTCATAATTTCAAGGTTGGAGATATTGCGTGGTTGCATTTAAACAATGAGATTTTCCAAAGAGAAAAAAACAAAAGTGAAACCTCATTGATATCCAACTCATTCAAGTTGAGCCTACCATAGTAATTCTCATTTATTACTATAGTAAATAAATAAATATCATAAACTTTTGCAAATATATGAGTATATATGAGAATTATTAGTGCACATCCAACAATTAAACTTTTCTTTAATAAATCAAATTCTGAATAATTAGAATTTAATAATATTTTAAGTTCATTTAAAAAAAAGAGTTTGCATATACTCTTAACTTTAAGTTACTAAATTAAGATTTAGAGCAAGTGTTTCTTACTTTTCCTTTGTATATTATTCTTTACTCAATTTAAATGACAATTACAAAAAGATAGATAAAAGATATATAAAATAAAAAATAAACTTTAAACTAAATTAAGAGTGTAATTAAATTGGCGTCGCTTAAATTTAAGAATATATACCAAACTTCTACACCATTTCAAATGTAATATTGTGAAGTACTTTAATAGTCTGAACGCAAATATTTAAAGAAAAGTTTAATTGTTCAATGCATAGTAATATTTCTAATTTATTTCTTAATTTAATTTTAGTCATTTAGAAAAAACCTCGAATATACTCTTAAGTTGTTAAATTAAGATTTATAGCAAGTGCTTCTCATACATATTGGGTAATTGTTTACTAGCGGGTGCTTCTAAAAAATTTCTCTAAAGGCACATTCTCACTAAAAAGATTTGTTTAACATGATATTAACCTTTGTAAATATCATTTATTTTTATTCTACTTTGTATATTATTGCAACGTTACCTTATTGTCATGTAACGTTATGTTTGTTACTAACAAAATAATTTAAAAAATTCATGTTGGCTCATAAAATAAAAAATTAAATTATGGAAAGTATTTAAAAAAATCCATGTTTGTTCATAAAATAAAATATTATGAAAAGTAATTAAAAAATAGATGTTCGTTTATAAAATAAAAATTTAGAACTTAAACCCGGATCTATCAATCAAGAGAGATCAAATTTCTTGAGTTTAAATTTTTAAAAATAAATACACCTCAAGAAATTGGATCCCTCTCGGTGCTTGATAGATACAGGTTTAAGATGGATCTACGTTGGTTCTTAACCCAATCTAAATGGCAATTAAGGGTTAACCTTGACTCGGGAATGAGCAAGGTAGAAAGTGGTTTTGGGCGGTTTTGGTAGCCCGTGGTTTCTTTCTAGTTGTATTTGCATGTAAAGAACCTTATTTATAGGGTTGGATTCCTCCATTGTAAGGTGCCAATGTGAACATAGAGATGCTCTTGGCGGCCTTGGCCTAGTTTGGCCAAGGACCAATAATAAATCTATTATTAATGGTTGGTTTTTTCCTACCGGGTTTTCCATCTGGTGTTGCTATTGTTGATTGTTTGTATTTATATTTATTTCTCACTCACATTTATTTATTGCTAACAGAATTGAGTTACAACAAAATTTACTAAAATTATGGATGTTTATAGGAGTGAGTTAAGAATGAAATAAAATCATTTAGTTATGGATTGTAGTAGGAGTGAGTTAAGCAAGCATTTAGTTATGGATTGTAATAGGAGTGAGTTAAGAATTAGTTAATGATATATTTAGTTATCGATTGTAATAGGAGTGAGTTAGTTGGTACTAATAGGGTTAATAATATTAAGGTTATAGTTTCAATAATATTAATTTATTAGTCGGCAATATTATGGTTAATAACATTGGTCCACAGTAATATTATGGCTCTTGATTAGTGCGTTGATTTCAGTATCATTGATTTAATTCAATTGGCTATGATTCTTGATTGAGTACAATGCATTGATTTCAATGTTATCTTATTCATTTCAATTGATTATGGCTCTTGATTGAGTACAGTGCATTGATTTCAACGTTATCTGATTCAATTCAATTGACTATTGCTCTTGAATGAGTACAATACATTGATTTCAGTGTTATTCGATTCAATTCAATTGATTATGGCTCTTGATTGAGTACAGTGCATTGATTTCAGTGTTATCCAATTCAATTCAATTGACTATTGTAATGTCCCTAAAATAGTAAAATTTCAAAAAAATTCTATTACAGTAATAAACTAGATAAGAAATGATGATAAGTAGTTAACCTCAGCTCCGATAAATACTTACTATACTGGAAATAAGTTGCGACAGTTAAAGGGTCTCTATTCCTTAATTAACAAGGTCATACTGGTTGATATTCCTACAGCTTTGCAGAAGCGAGGTAAAGGGTAAAAATGAAACTCTGTTGCTAAAATACAAATGTTTAGAATAATATAGTACAAATCCCCTTCATATTGTTGCAAGAGTTTATGAGCACACTTATGAAAATATTAACTGATACTTTAGGTATGATGGACCCCTGTCGGTGACTGTTGAGGCCCATGTTGAGATGCTTGGTCTTTTAAGGAGAAAAGTACCCTGACAGAGCTACCGAGAGGTTATAGGGTGAAGTATAAGGGCACCCCTGACTTACTTAGCGAATTTCGCTAATGCATTCAACTTTACTTGGTTTGCAAGTGTACCTACGACGATATCTTCCTAGGATGCTTACTTCACTATGCTAGCAGTTACTTAAGCCTAAAGTGTGTGAGGTTTGAAGAATGGCACCCTAAGGCTTTGAAGGGTGGTTGCAAATAATGTTTAACTTATAATATATGTTGACTTGGTGAGGTATTGTTGGTATTATTTAATGGTTGTGGACCTTGTCATACCTGCGCGTTTATAAAACTTTGTTGACCCAAAGTGCCACTTACTACTATGGGATTAAGGTCAATATCAAAATCTTTGGGGTTTGGTGGTGGAATTAAATGCAGCTATACGATGGCACATGGACAATGCTGCCACCTATGCTGAGGGTTTCCCCTTGGGTTCTACATCAACGAAGGTTTCATTTTCGTGGTTCATTTTCCAAATGTTTGCTGTTGGATGTGTTTGAGGGTTCCATGCTCTGGCCTGAGCTTTGCTCATGGCCAACGCCCATTCGGAGTTTTTACTTGCAGGGACGAAAACTAAAATGAAGGTAATATCCATCCTTACTCACGCTACGTTTTCTGTTACTTCATTACATTACAGTTTGGTAATACCCTCAAGGTTTTGACTTCGTATGGTTTGTTTGTTTAGCAGGTATTGGGTGGCTTCTCTCTTCTATGTGGCTACTGAGTTGCTGGTCAAATACTCGACCTTGAAGGTGTTGTCAAAGGTAAGTATAGAGTCCCACTCCTTCACTCTTCCTCTCGCCTCTGTGGAGTGAGGTTGTTGGTGTATGCTATGAGGAACTTCGGGAGTCTGGTTTGGGCTTATTGCACAAGTTTTGGTTTCCTGGAGGTCATCGTTGGCTAGACCCTTATGAAATGTATCTATTGGTTTTCTTTTCATAGTCCTGGAGGGTTTTGGTGTGAAGTTTGGCCATTCGGCTCAATAATGATCTTTGTAGAGGCTATTTGTAATAACACCCAATATAAACCTGGGGTTTATGTGTCTGCATTTCTTTTGGTTGAAAGACCCTGGACCTGTGAATAGAATAAATGGCCTCCTGCACAATTCTATAATTGATGTGTACATTTTCTAGTCTCTGCGTTTCTTTTTCCTCTATATGAAGATAATGGTTAAGGGTTTTAGAACTTTTATGTGACTATCGTGGCTCTGTCTGTTGAATGGATTTACAAATCTTAGTTTTAGAAGTAGTTTCCAGTAAATGATGTGTTTATCAGATCTTCTCACATTCCTGGGGTTTTCGCTTGGGTTCTTATTATTGCGTTTTCCGCCTGATAGTTGCTTTTAATAGAATCCCAGGCTTGATGTAGAAAATATAGAGGGATTCGATCCCATTCCTTGCGTATATGTCGTAAGACTGGCTGTAGGTATTTACTAAAATGGTAACGAAATGCTTTTGTGGGATGCAACAATGTTCTGTGTAAATTACTGCGTTGTTTTGATTACTTTGAAGACAGCAGGGTCTTCCTGGAAACATTGATGAGTTTCGATCTTGTAACCTTTATTTCGATGGCTAATAATAATATAATTTAGTGATGTGGAATGTAGTGCGATTCGATCCAAGATAGAGTACCTATGGTTGTTGTTTTTTTATAAAGTGGTTGGCTGTTTGGTTGAAAACGTAGGAATGATGATAATGTGAAACGATACCTCCGAAAGTTCAGGGAACTAATAATTTCTGATGAAATGTTTAATCTATAATTTATTATGTATTGTGGTTAAAAGATTCGATGTTTGTCCAGACATTGTTGTCATTCTATTCGAAGTTTTCTAATCATAAAGGGGATGATAAAAGAATTAACCGAGAACAGAAATAATCTCGGGGTTACAAAATGGTAAAATGATTTAAACAGAGATCTCATTTACTTAAAAGAAAATATAATAACCCTTAATCTAGAGATAAGTAGGGTGTTGTCTAGCACAGGCTAGCTTGGCTAGCCCTGCTAGACACTCCACTGGTTTCTGGGCCAAACCTCTGAGCTAATAATAATTGTAATGAGGACGTTGTTGAAGCATTCAATTCAAATCTAAAATCCTATGTCCACTATAAATGGGAGAAAGAAAATGAAAATAATTAGTACTACATACATGGCTGCTTTGGTGCTTAGTTCTTTCCTATAGAAGCCTGTTGCTTTGGCACTTGATTCTTTCCTGTAGAAGCCTGCACACTCAAATAGTAATTAATGTAGAACCTGTTGTATTTAGCTAACCTGTTAGGCTTATATTATTTAGCCATATGACTTTGGGACTACCGTGTTCCTCCCAACCATGATCCCACAACCATTCCTGGTTCTGTATGGATACCCCCGAGCTGGATTTCCAACATGCAAAAGAGATAGAGATCCTAGGGCTACTGCTGGTTCAGACTTGGTATGTTTAGACAAGATTGCTTCAGTTTCTTGGAGCATAAAATCTCTCCCTGATTACCATAAGAGAATGATAATGGAGACGATAGATGATCCCCAAACTTGGAATCTGCCCTCTTTAAGTAGGGAAGTCTTTTTAATTGGGACTGTTGAAATAATTAGTTTCTTTAAATTACATAATTAATAATTAAAATATATTATTTAATTAAATATCTAGTCCTCTTGAACTAGGACTTTTCCAACTGTTTAACTAGAAGTGATTTTGATTTATGCTCCTAATAATAATTATAATAACAATAATTTAATAACAATAATTATAATAACAACAATTATACTAACAATAATTATATTTCACTTAACTGTTAATACACCATTTTATAATATAAAATAATGCATAAATCATATATACTAATTATATTCCATAATTTAAATAATGGCACCATTATTATTAAAGCCCTTAAAAATAATATATGCCTTTATACATGTTAGTCATAAAAGACTACTGGCAATTATCTTTTATTTAGTTCTATGTCATCACATGACACTTCTTTTAACTTTTAAGGACAAGGTTCAATTCTTTGGATGGTCTCGGTCAGCCTGGTTAGGTACCTTTAGTCTCTCTCTTGCATGTCGGATTCCCTCGTTTAACATGGTAGCTCCCGCAGTAGGTGATGATAGATAAAAAGATGAATCATTTAATCAAATTAAATAAATGTGATAAATGTAAAAGTGCTATATTCAAAGTCCTTCTGACTCAACACTTTGAGATCCAGTAACCCCGAGTGCTCTTCAGAGCCTTTTAACCCAACACTCTCACATGGGTGTTACACTAGTGCAATTCCAGAGCCTCTGCTCAACACTAGTGCTAGAATGTGGTTGTGAGGCACATCTAGAATATTTAAGTTTCCTCGGATCTGGTATTCATTTATCAAGCTTGGAGTGCTCCAGGGCTTATGCCCAACACTCAATGTACATCGGGGCTTACTCCCAGTACATCATATTTCCTCTAGGTACATTGGGGCTTTTGCCCAGTACGTAGGTAATATGTGTGTTCCTGAGTCTACGATCAACACACCACATAAGTCAATCATGTCATTCACATCACTGCATAGTATGTAATAAAAATATCATCTCAGTATATTAGGGCTTTGTACCCACATCATATGGTAAAAACATGAATCAACACATTGGGGCTTCCTTGCCCAGTATATAATCAAATAATGAAATTCAGTCAAGGTCCATGCCCAATATGTCAGTCTACAAAAGAATAAATCATATGCACTAGGGCTTATGCCCAATAATCAGAATAAATCATATGTGTTGGGGCCATGGCCCAATATAACATCATAAAATAGTGAGTCCAAAATTCGGGATATTACAACTATGGTTCTTGATTGAGTACAGTGCATTGATTTCAGTGTTATCCCATTCAATTCAATTGACTATGGTTCTTGATTAAGTATAGTGCATTGATTGCAGTGTTGTTCGATTCAATTCAATTGATTATGGCTCTTGATTGAGTACAATTCATTGATTTCAGTGTTGTTCGATCCAATTCAATTGATTATGGCTCTTGATTGAGTACAATGCATTGATCTCAGTGTTGTTCGATTCAATTCAATAGACTATGGATCTTAATTAAGTAAAGTGCATTGATTTCAATGTTATCCAATTCAATTCAATTGACTATGGTTCTTGATTGAGTACAATGCATTTATTTCAATTTTATCTAATTCAATAAAATTAACTATGGTGCTTGATGTGGTACAGTAATTCATGTTATCATGTCTTCTCATAATGGAGATATGAATGGTCTACATCTTGAGGAAGTAAGAAGGTAGATATGAGAACATGTTATCCAACATAGAAAGAAGCTAGCCTATATCACTATTGAACAAAATGAAGAATGAAGAAGGAAAAAAATGAACAACAAAGGGCATGAGGACAAATTCAATCGCAACAAATGACACCTGACCAAAAGTAGGAACAGAGAAATAAATTGTGAGAAACAGAGAGCATTTTTCCAAAAATGATCACAATAAATTGAAGTTGACCAACAACAAGAACAAAGAATGGTAGATTCATATATCTATGCCATAGTTGAACATGTAATTGTTAGACTGGATAACGATGCAAGAAATGTTGAGATGGCCCCAACAAAGTAAATCCAAAATAAGAGTAATATATCGATAGCATTTGTAGATAATTTATTTCTCATTGATTATACACATCCTCTTACTTCCTTATTATTCATGTTTTTCATATTCAACAATGGAATTCACTTGATTTCTCATTTAACTATTGATGTTACCTTTTACATACTTCATATGATGCAAGAAATTTTGAGATAGCCCCAAAAGCATAAATTCAAAATGAGGATAATATATCAGTAGCATTTGCAGATATGTTATCGGTAATAGTTGTAGATAATCGATTTCTCATTGATTATACACATCCTCTTACTTTCTTACTATTCACATGTGTCATCATTCAACATTGTCATTCACCTATTTCTCATTGAACTATTAAGTTACCTTTTACAGACTTCATATACATAATCATGATCATCTACAAATTTAATGTGACCGCCTCGGATTGCAGCCAGCCTAAATCCATCTAAACTCCAGATCTACCATGCACCGAGAGGGATAAAATACCTTGAGGTACAAACCTATATAACAAGATATTGACAATAAAATAGGTTTGCACCTCAAGGGATTTGATCCGTCTCGACGCATGGTAGAACCGGAGTTTAGATGAATCTAGGCTGGTTTAAACCATCCATGCTTCAAGAGGGGCTCGACTACTTCTAGTAGTGGTGGATTTGGTACCTGATTCACAAAATAATTTGTATAGAATACAATAGTGCAAATAAAGGCTCACACTTCTAAGAAGTGGAAAAAAAAGAGTAATTACATATTAGTTTGAAGGGTGAAATTCCAAGCAAACCCAAGTGGCAAATTAATGGAGGAAGTGAGAAAAAAATTTCCACGCCTTCTCCAAAATTAATGGACAAAAAATCTCCCACACAAGGAGGTCTGACATGTATACAATGGATAAATTTTCTCTAAGATAAACAAAAATTGCACTGATCATTACACGACGGATTACAAAACTAAACTGACAATTAAATGACCAAATAAACTGAATAATAAATTAAAAACCTATGTTATGTCAAACACATTATTAACCTCACGAGCAAAAACATGATATTCATAATTATTTGGAGTAACTAAATCTAACCAATTAGCAAACAATTTGACAACAGGAAAAATGAGACAATTGTTGGAAAGGAATAGCGAAGTTCCAAAGGAAAACAAAAAAGGAATTTAAACGAAGGGAGAGACACATTTTTTGTTTTGCCCTGAAATATACAATGGACATTACATTTACCTTAGGAGTAGGGAAAAATAATCCTGGCTTGAGAAAAGAAGGGTGTTAGTAGATTTATCATATTGATGCATTATTCTTTTTTTGGGAGATGTGGCATATTTGACTATTCCCTCTATTGTATCATATTGATAAGACATTCAGTGTTTTGGAGATGCAACTTTGAAATAGCTTTACAAACTCATGAATATCTACTTGTGAAAATATGAATTGTTATAGCCTCTAGGCATGTGATTCTCATTAAATGTGCACATAAATATATTAAGATGGTAGACAACTTCTGAGGGTTACATAATTTATCTTAGCTTTGATTCTTGTGTGTCTATGTTTGCATTTACATTCATTTGAGCAATGTTGGATTTTTACATACTTCTATTTTTTTGTACGTCGAATCACAAATTGCTCCAACCAAGTCAAAGAGAGGCGAAGCTCTTAGTAGTGGCACCTCCTCGTAAGGTCTAGAGCAGTTTTAATGCCACAAATTTTGAAAGCAAGGGATTATCAAGGCATGAAGTTTTTGTAGTTTCTTGTGGGAACTATACCATTTATATGTTTACCAAACTAGAATTTTAAAGTCTAGACTCTAGACAGACAACAATTTGTGAAATTTTGTATTGCAAGTGTAGTGAGATGGAAGCCTTCAACTTCTACTCTCTATCATGTTTAAGACACTGAGGAAAGATGGTAAAATTGCTTACAGAATAAGCCTTGGTTTATTAAATATCTAGGGCTATATTTTTACTACAACAAATCCTGGAATTAGAGTCCCTTTTTAGTGTAAATTTTTTTATCATTGAGTGGCCGAAGTAGACGCTAAATGGGACGCGTCATGGACAAAGCTTAAAGAGTCTAAAATAGCGTATTTTTTTGCTTCCTAAATAGCATCCTTTCTGATGTCTAAAATAGTGCCCATTTTTTAACTTCCAGAATAGCATCCAATTTTGCTTCCTAAATGACGTCGAGGTTTTCTTCCTAAATAACATCCTATTTTGCTTCCTAGAGATCATCCTCTTTTACTTCCTAAATGACGTCTCCATTAGCGCCCTATTTGCATCATTAAAAGCGCCATGTTAGCATTTATGTTTGCATCTACATTCGCACCATATTTGCATCCAAATTAGCATCCAATATTGCATCCATATGTGCTACCACTTTAGCGTCCCATTTTGCACCACATTTTACTTCCAATATGCACCAATTTACGCTTCTAATTTTGCACCAATTTTTGCTTCCTTTTTTGCATCGTGTTTTGCTACCAAAATGGCGCCAATTTTTTCTTCTATTGTTGCACCATATTTTGCTTCCTATGTAGTGCCATGTTTTGCATCCAAAGTAACATCTTATTTTCCTACCATATCAGCGCCATGTTTGGCTTCCTCATCAGCGTCAAGTGTTGCATCATTTTTAACGCCTAGTTTTGCATCTCTATTGATGTCAACATTAGCACTATGTTTTGCTACCACCTTAGCACCCACTTTAGCATCCATTTTTACTCCCACACTAGCACCACATTTTGCTTCTCGTTTAGCTCCTTGAATTTCTTCTTGTTTTGCTTCCTCATGAACACCGCATTTAGCTTCCCATTAAGCATCTAATTTTGCTTCTTTTTTGGCCATTAGTTTAGCTTCTGGTTTGGCTTCTACTTTGGCATTCAAAATAGAATCAGAATTGACTTCCAACTTAGCGTTAGGTATTGCATCCAATGTTGCTTCTATATCTATGACATAGTGGGCTTCCATTTTAGCTCCTAGCTTTGCTTCCTATTTTGCTTCCTTATTAGAACCACATTAGGCTTGCTATTTAACACCTACAACTATATCCAATTATGTGCTAATATATTTATTATATCAAATTATTATAATTATTTCATTAATTTCAATAGTTCTCATATCTCATTTACTTCATAGTTCTGAAATAACATAATGAAACATTCAAATTAATGGTAGATACCATTATTGAAATTAATTGCATAGCATTTATGAAGAAAATTTAACACGAACAAACAACATTTATCCAAAGTAGTAACATCATATATATATATCAATTTTACATGAAAAGATCATCGACAATTTCCAATATAGATACATTTACAATATAATAACGATAACATCACCATTATCTTTCATCAAAAGAAGTGAAATTATAAAACATCATCACATCAATGACCTATCATACAGATCATCATATTAAGGTTAAAAGAACAAGTGAACGATATATATTAAGGTTAAAAGAACAAGTGAATGATATATATAGTGAAAATACCAATATCACAAGAAACATCTTTTTTAATATCTATATTTAGAAATGTCAAAATGATCAAGGGTAATCAAAGTTTATATGTCAACATAAATCCACCATACAAATCAAAATGACCCAGAATTTAATATGAACATGGATCATCACAAAAATAAGAATATGTTTCTAGTAGCATCGAGAAAGCAATAAACATCCACAATCTCAATAGTAGCATCAATGGCTACCACCATCATCATCACCACCACCATTATCATCATCATCCTCATCCTCATTCTCATCTATCCCAACATCATATTCATCATCATTTTTATCTGATCCATTTGCATCATTATCAACAATATCTTTCTCTAGTACATTGGTGATAACATAATCTAGATCATCTAAGGAGTCATCTTCACCATTTTTCTGCAAACAATAAGAAATAATCAATTTAAAATATTAGTATTAATTTCATTACATAATGCATTTTTTTGTTATATTGCAAATATTAGTGTGATAATTTATGCATTCTCACGAGTTTTCCAACCATGAATATAAACTTCACCTCATCAACAGATAGTAACCACACATATAAAGTGTATCCACAACCGTTCACACACACACACACATACACAGACATGTACACCATAAATTTTCATATCACAACAAGACATAGAGGCAAAGAAAAATAGACATCCCATTGATTATATATAAAGTGGAGAAAAATATGATATCACATATAGTATTCACTTCGAACCATTTTTTTGTCTAGAGTTGTTATATCATATAACATGTTATTCAGTATATATCTTTAAGAGCATATTAACCATGGTTTTCATCTCTCAATCAAGTTCATGAATTGTTTACATTTTTAATCTAAAAGTAATTTTAATATAACACGCTTGATAATATCCCCTCATAAACATGGCTAAAAGAATATTATCATAAATATAGTTTTTAACATATTAATCATATCATTGGTATAATAATCACAAATCTTATAAAGCTTAGTTGGATTCATGTTATCCAAGTACCTGCAGGAGGCAACGGAACTCAATTTCATTACTTGGCTTGGTTTTTATGCCCCTGGTTGAATTTTCGCCTAGTATCCCTGAATGACCTTGGGATGAGAGTTGAAATTTGCAATAAATCGAAAAATGAGGCTTAGATGGGAAAATCGTCAGTTTTGATGGATTCTTGACATCCGAACACCTATAGGGACACCCCTGTCTGATGACTTCATGGACCAAACAAAATTTATTTTGATGGTTTTCTACACTAGGGTTTTGATCAGAGACGTGCAGTGCAATTTTAGCATGATGGGATAAGATGTTCTAAATGTGCCAAGTGAGTGTGTGGGCATCGTGGTCCTCTTTCCATTTCCCAAATAGACATGCAAGATGTAACATAACTCAATTCCATTACTCGATTTGGTTTTTATGCTACCAGATGAAATTTTTCTGGTTTCCCTTAATGGCAATGGTAAGCAAGATGAAACTCGCAATAACTCGAAAACCATGGCTTCGATGGACAAACTGTCGATTCTGTTGGATTCGTGACATCCGAGTATAACTAGGGACACCCTTATCCGGTGGCTTCATTGACCGAACGTTGTCTATTTTTACGGTTTTCTAAAATAGGGTTTTGTGTAGTGATATGCAATGTAATTTCTACACCATAGGCTAAGATTTTGAAAAATGTGGGGAGCGACTATGTGGGAATCATGGTCATCTCGTCCTTGCCCAAACACACTTGCAAGAGGCAACGAAACTCAATTTCGTTGCTCGGTTTGGTTTTTATGCCCCCGATTGAAATTTGCATGGTGTCCCTGAATAACCTTGGGAAGCACGATGAAACACCCAAGTCCCACTAGGGACACCCCTGTCCAGTGGCTTTGTGGACCAAAAGTTGTCTATTTTGATGGTTTTCTAAACTAGGGTTTTGTTAAGTGATGTGCAATGCAATTTATGCACGATATGCTAATATTTTTAAAAATGTGTCGAGTGAGTGTGTGGGCATCACAGTCATCTCTTCCTTGTCCAAACACACTTGCAGGAGGCAACGAAACTCAATTTTGTTGCTTGGTTTGGTTTTATGCCCCCGCTTGAAATTCTCTTGGTGTCCCTGAATGGCCTTGGGAAGCGAGATGAAACTTAGGTTGGGATTTTCTAAGAGTTCTGCAGATTTTAATCTTTGGTGTTTTGACAGATCCGATCCACCTGTATTAGTTATCTATGTAGATGAGTTTATCATAGCAGGGAGTTCTAAACAGCTAATATTGTGGTGTGAGAAGAAATTTTCCCGTGAGTTTGACATGAAGGACATTGGACAATGGCAGGAAGTTGATGAAGTCTTCCTTGAACAAGATAAATACACCTAGAAGATTCTGAAGAGATTTCAAAATACAAAAGAAAGCAGTGATCCTAATTTACATTCCTTCATATTCACAATTGGTCGACAATATGACAAAGCCGCTAACAAAGGGGAAGTTCGAAATGCTAAGAGAGTATCTCGTTTGATGGAGAGGATGTTCTTAGCAATGAGGGAGTGTTAGTTTTTTGCCTTGTTGCTTCGAACTTGTTTTTAATTCATCATCAACTAGATGAGTGCTTAACTGAAGTTCTTCACTCTTTTTCAATTTGTTGAGAATTCACCGTGAGCAAGATCTTGCTAGAGAGGGGGTGCACATGTATGGGAGGGAATTCATACATGAGGGTGCAATGTTGAAAGGAGATGCTTCTAACTATTTGTGGTCCTTAGGAGTTATTTGGAGTAGGAGGGCAGGGACTTGTTGCATAAAAATATGTGGAGTGGATGAATTTGGATGAATTTGCACTTGTGGGTGCATACAAATATGCAATGTTGTATAAATATATGTGGAGTGGGTGAGTTAGCATTTGTGGGGATGTGCCTACCTACTTGGCACATGTAGAGTGCTCAACTTGTGGACCCATTCTCTACGTGGACCTAGTCTAGGGTTAGGATTTTATGGTACTTGTAATTCACTCTTCCTTTAAGGAGGAGCACATCACTATAACAATATTAGCTAGTTTGAGGAGAGCTGGAGAAGAGTAAAGTGAGGGATGTAATAGCTACTTCCTATTATTTCATTGTTTTGCTTCATGAACTTAAGAGAAGCTGCTTGTTTTGCATTGCAAGTTTGGTAGGGGATGATTTGTTGTTTGGGTTTTGCATTTGCAGCTTACGAGAAAGCTGAATTGTTCTCGTAATGGAATCATGTTTCATGTGTAACAGAAAAAGAGTGTTTGTTGTCCCAAATTTGCATGCAGATATGATTTATGGGTGTTATATTGTTGATTTATTTCGCTGAGCTGATGTTCAGTTGATTTAGCATGCTTTAATTTGTATTTTCAGAACTGATTTATGAAGGACTGGCTGTGAACAAATGCAATTTTCAGATCTGATTTTGTATTATATCTAGCCTTAGCGGCTTGCTAAAAAAATCTAACCATTTCGCCTATGTTGTTTACAATCTTGAATATTACCCTGCAGTTTTGTTGAATGCAAATATGAGGTTTTGACAGAGGTTTCAGATTCAACATTAGGGCTGGGAATTCTAAGTTGCAAATCTGCTACCCTATGAGGCAAGAATTTTAACACCTACCTATATTTTGTCCTATGTTTTTCGTCAAATTTGCTAATGTGTAAGTAATCAGGATAGACACAGTGGCAGTATGTTATGTTAGAATGTTTGTAGCAGAATATCTATGTATGCCTCATGTAATATAAGTGTAGATGCTAGGAAATACGAGACTAAACTATGCAGAATCTGTCGTTCCAGACTATAAGGAAATTCCTGGCTATATGAACTATGATCAGTACTGGTTGCTCTCATTCAGAGAGATTGATATATAAACCTTAAAAATCCCACAACTTGGAAAGTGAAGGTGGATGATAGTGAAATTTGGTCATTATCCTTAACACAGGAAGCTGAGATGGAGGTTAATCACTTAGAATGATATTTAGATGGATACTAAAGGGAAACAATCTTGAGTGATGTGCCCAGGAGCTATGAAATGTCTCAATATGTCCCAGATCTCCAAATTCATGCTCAGCATCAAGCATACACACATAGAACTCTTCCAAAAGATATTTGTGACTAGTATTTTCCTCTTCAAACTCCCACACTCAAACATCAAGAATATTAGAGTCCCTACAATCTTCTTCAATGGCTTCTTAGCATGAAACTAGCTCAGAGTGAGAATTCTTCAGAGACCCAGGTTTACTCCACCTGAGAACGCACTGCTATTCTAATGTGGCCAATAGTATTCCAACTCTCTTTGATTTGCAATAGTAATGCTGCTGAAAGCGAACAGACTGTTTCCTGGAGGGCCGAACAAATCCCCAAACGAAGATGAAGATGAATAGCCAGTAGTTTAGACAAATTTTGGAACTTGCCCAATATTTTGGAATTTTATTTTTTTAATTTAGTGGCTATAACAATCAAAAGAAAGCAAAGTCAAGGGTGTTGTAAAAAAATTATACCATGTTTATAATTATGCACAGAGTGTTTATTAGCATGGCCAACAATGTTGACTTTGAGTTAATTTTAGTTATTTAAAGTTTTTAAGGATATGCTTACAACTCATATATATATATATGAGAGAAAAACAATTTTAAATATTTTAAAAAAAAACATAAAATTTATATTATGATTTATAAAATTACAAAATTTAAATTTATAAAATTAGAAGCTCTTTCTACATAGTTTGACATATGTTCTTCCATTGAGAAGCAGTTTTTTTAGGCATTTCATTCTTCTTGATGGAAATTTACATATTTGGAGGCATTCTTCATTGGTCAACTCACACTACAAAAGGCATTTCTACATATTTGGACTCTTGAAGCATGTTGGGCACTGTCTAAGGTGATCTAGGAATGTTCCACCTTTTTCTACCTTCATGCAACAATAAGAAAATATTATGGATGAACCTCAGCTATAAATCAACAACAATCAACTTTAATGCATGAGTTATGGGCAGGAAGAAAGGCAAGTATGTGCTAAACCAACAGTTTTAGGTTAAGTTTGAGCGTTAAAGTGGCATTTATTCCCAATTCTGGGAAATAAACAACCCTAAATATTCAATGCCTAGCCAATACTGGGTATGTTGGGTTAAACATAGGACTAATTCTTGATCTCATACAGCAAGCAACATGATTCCTAGGCAATAAACCAACAGTTTTGGGTGAAGTGAAGACGTTAAGAGGCAACAAACAGCAATGATCTCGATTATTGGGCCCTAATTCTCCACTCTGGGCAGTTACTAGTCAATGAACAACGTTGCTATCACTTCTAGGTGCAAGCAATAGCAGCCTCAAACCTCATCTCTGAGAACTAAACTAGCAACAATAACCAGTAGTCAAAATCAAAGGAACAATCAAGGAAAAAAACAAAGCAATTTTATAAAGCATTCAAGGTAATATTGTGCTTAACAATAGAAAAGGTAGTCTTACTATCTTGTACATGAAATGGAATGTATGGAGAATATAATGATAAAAAAAAAATTACAACATTGTGGACACTACCGATTCCCAAATAACATGATTCATATTGTTAAAGAATCAAATGTTCAAATCACCAGTGACATGAATAAGCTAGTGATGTCCCTCAAAGGACATTCACAAATTAAGGTTTCATGAATTTCTGTAAAGTCAAAATGCATCTTATAATCTAGTTATAGTGTGGCATCCTTGATGTCTTTCAAAGCCTAGCATCTCAAACATTTCATACTCAATAAGATGAGAGGACAAACTAGTGCGCATGGACATTTGAGTTAAAATATTATTTTAGAAGTTAATTGAAAACAATCTATATTCATGAAATTTACACAACTACTTTTTGCCTAAGATTTATTAATAGTAATAATTGTAATAAGACTAGAATACATGTACAATTATGCCTAACATTCAATCACATTTTAAATTCCTGGTATACACTTCCAAATATCCTTCCTAGTCTTGACAAAAAAACAAATTGGTAAATTCTATCAAATCCAATCACATATCGGGTGACAAAATCTATGAGAATAATAACATGAAAATGATGTTAATGTAATAAGGATCACTAGGTTCACACTTCACCCAACCTAGTGTTAAGTGTTAGTACATTATGATAGTTCTTAATAAAGGTCATCATCTAACTTTATTGTTAGAGATATCTTCGTGGTTATAAAATATTTCGATAGACCTATTACCCGCCATTTTGCATGGGTGTCCACCTTCATCTTAATCTCATCAGGGGATTTTATGTGATGGAGATTGGATGATTTGGTTCTAAATGCTAGAGCCTAGATGATGATGTAGGGAGATTGATGTTCATGGAGTATATGGACTATTTGAAGCATGTTGGTCGTTGTCTAAGGTGATCTAGGTATGTTCCAGCTTTGTTCTACCTTCATGCAGTAGTAAGAAAAGATTCTAGGTGACCCTCAGCCATAAATCAACAACAAAAAACCCTAATGCATGATTTATGGGCATGAAGGAAGGCAGGACTATGCTAAGCCAACAAGTATGGGTTAAGTTTGAGCATTAAAGTGGCATTTATTCCCAATTTTGTGCAAGAAACAACCCAAAATATTCAATGTTGGGGCAATACTTGGTATGTTGGGTTGAACATAGGACTAATTCTTGATCTCATACTGCAATCAACATGATTCCTGAGCAATAAACCAACAATTTTGGGTGAAGGAAAGCCTTCAAGAGGAATCAAACAACAATGATTTGGGTTACTGGACCCTAATTCTCCATTTCGAGCAGTTCCCAGTCAATGAACATCGTTACGATCACTTCTGGGTGCAAGCAACATCAGCCTCAAACCTCATATCTGAGCCCTAAAATAGTAGCGATAACTAGTATTCAACATCGATTCTGGGATGGTTTTTGAAGTCAAGACAATGGTAAAAGGCATCAAATATATTTTCATGGGCGAGATGTTGTTTATTTCGACAATTTCCAAAACAAAGGTTTTGTTAAGTAATTTTTTTGTATTGTTTGCAACATATAATACAGAATTTTGATTAAAAAGAGATTCCAAGTGAAGATAAGGGAAATAAAGACCTAAGCCTCTTCCCTTCAAGGCCATTGAGGAATCGTGGTTAACATTCCTCTCAATAATTAGCAATCCAATTTGATGAATTAGAGCAACCAACAAACCCTAAGGTTGTGTTGGATTTGACCTAATTAGGGAAAATATAGATTCCAAGGGCCTAACACTTCTACACCCTTGACTATTAATGTCTGCACCCTAAGGCCCCTAAATTCTAATCCTACCCAAACTTCTACACCCTTGACTATTAATGTCTGCACCCTAAGGCCCCAAAAGTCTAATCCTACCCTCTCTTTCTTTATTCACTCTTCATCTGATGAAAGTACTAAGAACTAATCATTTGGACCAAGCCTATGATGACGAAGGGAATGCATGCAAGTGATGTGTGGAGCCATGCCAATATAATCATTGCTAAACATTTCTAGTAGAGCATTGTTCCACTTAGGCTGCATACCACATACATTTACTTAAAGTTAATACAGAAGGAGGTTTTGTTGAAAACGATGTTCATCCTAACAACAGTAACATTCCAAACCATTACTATCCAGTTCCACATACTAGATGGATCCTAAAATAAGACATGGTAAATAGATAAATATTTTGTGCAATTTTCCACACTTGAGACTATACGTATGCTTTTGTCATTGGAGGCATCCATAGTCCATTATGCCAAATCTAGAGTTAATTCACCGATGATACAAACAATCGAAGAAATTGATAAATTAATGCAACTCTCATTACACAACTAGAAGCTACTTTTGGTCAGACTCCCCAGCAATGTATCTCTAGAAAATTTTGATAGATCAAACATCTATATAAAACCTTTACTCAAAACAATACGCCGGGGAAATGCATAGATTTATAGACTAAGCATAGAACAAGCCAGAGAATAACACATAAGAGAAAAAACAATATGGAAACAATAACTCGTTACTTTGACTGCATAACTAATTTGCAATTAAAAAACCTACTTGAGAAATCGTGCACCAAATGCACTAGTGACTTTCAATCAACCTTTGACTCAACCATTCAAAATAGACTAGCTGTCATGAAGATGTTGTGCTTTAATTCTCATCACTTCCTGCAAATTCAAATACAAGCAATTATAAGCAAGGAAAGGAAAGGCTAGGACATAAATAAAACATTGCCAACACTCGAATATAAAAGCATGAATCCTTCCAAATTTCTTTGTCATGTGAGTCTGTGACAATTCTTGAGCCAATTCTATACAGGTTGAACAAAAGCTTTATGCTGGCAATAAAAAATCCTGAAAGTTCATTATTTCATACGAGAATGTTGCAGCACACTATAGAATTACGAACTTCTATGGTAGAAACCAGATGGATGAGATAGATAGACAACTTTGTATGTCCCAAATATTTAACACAAACCCCACAAAATATTGAACAGAAGCCCCGCCATCAATATGAGTCTTTTCTCTATGTTTTTGGATGACAATCCATATGAGACTACATTTAAGAAACAATTAAAAATAGAATACAATTTATAACATGTTTGTTTGATGATGAATGGTACTGTGCACTATCATGAAGGACAGAAAGGTTACTGTTTAATGGCTAGAAACAAGGTGGTTGAGAGAGAAAGGTATTTGTGTCAGAAACAATTCCAAGATGCAGAGATTTTAGGTGTATTGGACTTAGTAATGGGAATTTTTAGGAAGGCATGTGAAAAGGGTACTGTAGAGTACTGCCAGGAAGAATTTTTTATTTTTGCACAGAGGGAGGGGGAAGGCCGAGAAAAAAACATATTCACACTATATATGTGATTTGTCCTCTTGTTCAAATTTAGGGGGGATGTTGAATACATGAGTGTAATATTCACTTCAGCCAAGGCTAACCTTTTATTGAGTTGGGTATCCATAAACTTTATTCTATAAACCCACTCTAAGCTATATTTGAGTTGAGTATTTATAAACCCACTCTCAAATGTGTTTGGGTGAGCTATATTCGAGCTAGGTATCAATAAACTCACTCTGAGCAATACTTAAGTTGGTTATCCATAAACCTACTCTTATGTATTTGAGCACTCTCAGTTGTATTTGAGTTGGGTATCTATGAACCCTCTCTCATTGTTCAAGTTGGGTATCCTTAAACCCACTCTCAGCAATATTTGAGTTGGGTATCCATGAACCCACTCTTTGTTGTATTGAGCTGGGTATTTCATTGTTCTTATTCATGACCTCCTGTTCAGCTTAAGCGGGGGTTGAGAATGGTGTAATCCTCACCTTTGTCCAGAGACAAGCTCACTTTGTAAGTATTATTATTGCACGGGGGGTTCACTCAGTGAAATTGTTACATAGCACCATCGTTCGCAGGATATTAAAGAATATCCCTAATTTCACTAAATATTGGAAAATCCCTCCTGAAATTTTATTGTTGAACCCCCCTCCCAATATACCTTTCCAATTAAGAAAACCTCTATTTTCACCAGATATTGTAGGTATCCATTTTTATCAACCCATTTTTAATACCCCCTTTATATCATATTATCAAGGTGTAACAAACAGGATCCTAATGCATCTTAGTATAACCAAACAAGATGCTAAAGAAAGTAGTAGTATAATGCTAACAATGATCCCACTAAGATTGTAGGGACGACTGATCAATTTGTAGCATTGGATAGTGTAAGACCCAATGAAATAGTAATGGGGAAGGTAAAATGAGTAAAAGGAAACCCGTTAAGAGATCAATGTAACAAAGAAAGTACAAGATAGATAGTCCAATAGTCAGTGCAATGCTTATAAAAGATGAGAATTACAGATGTTTCAAACCACAACCTACCAATCTACCAATTTTATATCATGTAAATACAAATATAGCCTTAGAGAGCTCATGTTTTTTATAAGCTTAATAAAATAAACTCCATAAAAATACAAAATTGAAACCCTTTCATGGATGGACTTCCCTACCTTCCTATTAAAACAATCATCATTGATGTTTGAACCCAAATGAACATAGAAAAATTCCTCTTACTTTCCAATAACACCATATGATCATGTGCATATCTTGGATTTGGGTCATTCACAAGATTCAATGAATTACCTCTACTTCCTCTACATTTATTCTTGCAATCAAGGGAATTAGAAACATTTAGTTACCTTTTCGTGGGTTAATATATATAATTCTTTTTATCTTTAAGGGAGAGGAAAAAATATCCATTGTTAAGTTTCAATCATGCAATAGATATAAAAATACACAGATGGTGAAACTTATATGATACCATTTCATGGTAATAATAACATATAATGTATGTAAACAAGGATTTAGATTTTCACCTATGTTCATGTCAGTTCCAATACAATATTAAGAAGGATGCCTTGCATATAAGAATTGAAATTTCAATTATGAATGTGACAAATATAACTCAATCTAATAACTATTCTTAACTGGAAATGTGAAAATGTTAAAGAAGAATACAAAAAGTTGAAATAAATTATTAGTCAAGAAAGATTGATCTAACTTTTCTTGGTTCCAGTGATCCAAGAACGATTGATCTCACTTTTCTTTCTTGTCATGGAACAAGGTTTGATTGAATCTCAATACCCACCTAAACCCTAACCTAAAAAATGAAGAGTTAGATCTTTTACTAGAATGCCTACAAAAATTACAATATAATTGTTCAACTCCAGAATTCTCGATTAGCTACATCTCTTAACCTTGGAGTTGACAAGGAACCAAAAGCACACTCAAACATACTGAACAGTTTCATAAGCTACAACGTGACTTATAGCTAGAAAAGAAACACACTTTGGAAATTGGCCTCATATAGAACAACAAAAGGTATAATGTTACAAGCTTTACTCACTTTTAACACTAGAAAACTCAACCTCAATTACAAAGAAAGCGTAAAATCTTGCATACATATTCATAAGTGGTAACATTGACCTTTTGGACATCATATCAATAACATTCTACATAAAAAAAACAAAATACTACCACCATGGTTATCTCAGTGCCACAAAATTCTAATATTGTAATGCATGCTATTCCAAGAATCATACCTCATATCTAAATAACTTCGCCAAGCAACAAAAAGAGTAACCCCACAAAAATAAAACATAGAGCAGAGTTAATAGTAATAGTTGCAATATTATCGAAATTTTAAAAATCCAAATACATTGCAGAATTTGCTCCGAGATCTTTACAAAGACCTTCAAGTCTTTGCTGGAAGAAGAAAGGATGAAAAAAATTAACTAACACATAAATCCATAAAGTTTAAATTAATTATAAAACATTCACATATATTTTTATTAAGCAAAACGGAAGATATGATAAGTCAAAATCATTGTTAAATCAAGAGTATTAGTTTATCTTAAAGATATGATGCTATGTATGATATAAATTGTACTCAAAAGAGTCACCTTCTCCATTTCTAGTACTAAAAAACTACTAAAAGTTTAAAGAGGGCATTGCCTTGAATTTTGAAAACATGTAAATATAAAGTATTTGATCAAATGATCTTGACATCAGCTCTAAATGACCACTAGTATAGAGGAAAGCAAGTTATCCAACTTCCAAAATGTCAATTTGCTTGATTGAAAACCTTCCAACACCTTTAGCCTTGATTTTTAAATCTCGTTGACATGAGGTTGACATCATGAATGACACATGAATTTGCATCAACCCGGGTACCTGTAACAATCAAATCATCATGTGAAATCCAAATCTGTATTGAAATCCGATTTAAAATCATAAGATGGATGGTTACACTAGCACAATATCTATCTTGAAAGCTGAAATACAACTACAAAAGATGAATGGTCAAAGAAACTTACACAAAAAAGTAGGTGGAAAAAATTAGGTTGGTTTATCCCAAAATTCACCATTCGAAGGGTTCACTGCACCTGAGGCCAAAAAATATAAAATCAAGATGGTATTACTACATGAAATCAATAAAAATACAACCAATAATTATTTATAAATTATCTATTAAATGGGAATGAATAAGGAAAAATAAATTACAATAAACTTTAAATTAACCTTGTTGAGATTTCTGACAAAATCAGAAAAAACTTTGTAATCTCTTTCTTCTAATTTGTATGTGTCATTCCTATTGTTGTATGATAAGTTGGCCATTGCTATAACAGATTCAAGTTGTACAAAAAGATGATCTGTCAAATCATATTTGTACAAGCGTTGCCCTTTTATTTTATTGTACCAACAAAACTGAAGCTCAACACCTTCTGGCCTATCCAAAAGATCAATGTCATTATGGTAATCAAACACCCTATTTCCATCCTTCTTTCTTATTCTTTGAACCCTTCCAATGTACCAAGTTCCACAAGAAACACCTTCTTTGTTACTTCGAGAAACACCTTTTCTTGTGGCACGTTCAACTATAGGTATTGAGTTGCTCTCAAACAACACCCCGCAGTCCGATCCAATTCCAAAGCCGATTGAAACACCCTTTTTTGAATCCCTTTCATCTCGCCTAAAGTAGACCCCATTTCTCACTCTAGTCAACCTATCTTTGGATAATGTTGGATTTCCATTCAACTGACTAACCAAACAAGATTTGAACATATCCTTACCATCAAGCTCTACCAATGGTTTGGTAGTTGTTTTCACATTATCATCAATGGTATCTAAAATTTCATCCAACTCATGCCTCCACTCACTTTCCATTGTTTGCAATTCACTAACATTGAGTATGGATGAAGATGAAGATTGGAATATTGAGTTGGAGTTATTCAGTGTAGAACCATCAACTACTTCATCCACTACTTCATCCACTACTTGGAATGTTGGATAGTTTTGATCCTCTGTCCATGGTTTAAACCACCAAGAAGATTGTGTGTGTCCTTCTGGTTGCATGCCAAATCTTGATAAAAGGTTTTGCGCATCATTCAATCCTACTTTCAGAGCTTCTATAATTTTATCATCTGTAGATATTGGACCATAATCAGATAATACATCATGATTCTCTGTTGTTTGTTGGTGCAATTTATTCCAGATGCTTTCTTGTTTTTTATGAGATTTATTAAAGCGAAGCCCTTGTGGATTTGATTCTTCTTCGGCAACTCTATTAAGAGTTCCAACAGCATGAAGCAAGTCAGTGAAATCATAGGCCCTCTCTGATCCAACCATCCCACCAACTTTGCTAAAGAAGTTCTCACACACATCTGACCCAGTCAAGTGCAATACACATGGCAAGTTAGAGTAGTGGTCTCGAAACAATCTCATCAATAAAACCGCAAAGTGGCACGAAATTTTCACATCCTGATATGCCTCTCTACTAATGAAATTTATGTTGGCATTAACATGAGATTGTTTCCGTACCCAACATAACCATAACAAAAAGAAATGTTGAACTCTTGAAGCATTTCGCACTCTTTCCCAAAGAGTCAAACTATGAGACATAAAAATGTCAATGTAGTCAGCAACAATCATTAGATAAATCTCTGTACCTAGTGTTCTCTCTGCCCTACCACTTGTTGTACTTCTCATCTCTTTTAAACACCTTTGAACATGCCTTGAAGCAATGCGTTGCGCTGAACCCCAATTTTGTCGATCCATCCTCTCTATATCTTCAATTTTAAGCTTGTGATCATCCACTTTAAAAGTGTTATAAACCATTCTGACATGATTAAAACTTACCAACTCTTCTCCAAGGATCAAATCTCGTCGGCCACTAAACAAAGGATTGATTAGCTTTTTCCCGTTGTGTATGTAATCCTGGTCATGTAGTCCTATTACGTTGCCACCATCATGCAACCCAGACAGCCTCCACCCTTCCCAATGGATTTGATATCGAATACCTTTTGTTGAAGAATAAGCCTTCAACATAAGTTGTCTTCTTCTACTATCCCCATCAGATGAATGACCAATAATAGGTCCCAAACAATTTTCCACGTGTTTCCTCCACATAACTTCTATTTTTTCCCATTGCTTGGCAACAAAATTTGCATCAAACCTATTGCATGTTGGATGAACAACCACAACCAAACGGGGAAGCTTTTCATGTAAAGGGTTTGCAATAATGACACGTGCATAATGACCAATTACACTGTTCTTAAAAGTGTCTGTAATAACATCATAGCCTGCAGCTCCCTCGCCCACAGTCACTAAGAAATGTGATTGGCATTGATGATTTTCTTTATTACCACAAAAACCAACCAAAGTATCACTTTTTGCTACCCACCTAACATATTTTTTCACAACGGTCTCATCTTCAGCAAGGCATACAGGAATCGGACCCTCTATACCATGTTTGGATTTATAAGAAGCATAAACCTTTCCAAGTGCCTCAAAAATGTACTCATGCTCCCCTGGGATATATGACAGTGATTTTCTCACTTGCCTTAAAGTTGTAGATATTGAAGGACCATCTAAATTCAAGCTAATGAAGCTATGCAATCTAGGACCCCCCCATAACTTAATCATCTCATAAATGGATTTAGTGGATGCACCATACCTTCTCCCTGCTTTTGGACGTGTCAGGTTGTGAAAGATATCTTTGACAAATTCCCAAACGGCATCTTTACCTTGTAATTTTCCTTGTCTATGTGCCTCACACACATCCTTGCAAAACCTAAATACATCTTTCCTTTCTGTAGATTCGAACAACTTGTCCTTTAGGGACCTTATTCTAATAGAGAGTATAGCAACCTTTGTCCTCTCCCACCAAAGAGCCCTCATTGTTGATCGATAGCTGGTATTTGTAACCCTTGCAACATTTCTGAGCTCAGTTTGAGTCAAAAAGTCTAATCTTCTCCCTTTCCCTGTATCTCGCCCATGTCTTTTAATGGGGCTCCTTGATTCACGATATAAACGCATCCTAAAGTCATCACAGTCTGGAATCAACTTACAAAACTTGCATGTCAATGATTCAAAAGGTATCCCTGTTTCAGAAGCCCTCTGACAATGAATATGCCTATATGTACCATCAATACGGCATTATGTACCATGATAACATAGCATCCTCTTGGTATGCTTCTCTATGGCCCATAATTTCCCACCCCTTTGATCATCCATTAGGATTTTTGTGTTCAATCTCTCCCCATTTCTATCAATATATGGATACCAATACCCCCAACATTGTAGTATCAAGGGAGATAAATGATCTACAATAATACAATAAAAGCAAATAAATTTGAAGATAAAAAATAAAATTATGTTCAATGTCATATTCAAATTAAATAAGCTTGTGAAATTAACATACCTGAAGTAGAAGGATTTGCACTTGTAGAACCCCTATGTGATAGTGGTGTTGATGATGGGACCAAGAACCTAGTCAAACTTTGTTGGGACTTATCATTGGTAGGCTTCTTGGGTCTCCCAACTATGCCAGTCCTCAACCCAACTGTATTATGTGAAGCCTCATTTGTAGTAGAAATGTGCTTGTTTGATTTCATATGTTCATTTAGAGAACTAACAATATTACCACTTGCTGGTACTAAATAAAACCATTTATTGCACCGTGTACATTCCACTTTTACTTTTCTCTTGTCCTCGTATCCTGCAAGTGTTGCTTCCACCACTTTGAACAAATTTGGATCTTGTGTCTTGTTGAAATCATCTAGTATTTTGATGGCTTTATCAATCTCAATTCGATCTCCAACCATTGATGTCTTCCTTTCTATGTTACATGAAGGAGTTTCACTACTTCCCACCCTTGAAATGTTACGTTGATGAGCCCTTGTTTTCATGTGATTGTTTTTGAAGTTGCGAAGTGTCCATGCTGCTAAAGATATTTCCCCTGTTCCATAATCAATACCACAACTTTCACAACGTATCTTTATTTTAGATGTTCCATTTTCTGAATATACTTTAAGAGTAACCTTCTCCTCAACAAACTCTTCCATTAAACTATTCACTTTTTCTTCCCAAGATGCCAATATAGTAGAATCAACACCTATGTTTTGTTCTATCGAATCACACTCAACTTCAACTCTTGCTTGTTTATGCATAGGTTCCTCCATGTTCTCTTCGATGATTTCAACATTTGGTGTTCTTTCCATTACCATTGATTGCAACGCTTCAGTATCCAATGTGTCTAGTTTCCTCTTGATGCCTATAGGTGTTTTTGTAGCTTTCCATCTTTTCTCTTGTGTTTCATTTAAAGTATATCCTTGATTGTTGGTAAACTCAAAAGGATATCCAATGATATTATCAAGCACAATTTCTTGACGGATTTCTGCAAAAGTAGCATCTGATTGACACCTAACTATGCCAAGGGTAGAATGTTCTTCACCAGTTACAATTACAAAGTCGAAATGATTGTCTGGATCCATCTGCATTTCCATCCACATGTACCTTTTAGTTAGATAAAAATGGATAAATATATAAAAACATTTTTCAAAAGATTGGATATAACATACATTTGTCAAAGTGGCGTTGAAACATTCAAACTAAAATTGAATTTATATAGAAGGAAATTCATTGAACTAGAAAAACTGATAAATATTTGGTTTATTCAATAGATAATTAACGGCCTCTTGTAGATATTAAATAACATTCCCAATAGATCCACTAGACATTCAACAAATGGGTGGGCCATAATAGTCCCATTCATTGGATATGCATGCCCCACTATGCCATCACACAAGACTTACATATGGAATCTTTCCCCCATAGGCATGATATGATTTCCATATCGATACTTGTAACACAATGGGTAGGTGACTCATAAATGAAGTGTGGGGATTCATAGTGGAGAATGGGGATTCGATGAACCCATGGGGAAGGACCTTTGAGGTGGGGGGGGGGGGGGGACTTCTTGATTTGAAGATGATTGGGTGAAATCTGAGGAAGTTATGGCAAACCCTAAAAATAGACAAATGTGGGATTTCGGGCTTTGGGAAGGGGAATTGAGGATAGGGTCCTCAGGAATGAAATATGCAGAATGGAATGACAGGGGTTCCCCAAAAATTTCAAGGGAAATAGAGTGAAAACAAGGGAGATATGGGGAAAAAACTAAATTTTATACTCTTTTTTTTCAGACTGGAGCGACTACGGCTCAGAAGGGATCTGAAACAGCGCCGAATGGATTGAAAATCGCTGGATCTGGAACGGCTTGCAAAATGGATCTGAACGACTGGATCTAAAACGGCGCAGCAACGATCATCAACAGTTCAGCTGAAAATAAATATGGACCCCAGGTATGTGCGGCTTCCTAACAGTTCAAGGGTTTCACTCGGCCACCAATGCTGTCTGACGGCTTGCGTATTGGGGCAGTACCCCTCACTCCACGGCTCAGGTAAAACTGATAACCGCTTTGCCACAAACGACAGCTCTTGGTTTACCTCACGGGTGGGAACTAGTCAATCAGGTAGGGGTCGTTGCCATTTTCGCTGGCAGGTCCTCTCAATGGGCCAGCTACTTCGGGGTTCCTGTGGTACTCCTCACAATGAGTTTTAGGGCTTATGCCCAAGTACTTCCCACAGTTAAGCGGATAGGGATTATTCCCAAATCCGAACCTGCAACAAATGCGAAAAAAAAATTTTGGCAGAAATTCACTCAGCGAGCCCAAGAAAGTGCTCTGATACCAGATGTGATGCACCTGCAACAATTACTTAATAAAAATATGCGAAATAGCAGAAATGACAGAACTCATAATCACTTTTATATTGATCACAGGCCACTTCCTTGGGTGCAATGGGTGCATAGGGGCATCTTCCTTGCTTTGGGATACTCTCTTACAATATTGACATTTCTAACCTTTTAACTTGTCACAACTATGACAATCTAGAAATGATTTTCTTCGAGTTTTTCAAACACATAAATATAATTTTAAAGAAAACCAAGTGATTCCTTACATTTTTTGAAGTCTATATACTAAAGTGGGATGTTAATAAGGTCATCATTATCTTCATCAAAGAATGTGTGAATAAACTTAATCTTCTAAAAGAGGAGGCTTGAAAGTACATAAAATATATAAATATGCAATGTATTTTTTAAGAGAATTATTGCAAAAATAAAATACAATTAAAAACTAAGTAGATGTATCACAATAGTAATAAATTAAATTAAAAAGAATTAAAATGTTTAAAAATACATAATAATAATAATAATTCTACCATAATAATAATAAACTAAACGAAGTATATATATATTAAAGAATAAAGTAGGATAAACCCATCTAAACTAAATCATATTTTAAAAAGATGTGTTTAGATTTGGATCTCTCTTCTTTTGTAATAGATAATTAAAATAAATTCCTCTCTAGTAGGTCTCCTAATTCTACTTGGATTCTTTTAGGCAAACAACATACGTGCTTTGATTCTATGATCTTCCAACACAATGCATATCTTACTTATTTTCCAAAATTACCTTGTTCACAAGCTAAACACAAATTATATTTATGTGATATTCCTTGTCAGCAAAGATCAATGTAAATCATTCTATCATCTATCTCTTCATATTCTTATTCAATTGTTTATTAAATACCTTATGAATACGTAACAAATCCTATATGAATATTTATGTGATATTCCTATATGATATCAGCGTTACAAAATATCCTATATCCTATATCAATTCCCCATAGGCATGATATGATTTCCTTTTCGAGACTCGTAATACAACGAGGAGGTGACTCATAAATGAATGGCGGGGATTCATAGTGGAGAATGGGATCTGATGAACCCATATTAGGCACTAGGGGAAGGACCTTTGATGTGCGGGGGGACCTTCATGATTTTATGTAAAAAGGTCAACACCAAAAATTTCCGCAACAAATCAAAATCGCAATAGGTCATGTGTAGGTATTTTTTTATGCACAACGACATAAACAAACATTAACTACATGAATATGCCTCTTAAATTTAAATTTATGCAATTTAAGTGCTAAAGTCTACATAGGTGTACATACCCTGCTAAAGTCTACATAGGTGTACATACCCTACCCCCTCCGGATTTGAACCTGTAACCTCCTAGGAAGGAACACATATTCTTAACCATTAGGCCCACTCAAGCTGTACTTAGGCCCACTATAAGAAAGCATTGCCGATTGATAGAAAGATATTTATGTAGTAAAAACATTTCAAAATCATGTAATTTTTAAAAGTATTTAATAAGTGTATTTGTAATTTTTTAAGGAAAGTATGGAAAAGAGCTTCTATAAAGTAACCTAAAATAAATGAGAGATTTTATTTAGTTTGATCACAACCATATCTACACATAACTATTATTATAATAGTAGGGGACACTTTTTTTTTATGACTATCCCTCTTACCATAATGATATCATTATTATATTTAATAATATAATACTAATAATTTTATAAAATATATTTAGCTTATTGATTGTAGTTAGGCACTCTCCTTCGACAAATAGAATCCATAACTACAAGCCATATCAAGAGGATGACAAAAAAACTCATTGATTTTCTTGCCAATAAAGGTGCTTGGAAGAAAGAACTTCTATGTAGCCATTTTTTCGTCAACTTGCCTAAAGGTCACATGCATAGCACTTGCAAGGAGATCATTGAGAAACACACATGCCACCTAGATGTGGGTGATGGGGTCATTCCCACCAACTAACTCAATGAGCTAGCCATGTGTTAAGGACGAGTGGAAAAAGGCATGGATTTGGAGCAAGGTGGCAAATCAGAGTTTAATGTGTGGGTGTAACCAATATCACCATATACGAGAGTGCAATCGCATCATTAACTTTGAATCGAGGGAGAGGAGGATCGACACTACGGAAACCTAGAATGCAAGAAGCAAGACCAAATGTAGCATTTTCCGAGATAATGTAGTATTATCCGATATTTTTGTATGCCTATATGTTGAAGATCCAGCCTCACTATATATCCTTAATTTAGAATCCCATATATATTTATATTCCCTACTCGAAAGACTTCTCCCCTCTGCGAAGATTTCTCCCTATTAGAAGAATTCTCCCCTCCAGCAGGATCGAAAAAGGTTGTATTAAAGCTTCGAATCGATATTAATACCAACATTTTATAGGCTGCTTGTCAACTTTTTCTTTTTAAACTTGACATACTTACATGTTTGGATATCAATGTTTACATAAAATATAAGAGGAGTCTATCAGCATAGAACTAAAATGGATATTTACTATTGACTATCGACATGATACTGGGTACCTTTTTATTGGATCACGTTGGATAATGAAAAAAGCTAATAGGGCATGTTCATTCAGTCTTATTAACCAGATGCTCCCTAGGTTCGTTCGTATCAATTGCCTAGTAAAACTAATGTTCGTGCTTTATGATTGACCGGATGCGTGCCATATATAGGGCTATTTTAATAAAATAAAATCCAACCGGTTAACGCAATAGAATTGACCAGCGTATAGAAGGCCACGTGAATAAAATAGAAATCCCAAAGTAAAGCCATGTTCACTTCTAGAAAAAAACCAAGTACAATGCGTCGTTCTAAATTATAAATTAGGGCTAACGTTGTTCTTTATGTTTATTTTGGTGGAAATTACAGAATCTTAACTTAGACCTATACTTTGACTTTACTTATACTTTTTATACTTTTGTGGATTTTATATTAGGAATCAGTTATTAATTGTTTAATAAAATGAGACTATTGGCTAATTGATATAAGGAATTGAAACTAATACTTTGTATATATGTGTCTTTACTCTTTCCCTATGGCTCTTTCTCTATCAGAGCTCCATAAATAACTAGGATCAATACAGGGAGATAAATAGTTGTTTTGAGCATTTAGTTTACCGTTAGGAAGATTATAGCTTCATAAATAGGTATAATTTTCTATTTTTAATATCCACTAAAAACCGATACCTAAACCCTCAATTTGAACCTTTTACAAGCATTATTAAATACTATACGTTCAAGCTTTGATCTCTTAACCAGGAGCCAATCTTACTCTCTTATTAATTATTCAGCCATTAACCAACGACTCAATACTTACTCATCAATAGGAAACAACAACTTATAATAATAGTGTTTGAGTTTACCATACATAGTTTCCATCCATTTACTCAGATGGAGAGCAATACATTTTACATTATAATTTACTAAGGTAAATACAATAGAAATACATAGATCCTATCAATGAAACAAAATAAAACCACATCAAATCAAGAGAGATAAAACACCACCACAACCAAGTATAAATACACCAATCAATCATATATATATATTATTATGCTATCAACCAACCAATAAACTATTGAAACTAGAAACATCATCACTTTACTCTTAGTCCTCTATATCTGATCGACAAGCATGCATTGTGAAAAAAACAATTATGTATCGAGATAGGCCATCGAGGCAATCAATCGATAATATACCAACATACATCATCAATTAGATCCAGAGAACACACAGTAATCTATATTCTACGATGCATTATTAAATTATAACCATGCACATCAATCAATTATCATCAATCTCTAGAGACGATATATATATAAACAATCTTTAAAATAAACCAACTAACTAACCAATAAATAAATAAAATGAAATACCAATACACAATCTATCATATCTATGACAATGCATCCTATCTATAACAATGCACCCTATTATAAACTCATTCTCTATGGTGGACTTGGCTTATTTGGCAACAAGGTGAGCACAAGGTGAGAGGAAAGAAAATACTTTATCCTTCCTTCTGTTGGACTTGGTGAGGCTAAAGCTAAGGGTTTCCGAGGGCTGCTCCCTTCTGTAGGACCTACCTACCTTATATGTTGGGCTTGGTTTACTAAATATAGTCAAAAGGTCCCAGGTTCAAGGCTTCTGTGGGATGACTTTTTTTAGGCTGAAGGGTACTACTTATCCACTCGGGTGATGAATGAGGACTTGTCCCTCTGGTTGGGTATGCTTGTAACATGGGGCACTCCATAACCTCTATCAGAAACATGTACTAGGTACTGACTAGCTGCAACGACTAGTCCTCCTGGCTCTTCTCTCGAATGTGTGCAATAAATAAAGATATAACGGGGCAAGCATAACTCACCTCCCTTCTCTGACTGTTACTACCTGACTGGTACAAAGTTTCTGGCGCATGACCTTTAAACGGGTGCATAATAAGTAAGCATCGTGGATTAATTCCTTCAAGAAATTCAATGTAGGAACCATGTGTTCCATATTGATAAGTGAGTTCTAGATAGAGGGTCTCTAAATAGAGGGTCTCGAGGTATAGGGGGTTGGGTTTAAGGTAGAGGTCAAGGGTAAAAATAACCCGATGAAGCTTGGCGACAGGGCTGGGAGAATCCGTTAGGCAATAAAAGTGTAGTGGCTACACCTTACGAGAATGACACCCATCACATGAAACCAACATACTTTGCGATATAACCTACACTAGTGGATACACCAGTAAACATAAGCCTTCTGCCTTCAGTTAAAAGCCCGTAACCAGGAATAGAAGCCTTTCACCAAGGGGCTTTCACCTTGAACCTGTAACCTATCACCTTTTTCCACCCCTTTGTTAAACAGTAGCAAAGAACCCGTTGTGAAACAGTTCAAGTAGAACGATGGGAGCAATCTCTTCTCACGTCTGGTATAAACTAGGGAACTCAATAATAAATCTACTTGTATGGTAAGAACTTGGCACAATAAATCTCTTCTGGTGAACCCGTCTCTCTTGTATAACGGTAACATGGGGTAATTATCACTCTAATTCAGTTTATCATGTGTTCAATCTTTCCCTGCCGCTTGCCTTCTGGGGATCATTCCGTAAACCCTTCCTTAAACATGACCCGTAGGGGGCTCACCTGAGGTACGAGGGTGAGGACCCGAAGGGACATTTATGAGGTACGAATACATGGGGTTGCAAGTAGATAAAAACAAGTCATTTATCATTTCCATTTCCCTGTCAATTGCATAGTCACACTCTCTATAGCATATGGCGGATTTACTCACAGGGTGTCCTTCCTTGGCGGACTAGGCAACTTGATGACGTGTCCTTGTGCTTGGTGGGATTGGGCTTGTAAACCACCTGGAGTACTACATATTAAAAAACCTTTAGAGACTTAATAATCCATAAACTACTTACTTTATAGCATTGCACAGACGTTCCAACAAAGAAAGAGCAAGAGCATTCATTCATTTAAGAGGACCCGCGTTCGACAGAAGCATTCACGGGCTAAAACTCATAACTTGCTGAAGGAAAAGATTCTTAGGAAGTAGGCAAGGCAGGCACTCTTCCTATTTACTTTATTCTACCTTCCCTTCAATTAAGTGCAACCGATTCGGAGGTAGGGCGGGTACAACGGACAGGAAAAATGACAGCTTGAGTTAGTTGTGTGCGTTAGCCATTATAGATCCATCGTTACCGGTTCGACGTGCACAGGATGGATAATAGGATGGACTTTTTGTACTTTATCTGTTGCAGTACGTTGGGATAGGAATTGTTCTACGTGCTTATCTATTAACCGTGCCCAGGAAGGTGGGTATACGCGTGTGTTACCAGTTATACGTTAACAAATATTCTATTTGTGTTAACCATTTATCAGCCAACATTCCCAGGATAATTCAAATAAGCATAAGTTGAACCAACAGCATTTGAATAAGCGGTCGAAGGAGCAGTTCCAATAGCGTAATAGAGCCTTTGCTCAATGGGGAGAACTCCTCTATATTCCAAAGTATAAATAAAGGTAAGCATCGACATCAACACCTGGCATAAACACTTGGATCGCCTCTTGGCAGGATGGAGTAGAAGTGAGTATCGGCATATAGTTAATAAACACCTGAGGAGAAGACAAAGTAAAGACAACGCCTACGAGTACTCCTTCCACTCCTTCCGCTTACGCCTCCCTTTACTTCCTTCTACTTATCGCTTTTGCGCCATTGGATTCGACGGCCCCCGTGCAGTGAGGGGTTAACTGTGGAACGGTGAGGGCAATATCTTACTATGTTTTCTGGTGTATACTAGGGAACTAAACCAATATCACGTATGACACCAACATGTGGCTCAATGTATTCTGTTGAAGGGTGAAAGGTTAAAGGCTTTTTATGGTGTAACTGACTGGGCGTGATTCAAAAACTTCGGGCAGTTTTTGTTAACTGGGCTATTGTTGTCGTAACTGAGTGCTATTGATAAGTGATTCTAGAAATGGGTGCTATTGGAAACAACTAGGTGATGATAACTTCGGAAGGATTTTTGCCTGAACGAAGATGTTATAGGCCATAAATTAATCGAGTGTAGTTACCATAATGACGAACAGATGGACGAACAACCAACATAATCATTCAGCAATTTAAATATTAGAAGAAGGAAAACTAATAGCGTTCAATAAGATCTACAAAGCTTTCATCTAGGGTATACTATCGAAGTTTAAAATATTCAAAGAGTATAAAGAACGATATACAAGACCTCAGTTTTTCGCCGTAGTCTTATTGAACTGGCGTAACCCTTTCTCTATTCTCTGATCTTCTCCACTGTCACATTCTTCGCCAAGATCACAACTCGTCCTATGCAAAACTCTTCCATTACTTTGCTAATCGTAGAGATCTCAACCTTCCTGCACACAGAGCTCCTTCTTTTAACCATGAAGCATATTAGACCTCTAAAGTGAATGAGGTTACATCCGTGAAGCATATAAACCAACCTATAGGATTATAGGTCGATAAATTATGGCCTTGTGGCCTTATTGATTATTATGGGGTAAATAGGAGAAATTTTGTATTGGCATGTTTTCAAGTTAATTAATCTTGTATGCACACAAAAAATTAAACGTAAGTAACCATAATAAAACATTAACAATACCGAAACATGGATATTGTATATGTATATGTAGTAAAACTATTTCCAAAGAAAACTAAAAACACGTAAATGTGGTGAAACAATTTCCAAGAAAACAAATAAACATGCTCGACTTTGCAATTGTGCAGTAGGACATTATGGAAACTGCTATCTGCATAATGCATGCACAATCACAAATGCAATGCCCGAACATTCAACCTAGATTGATAAATGTAACGTTGTTCTGGTACACTAACCCCATAGTTATGACATAGAAATATCCATTAACCACCCAGTTTTTAACATGCTGACACTGAAATGTGCACAAAATTATACAGAATTTTACATTTAATACATCATTTAAATTTTCCTTTCAAGAAAAAGTATGGTAATGAACTGATGCATGGGGATTCTTGAAAACAATGAGAGAAAGTAAGACACCATTGAATCGATGAAAAATAACCCTAGCACACCAAGCCGGGTAAAAATGTGCCATTGGGTCAAGTCAAAAATTGTTTACAATTTTGTTGTTGATTTTTCCTGTGTATCATCAATCATGTGAGACTAGTGAAAGTCGGCTTTTATATGCTGATAAGTATTTTCCGATTAATATTTTCTATGGGTGACTAGGGAATATATAAACTACTATTTTAATTATTTTATGTTGTGAAAATTCTCATACTATCCTAGAGATTTCAATACCATGCTCTGGTAACTTACCCCAGGTCGCATCATGCATATCGCGCTTTGTTATTGGTTATTTATTAATATATTGGGATGGTTTTACACACTGTTGGAAGATTCACAATCTCTTATATAAACAAACAGACTGCCTCACTCTATTATAAATAAATAAATACATAAAAAGAACCGATATTCCCATTGAAAAAATAAATAAAAATAATCGAAATTATGATTAATTACCGAGGAAACTCCCCTTCGCTGAGAATCTATCGTAGGAAACAAATCTTATTATGCTACCATGAAACGTTTTACCTGTATGACTGTAGGGAGTATGCTCAATTTAACCCAGTCCTATACTCGAGGGAGAGAGATAGAGAACGTAGTTATGAGAATAAACAGTAGAGGATTAAAACTACGTTAGCACTACAGATTCTATGAAATATAAAAGCGAAACACAGTAAGCGAGAAATTCAACCAGGTTAGAGTGCTGCGTATAACTCTCTAAAGAGAGAATGAAATTACAGTACATGTGCTAACCCTGGTTACTCCATTTTTGTTTAGGTCAAAAACTACTACTTTTATGCGTTTAAGTCAAATCTACAATACAATATATAAGGCTGGTGAACTCAAAATATATATATATATATATATAAGAGAATCAAGCCATTAGTTCAAGGACCCTAATCTTGGTTACTCCATTTTTGTTTAGTCAAAACTACTACATTTATGCAAATCCTGGTTACTCCATTTTTGTTTAGTTAAAACTCATACATTTATACAGTTTAAGTCAAAAACTACAATACAACATATAACTAGCAGTCACAAGTAAAGTAAAGTGGCAGGGTTAAACACTTAATCTTGTGTAGATAGTCAGTTGTTAGACAAAGATTAAACATTAAACTAATTAATATGAACCTACAACAAATGCTATTTAATAAACATAATCTTTTCTTATCCACCTCTTAACTTAAACTTATTTAAATCTTTCTTAATCAATATGCATTTAAACTTATTTAAATCTTTCTTAATCAATATGCATTTGAGCATAACAAGATAACAAACATTAAATGAATCTCCATTGTACACTTGCTAAACATGTTGATCCACTCAAGAAAATCCAAAATCTCAGATAATAGCTAAACACATATGGGTGTACACATATATTTATCATACTCTAAAATTATTAATCATAACCCTTATAGCAGGAGTTACCAAGGGATAGACAACTCAACAAAAATAAATATAAATATACAAGAGGATCGAGGAATCGGTCAATAGGTTCGACCGATTCGTATTAAAACTTAAACTCTGATCGTTGTAGAGTTGACAAGTTAACTACTCATTAAGAGCTCATATAATGCGAGTACAGGTTTCAAATCTGACTAGAGTTGGGTAGAAAACTCACCATAATTTATATCAAATAAAGAAAATACCAAACTATTTGAAACGGAGATGAGATGGAGCTCAAATCATGAAGGGAAGGGAAATAGGAAATAATTGTACCTATTAACCTGGTTAAATAGATTAGTAAAAAAAATTAACCAAAATCCAAATCTTGTAATTTTAAAAGTTTCATCAGGCTATTGTAGGGAGATGTTTAAATATATAAACGGCTCCCAAGGGTACATGGAAGATCCAGCTTAAAAGAAAAACAAAATTTACATTGCTGTCAAGCCATCTGAAAACACCAAGTGTTAATGGTGGTCACCATTACATCTCTCTCTTCATATGCAAATAAGGGTAACCGAGGGGGGTTTCAACCCAGAGAGCCTTCACGGGTAAACAGAGACATCCCTAGTAGAAATTTCGAATTCAGAGGGCATATCCAGCCTTTAAAATATTTAGTTATGGAGAGTGTGAGATAGCAAGTCCTAACTATGCCAACGGCTGCCAGACTCAAAACTATACTCATAACTATACTATTTATTTCTGACCAAATAAAATTTCAAAGGGCTGCCAGACTCAAAACCCTGAGAAATACTATATAAAACAATAAGGAAAGACCTAATTTCAGACAATAAGAAGGCCTCTAAGGGATAAAACCAGGATTACCTGATTGCAAGCATAGATCGAATAAGATTTGAGTGTAAGAGGAAGATCTCCTTGCAAACCCTGTAAAGAAAAATGTGGCTAAATAGAGAAGAACTATGATGCTTGACTGAAACTGAACTCTAGCAACAGGAGGACGTAGTTGTAAATATTTACCTGTGTATAGGTAAGACCTGGACCTGGAGGAAACCCTATCCATAGAATTCTACAGTCGCCCCAGTGCAATACTCTATATAAACATATTTCTTCAATCTTTGCCGTGCTCGACAGCTCTCTATATAAACACAATATGTTGAAATAGGGACGTGAGCTAGACTGTAGCTGTCTGTTTGGGTACGGAGAGGATGCCACCGCGTCACATCATCACAACGCAAAACACAGCTACGACTTCGGCTTTTCCATGCATGTACAACAGCACAGAGAAACGTCTGAATGAAGGAACGCCTGCACCGACATTATCTTGTGTTTGGCAGATTCAAGTGCCTTGAATGTGTCTTTTTGGCTTTTAAATTTCCATTTAGTGCATTCTGGATTCGTAATGTGAAGAGAGATTTTTTTTAAATATGAATCTCTGAATTAATGGTGACAAATTCACTTACCTTAGTTATCTTGAGGTGACACATTCACTTGCCTGAGATATCTTATCGGCATTTAAGTTTCCATTTATCGGGTTCTGGAGTGGGGTTTCGTCGGCGGAAATTCGTCATCCTCTGCAGCGAGGTACAAGCCAATACAAACCTTGTTTCTAGCGTCATTGATTATTAGGCAAGGTTGAAAGTTGAAAGGTACAGTCCATTTGTTCGCAGCCTTGCAGGTGTCGGCATGTCCAAAAACCAGGCCTTTCATTGAAGTGATGGTTAGATATCATTCATATAATAAATCCACATGCTTGAAGTCTGACCCCGTGCCACTGCCATATAATCGTCTGGCTAATTAGAAAAGTTAAAAATAGCTTACACTTAGAAAACGTTATATTTTGGTTCACATTGGTCGTTACAATTGGAAGACCTTGATCAAAGAAATTTATATTTTGGGTGCACTTATGAACATTAATTGTAGCCATTGAAACTATTAGAGATTTCATTAGGCATGCTTCATTTCATTTAAGAAGCCATATTTGTGGCATATTTGGTCATTCAACAATCAAGCCATGTTCGTTTCAATTCAATTCATATGAACGAAGTGTGAACTGATTTAAATTTGCTAGTACAAAATATATTTTAGACATCGACTCTTATTAGTCCCTTGAAATATGGTAATCGATTGGCCGTATTTTTGTAAATAAATAATAATAAATTTTATTTATTTATTTCAATTGGCATTGGCCATCGAGTTTGAAGTGTTATTCCTGTAGACGGCGGAGTTGAAAACAAATGATTATTGTAATATTTTGAGTAGTCCATGACAATGATTTGGAGACGCAATATAATAGCACTCATAACATTGTCACCACTATTGCACCGACTTACTTTGTGCAAGAAATGCATCTACATGGCCTTGGCTTGATAAGCTAAAAAAAATATAACTTGTCTATCTTGTTCTTCATAATTATGTACAAGGCATTCTTTTTGGGAGAGACAATCCTTGGCACTGTACCAAGATTCTTCGTCTATAAGATGAATGGAATCTTGCCAAGTGTATTGTCGCATTATAAGATTCCTTATCTATAAGACAAACTATTGCTCTCTTTAAAAAGTGATTTAGCCTACAGGAACCTATCATATATTGCACTCCTCTTTCTTTTGTGTAATTGACTCTTATTGTTGTATGGACCTGTATGGTTTCTCCAGTTTTTATGGAATGCTTGTATGATAAATTCTTAGGCAGGGTATTATTGCTCGTGCAAAAGATAGATTTGATGGATTTGTACCTTTACACAAAAAAATAATGTTTTAATATTTGTTTGTGTTATTATTTCGTTTCAGGTTTTATGACATGTGAGCCCACCCAAAATTTAGAGAAAAAAATGAAAATAGAATTTTCCTGTACAGAAATTGCCAGGAAACATCTGGGAAATCTAATTTAGATAAAAAATGAAAATAAAAGAAGAAATATAATTTCTTGTACAGAAAATTCCAGGAAGCATCTGAGAAAAATTTCTTAGGAATTTCTTCTACTTCTTCTAGACCATTTCCTTACTAGAATTATTTTATGGACAGGAACATCGGTAGATCTACGCATTTTGTATGTCGCTTTCTATATGTAGTTACAGGATTGGTTCATGACTCACATACAACAGGAAATGGAAGAAAGAAAACTGAATCCAAATGAAGTGTTTTAACACTTCATGCAACATGCTTGAAAATTCTTAGACCTTTCTTAAAGTTTATGTACAAGCAAAATTGGTATATGCAAATGCAATTTCATAGAAATGGGAAACATGAAGAAAAGGTACATTATGCTCTCATGTTGTCTTCTGAAATCTCTTAATGTTCTTGATTTAACTACTGATCCTTACTGGGAAGATTGTTTTTCGGACTCTCAATTCTTCTCGGTCAACTTTTTTTGCAATAACATTCAAAGCACAATTTTTTGATACATACAGACTTTCTGCAGTCCAAGCTCAATGCAGTGTGCTTCTGAAGGTATGCAGGCTCTTTCTTGTTGCCTGTGTAATAATACATATTCAGTTGCAGCAAATATAAAACCTAGCTAATCATAACTAAGAGGAAAGTTTAGGCTGTCTTGACTATTTTTAGGACACCTCCAAGTAATCTGGAGCGTTTATCAATACTATTGCTATATGCAGAGGCAACAAAGGTGCAGTGGACATTGGACTGCCTAAATGGTGTGTTAAAAGTTGTTATAATGTATTGCATATTTTCTTCAATGTATATAAACAAATTATTTTTGCAGCAGTCTTATTGTTATTCTCTGCCATTGACCACTTCATGCAGGCATCGGGAAGACTTACTGGATTACTTGTAATTATCAACCTGATATTCAACATTTGTTGACAGGACCAGTTTTCCCAGCCATTTGGTGCTAAAGCCTCGTGATCTGAACAGGTTGCTAGGAAATTTCTAGTCCTCACTTCAAGAGATAACCGTTATTGCAACTGAGCCAACTTCAATAGAGTCGGAAACTGAAAGCACTATAGAAGGGAAAGCCGTTGAACTAAGAAGCTACATAGACCCTATTAAAGGTTTTAAGTTCATCACTTATTCTTAATATCTTTTGATGATAGGTTTTTAAAACACTGTTAGACTGGAGATACTTTATGCACTCTGCCTTGATGCTATATGTTCACAAGTCCTCTGCTTATCCTTAAGCATCAGTATAATATTGGTGTCCTTTTGGGATTCAGAAAACAATGATAATGCATTGCATACGCAACTTTGGATTGATCCTACAGAGGAGTTACTGGATTATCACCACAGGGGAGCTCCAGTTGATGTAACGTTTAGTGTGAAAGAACTGAAGGTATCATAAATTTTATATCTCGTGAAGAGCTTGTATCTCACATTTTCAATGCATTTCTATTTTGTTTATTTGGTATTTAGTTAGTGTCTAAGCAACATTCCAAATGAAGTAAATACGACGTTGATAAGTTTCAGTATATTGAAGTCCATGTTTTTCATAATTATACCATTTTACTAAATTGTGTTATTGCTAGGAGCAACATTTTGACTTTAAATACATAAATCCATAGTTATAAGTTTCCCATACAATTAAGGCTGTTGACTGTTATATATGTTGGTAACTTACCTGATCATTAAACTATTCCCATTTAATGGGTCCTGATTTGGTGGTTGTATCCTTTGTCTCAAAATGACAGGAATTCCTTACATTTTGTGAAGGGTGTGAAGCCGATATGCATATGTTTTTTGCAAATGCAGATGAGTAAGCAATCTTATTGCTTTATTCTACTTTACTAGCATGGCAATTTCTGTTTTGCATTAGATTTTTTTTCCTGAACTCGGCTGTTTTTTAATTTGACATTTTATTCGTAAGAATATTTCAGGCCTATCCTATTGGCTCCCAAATTTGGCTTGGATGATGTGGCAAATGCAGACATTGATGCTACACTTGTGTTAGCAACCATGTTTATTTCGTAGCTTAGAGAAGTAAATAATTCAGAGCAAATTCCAGTGGGACCTGGTGTCTCACGAGAAGATGCTCATGGAGCAAGGTCTGAAGGCTTTCATACACCCTCATAATCCTGCACAAAATAGATGTGGACTAGCTGTTCCTTCATCTGGCTTAGAACCGCCTTCTGATCATGCGAGAATCTGGTCTAATGTTACTGGTGTGTACTAGCTACTGGAGAATAGGTTTTTAGGTTATATCATTATCTAAAACAATTGAAATATAAGAAAGTGTCAGAGCATCTCGTTGCATCTAGGTTATAGATTTCCATTTGTATATGATGTTCCAACTTCCTTCTTGAGCAGGTAGTGGTACCAGAAGTGTTAGTAGGGAAGCAACTAGTCGGCACCTAATGCAGGACAATGCTGATGCAAGTGAAGAAATAGTTTATGTTAGTAGGAATCACCACTTTTTTATGTATGCGCCCATTGACCTAGGGATCATGGTTTAATGGATCTTATATGTTGGGGGCCACATATCTCAACCAATACTTACCAGAGGACCTCCATCCAAAGCAATGAGTTATTGTAAATTAGTTATGCTTCCAAAGTAATGAGTTATTGGATATATGTGACAAATCTAGAAATTTATGCCATGTCATAACCTCTACTCTAAAATAATCTTACATATCATCATCCTTCTTGCAGCTGAATACCAGAGTTCTGGAGGAAATATTTTGAGTTTTTTAAATGGAATTTTTTTATGCCAGATATGATGCGAAGAGACACCATTACCTATGAGCAACCAGAAATTGATCTTACCAGTCTGGAAACATACTCCTTTATCTGCAATCAACACCTTCCTGTACATTGACTATAATACATGGCCTTTTTGCTATTGTGTGCCAGCCAAGCATCATAGAGTGGGAAAATGTTTGCATGTTTTCACACTAGGACTGCAACATTTATATCTAGGGCTTGTTATACACCTACAGCAAGAAATTAAACCAGCAGAGCCTACATTCGTTATGTCAGCAGTATGTCTTGATATCATTATAACAACAGAAAGAGGATCTACAAGTATTTCTACTACTTATTGATCATTTTCCATCGCTTAGTGTTCTAGGTACAAGAAGCCAACATGCTTCATTCACGTGGATGTGAAATACACTTTTAATTGCAGGCATATTTTGTATCCTTTGACTGAAGAAAGCTCTTGGATCCTTTGATTATCATTTGTTTTCAATCAACACATTGTTATCTTGCTTTGCATTGGAAACTGATAATTTATATCTGAAACTTTACAGCTTCTTGTTACTACAAATTCTGGTAGATTTGCTGCTTTTATCCTTAAAAACATACAATATTTACCCCCACCTTCTTTCCTATTAATCTATCTTTCTAACTTGTTTATGTAGGACCCAGATAGCGTGGGGTATATAGACAACATTGCTTCACTTATATGTCACCTACTTAAGATATTTGATCATGCTTATTTTGTTCTGATTTGAGAGTTGTCATCTTCATATATCCTATACACCACAACTCTCCATTTGTTTAAAGCTTCCATTTATTTGATCCTATCCCATAATATTTTTTTTGGTACTGTATCAAAAATCTTTGTGAATTCTATAAAACAACACCTTAACTCATCCTTGGTGTCCCATGTCTTCTCTATCACATGTCATAAAGTGAGGCATTTGTAAATGGTAGAGTGACTTCGTCTAAACTCTGCTTGACCCTTTGCTCTGTTTTTCTCTCTTTTTTCCCACTGGAGAGAGATGAAATATTTGAAGATCAGTAATGTGGTTGAAAGAATTTTTGTACTCCTAATTGGGATTTAGTAACTTGTCTTTAATGTGCATCATCCTTCAGGTTTTCTTAATCGTATTATGTACATTGCCCTTTCAGGATGCCCACTCCCAAACTGTGATTTCCACACTTGACATGTCCTCTTTTTCCATTCTTCCTTGAGATCTTCCCATCTTCCTCCCTCACACCTTAATATATGTGAGTTTGGGCTCTTCTCGAAAGATGTTTTTTCATAAAATGCTTGTTTTAACTACTAAAGTGATAAAAAAAAGTACATTTAGGGAATTTTTACTAAAAAAGATCATCGAGGATGGAAATGGAAATGTTAGATCAAGATGTCAAATATTAAGGACTTGATGGCTTACAATGTGAATTCTATAAGGTTGGATGTATTTTTGTGAACTTGAATTGCTACAAGTATATAATGAAGTTATCTGGAAGCAATTGTTGGGGAATATACCAACAAAGATACAAGAAGGTTTCTTCCTAAACCTACAACCCTTAACTGATTACTAGTTGGAAGCTTGTAACCTTGCCCAAATGTTTCACATATAATCTTGGCAAAACCCTGAGATTTGCATGTCAAGAAAATCTTGCCTAAGGTTGTGCATCCATGAAAAATAAGGCTCATCCAAGGTGGCCTCATTTTGGATGTTATCATCACTGTGTGGGAAGTAATGGAATGGGCATGATGCATGTTCATATATGCCCATTTCATCAACATAGACTTTAAAAATGCTTCACAAAGTTGGCCATCCATTCATATTGGTCATGCTCAAAGCCTTGGAGTTTGGCCAGTTCTTAAAAGTTATGGAAACATTGTTTGCATAAGGGAATTTTGCTTAAGCACTAATCAATCTAAATTTAGGTCAATATGCCAAAGGTGTCCCCTTGCCACTACCTTGAATACCATAGCTGCAAAAGCTTTGGGTATTTACTTCAAACCATAGTGGATCAACATCTCATCAAATGAATTCCTGCCCCTGAGCCAACCAGTCTCATCAACTACTCAATGAGCATTTTCCCGAATCTGAAACAGAGGAGGTGTTAGCATCTCTATCAACTTGTAATATGCTTAAACCCAGAAATTCAAAGAAAATATAGAAAAATACAAGAGAGAATTTGTGAATTGTAGTGTCAAGATATGTGATATGCATTGTATTTGAAGTGTATTAGGAATGTGTGTGACCTTTTTTACAATCCTGAAGTCAAAATCTCGGAGGTTATAGAGACCTGGGTTAGTAATTTGCAATTTGTAGTGTTGAGATGTATGTGCCACCCAGAACACTCCAAACTACAAGGTTGAACTCACGTCTGAGTCATCCTTTCCAAATATTGGCATGTATAGAGAATTATTCTTGGGAAGTGAGGAGATCAAAAAAAAATTATAAAAACTCCTACAACAAGGAGTAATTAAGCCCAATGTATACCCATGTGGTCTGCCAATGGTGTTAGAGACCAACAAAAACTGATATTGGTAGATGCCAAATATTGGAATGTATAGAACATTATTCTTGGGAAGTGAGGAGATCAAAAAACAATTACGAAAACTCCTACAACAATGAGTAATTAAGCTCAATTCATACCGATGTGGTCTTCCAATGGTGTTAGAGACCAACAAAAACAAATCTTGGTAGATGTGTGTAGAGTTGAGGATTAAAGAAGACTAAAGTAAAAAAAAATGTCAAAAACCCCTATAAAGGATCAAAAAAACAGTTAACTAATTGTATCAATCCCAAATATTTTATAAACATGGATTTGAAGTCCAGATGCCAACATGTCCATATATTGCAAAGAAGATACCTAGGAAAGTAATTTCAAAACAAAACAACGGCTATATGAGTGGTTGGCTGTCATTCAAATTTGCAATGATCCTTCAACGTTCTAAGACTAATGAATTTCCATTGCTATTTATATTTGCATGTGAAATATGTTATATAGTTTTTAGAGGTCAAATTCAGCCTCACATATGGTTAATGAAAGAAAATAGATCTTGCCAATAATGTTGGATGTCAAATGAAGGAAATTGGGGGCACCAATGAGTGGTATTAGAGATCAAGATACATCATTGGGTTGTAATGGGAAGAAATTATAAGTGTTCATATGGAAATTGTAGTTGCATGTCAACTATTTGATGAAAATAATCAATGAGGATTGGGAAAAAAAGGTTATAAGCATCTAATATTCTAAGCTAATGGATTTTAATTTCTAGGATTAATTAATAAAAATTCTTATGGAAAGGATATAAAAGTGGAACTAATGTAAAATCATGAGGTTCATGGTTTGAATCCATGGAAATTAGGCATGTTTAGTTCCATCCATCTGTAAGAGGTGCCACCCATTATTCTTAATCTATAAAAATGTGATGTTGATTAGCAGTGCTAGACAAAGAGTAATTATTTGTTATGAAGAGAAATCAACATATATGCCCAATGGAGATGAAGGGAAGATAAGTCTCTATGATATTGCATGTGAACATACCTTAACAATTGGTGCTTTGTCATGTATGGTTAGGATTTCATCCATTGATTTAGATCAATAGTTGAAGGTCTCTCCTGATGTTTGCAAGTGCCTTGGGTGAAGAGGACCCTTCTTTCTATGAATGGATGGGATTGCACCCACAAGGATCAGATTCATGGACAGGAAGATCCATACTAATTTTGTAATGTATTAGATTGGTGTGTTATATTTTTTCATGAATGATCAAGATCTCATCCTCTAACCAGGTCCATGATCCACAATCATTTGTGACAATTAGGGAAAATACTTGAGGAGGAAGTTTCATTTTTCCATGAAAATATGAGAATCCACCCACAAGAGATGATCCAATGAAAATTCTGATTGGATTTTTGGTAATCTCAGCATGAAAGCAGCCTCGTATCTTTCCTTTTTTATAATTCTGGGCACACCTAGCAATTTCTGGGCATATTCCAGCCTCGTAAGCGCAATGATATTCCTATTTGATGGCAGTTATGGGCCTGTTTTGTCTTCAAACAATATTAAGAAATATTTTCTGGAGCAAACCTGTTCCTATTGTGACCCTTTGCAGCAGTAAACAATCATCAAAATCTTCTTAAAATAAATTTTGGGTATGAATTTAGATAGAAGAAACATTTCTGGGCAGGTCTGGACTATTTCTAGGTAATTTGTGGACTCCTTTAACCCTTAAGTTAGCATAGATAGCCTAACACCCAATCCCAACACCACCCTTCCAAAAATAATGTGATCCTTAATACCTTAATTACTAGATCTCTTTGTATCTCAAACAAATCACTTTAGACCTTCTAAAAGAATGATTACTCCAATAATCAATTTAATAAAGTAATTTTCCAAGATACTCATTTGATTTATATCCTAACCTCAATTGTCAAGCCATTATTTCCCAAGCCCACTAACCCTATATCAAATGGGTCATTGATAAAATTATCAAAATCCTCATAAAAATGGACCATCAAAACCATATTTAAACTCCATAAAACACCGGAGAATACATTCAATAACGCGAAATACATAATTAATATATTCCTCGAACCAAAAATGTCTGAAGGTCCTCATTCTTATAGAGTCGCATATTAGCCAATTGGACTACTTAGTAAGAATCATTATCAAAGAATATATTATCTAACACTTGCCATACTTACACTTCTAAATCAGCCATTACATAACATTTCCATCATATCAAACACCATAGTTACTTTGACTAAACTAGAATTCTAACCAATACTTAACACTACTCCACTAAGACTTTTAGGAAAATGGTTTAAATTAAAAAAATCAAATCCTAATCAATTTTTGTTAATCACTTATAAAACCATAAAAAAAGTAAAAAACACCACATGTCTTAGTTTTAATACTTCTTCCACCCTCCCACCCACATTCCCATACTTCTTCACTCTCTCTCGCAGTAAACACTAAACAGACATCAAAATATTCTTAAAATAAAGTATGGGTACAAATTTAGACAGAAGAAATAATTATGGGCAAGTCTAGACTATTTCTGGGTCATTTGTGGACTCCTTTCACCCTTAAGTTAGCAGTGATAGGAATAATTTCTAAATCTAGGCTGATTCCGAGGATAAAACCATAGTGGTTGAGATCATCTTAGCTGATTCTGGGCATGTCTTAGCCCCCTAAGAGCACCTAATCTCCATTCTGGGCACATAAACAACAGTAAATGGCAACTTTATTCAAATATGGGCACATTTTGATTAGTCCAGGGTGACTTCCTGTGTAGCAGCATCCCTAAAACAGTTTGCCTATGTGGTGGAGGGTTCCAAGCAAGTAGAAACTTGAGCTTATAAGGTGACATCATAGCGTTTTGTACCCTAGTTGAGACAACAAGCTCATTTACAAGACTAGAAAGGAGAATCTAGATATTCAAATACTGGAAGAGTTGGTTAGCCATTGTTTTCTGATGATGAAATTGTGCACCTTAGTCACTGTTCTTGTTAGGAAGATTGCAGAGATCTTATTTTGTTGCATACAGAGGAGAATGAGTTGATGTTAAGATGGGTGTTAATTTGTCCCAGATCCTGTACAGGAATGCAGAAACTCATGACATCTGAATGCATGAGATATGTATGCATGAAAGGAAAGAGATGGACATGAAAGTATGTAGCCTAATTACCCCTTTCAACCCAATGAAGCACTCAAAAGTAATTACCAAATGCAACCTTATTACCCCTTTCAAGCAAGCTACCAATTAACCCACCCCACCTCCCGCCCTCGGTGATCAAGATCAGGAGACCTTGACATCATCTCCATCTCCATCTCTCTCTTTCTCAACACCAGGATTTCCTTTAGTCTTGGACTCTCCCATTGTACCACTGCATATATGCCATTGGTATATATCTTTTGGTTATACTTAGCTATTCTCTTAGCTAGACACTTATTTATGCTACACTCTTTTAACTTTCTTTCTCTTGCTTTCAGCATTATCTAGAAGTTGCTTTAAGACTCGCACATTGTATTCACATTGATTGTATCTTTTAGTCCCATTGACCTACTTTTGTGGTCATTTGTTGGACATTAATAAAATTATCTTGTCTTATCAAACAAAAAGCATTGGATTCATTAACCAATTCCCTTTGATGAGCAAGCAAACCGAAAAGAGACCTAGGGTTTGTTTACCTAGGTAGGAAAGAGCCTTTAATTCGATTTGGATCTACACTACCCTAATATAATCTATTCTACAACAAGCTGCTTGAGCCTTGAGGAAAAGGAAACAAACAACAAAAAGGGTGGATGCTAAGAACCCATTGGAGCCGGGTTCTTAGAATATAGAAACCAAAGTTAGAATCCTTTTCCCAAAATTCAAAAACAACCAACCAAGCATACAACTCCAAGAATGAGGAAACATTGTTGTATTGGTAGCGAGGGGTATGTGCAATAGAGTGAGAACCAATGCTTATGTTGTTGGAAGCACTAGAAAACAAGTAAAAATGAAAAATCCATTTGGTAATTCTTTTTTAGTTTACCCTACTTTGTTTCACCCAATAGAACAACGCATTGGTTTGTTGGGTTTGCAAGAGCATCGTCTAATCGTGTGTCTTTTCTTGAAAGCAATGGGACATATTATTTAGATACAAAAAACCGTTGAGTTTTTCCAATTTTTAATATTAAAATATATATTAAATTTTTTTTTACAATGCATGTATATGTAGGTAGCATATTAATGTGAATAATGCTTTGTCAATATGTGTGCATCAGGGTGTCAATGTTTCACTAAAAGCATCGATTATGTTTTTTAATTTTTAATAAAAATATATTTTATAATTAAATGTAGAGAATGTCATTGGTGCACTTAATATATTATTTGCATCATGGCAGAAGACATATTATTGCACTGGTTGATGGTGTGTTTGTCTTTATTGCAAATTGGGACATTAATAAATTTTTTAATAGAAGTGAACCCCTATTCCCAAGGATTCCCAAGTCTGGGAATGTTATGCTCATATCCTAATTTATTTGACCCAATTTGCATTACCCCAGACATAGAATACCTTGACTGGATTCCACAAAGGACTTTTGTTTAAATCTCAAAGCTACAAGGATGTCAAATGATAGGGTTCTAGCCTAGGGAGCACCCTATATGATCAAGTCTAAGGGATATCCCCCTTGGCCCCACAAAATAAATGCCAATCATATCACAATGGGAAAAAAATGTAAATTTCTAAAACTACAAACTCTAAATAGGCTTCATACCCAAGACCAATTCCTTACAACTAGAAACAAGTTACACTTGTTTATGCTATAAATAACCAATATATCCGAGCAGGACTTACCTTTAAATGATGATTTGTTGCATTGGATTCAGGTCAAGAGTTACTTCGAAGCTCCCTTTGATAAAATATTGATTAATCAGATGCGGAATTGGGACTAGGCCAAACACTTAAATTGAACAAACTGAAGTAGTTAAGGAAGATCCAAACCATATGGAGAGGAAAGTACCAATTGTAGCAACCTCCAAACAGTTGGAGATTTGATAGTGACAACAAATCCAAACAAACTCAAGAGCATGGAATGTGGAAAAAAAGAACTAGATCATGAATGAGCCAACAATCTGGAAAAATTTCCATGTATCAGAGGTAGATATTAGAGACACCTAACAACGAGGAAACCAGTGACGTAAATATATTTGGGAATGCGTTAGGGGTGTATCCAACAAATGCATTGACCATAGAAACTAACAAAGGTGTTCTTCTGACCTGACAATGCAACCTTGTTGTGAAAGACTAGTGAAGGCATAGAAAACTGCTACTCACCACTGGTGCATAGAAAACCATGTTGGACCAAGTGCATTTAGGATCAACACATAGTTGTTAAGATCTGCCTCCTTTATGAATGTCCCTGGTCATAAGAACATAAAAAGAGGGTGCTAACATTTTTAAAAGGATCTCGAGTCTTTTTTTTGTTTATAGGTCTTTGTTTAGTCTTAAAATCCCAGTTTTTTAGGTCATGCAATCATAATTTTTTGTGTAAAAGTTGTATAAACTTTGTAAATGTTTCATAAGGACCAAGAAATCCATATACTTGCAAGAATAGTAAAAAATGAAGACTTTATGTGTGTGTTTTCACTTGGTGTAGGTATAATTTCATTTCATAGAGTGATTTTTTAATTTCTTTGGTGATTTGCTTCACTATTTTCAATGGAAAATGTTTGGAATCTGTCAAACATTGTTTTTCTAAACTCATGCAAAGTAGAAAATATTTGATGTATCATCTGAAGTGTTGAATGGATTATGGATTCAGTCTCTTAGCTCCATGAATGCTAGCAAATTATTATTTTCTAAACCAAATGAAAAAAATATAAGCTCAAGCCTCTTATGTTCATGTTCAAGCAAAAAAAACATGATTGCAATTGAACAATAATCAAATGGCAACAACCTAGCTAACGTGAATTTGAATTGCAAGAGAAAATATAATTTGATTCTTAAATTACAAGCACATAAAGATAATGTTCACTGCACAGTATTTGGTGTGGTTCTATGAAAACTAACCTGTGTGAAGACTGCATAGTGCAAACCCCAAGGAACTTCGAACAAATGCAGAGACAACCAGAGACAACCACTGTCAAAATCCAAGCGTCATGCAAACTTGCAAAGATGAAAGATCTGATGATCATTGATTCCTCATGTGGGTTTTTATTGATTGTTGCCACAATATATAAGGATAAAATCATTATATGGTTGAAGGTTCCACGTTTTTTCTTAGATATGGACCAATTTGGAGTTAAAAATTCTTCACCCAACAAAAATTGGGGGCTGAAACCACTATTGAAACCTCCACTAATGAAAATTCATGGGTGTTTCAGCCAAAAAAGAAAGATAATATGAAAATTCAAGAGAAAATTCAATCCCTCGGCCCAGATTGGCGAGCCTGCCCAACCCAACCTCAAATCGAGGGCGTACTAACTGTCGGGGACCATAAATCAACAATGAACAAGCTATATAACCCTCCATTGTTGAAAATTTGGGGCGAACTCACCATTTTGTGGGATTCATTCCCAAAATACTTGGCGAATCCACCATTTCTTGGGCTTCATTACCCAAAATACTGGGTGAATTTAACATTTCGGGCCTCCATTACCCAAAATACAAGGCGAACTCACCATTTCAACCATATTTGACAGGGGCGATATTCATTTTCCCCTCTCTCCCAGCCTTCATGGCCTTGGCAATTCTACTTCCCAATTATTCTCAGAGAGAGGGAAGAGAAAGAGAGGGTATAATATGATCTAGATTTGAACCCCGTACTACTACTCGTAAGTTATTGATCTTTCAGCGAAAAGCTTCATAGCCACAACAAAAGGCTCAATGGACTTACTCTCACTGGTCATAGTTAGATGGATCTGCACCTGCAAATTGCATACAATGCTAGACATATGTTCATAACTTATATTGGAGTTTGAATAACTTGATCTTATACATAGTCATGGAATTTGTGAAACGAAGTAGATGGCATGTGCATGTCCAAAACGTATTCACTCTTTAAATCAAGGTGCATGATCAATAAAGTATTGGTCATAAGATAAACAATCATGTGGATGTTGTAATGGGGGAGATGTTGTAACGTTTGTTCCAAACAAAATAATTAAAAAAATTCATGTCGACTCATAAAATAAAAAATTTGGAAAGTATTTTAAAAAAATCCATGTTGGCTCATAAATAAAATGTTATGAAAAGTAATTAAAAAATCGATGTTCGTCTATAAAATAAAACCTTAAACCCGGATCTATCAATCAAGAGAGAGAAAATTTATTGAGTTTAAATTGCAAGTAGAGTACTAAAATGGAGAGACAATGTGATGAAAGAAATGATAGAGACAGAAATGATGGACATATCGCCCACAAAGCTCCAACCTTGCACATAAGTACACATATCACCTATGAACCTAACTCATGTGCTAAAAAACTCCTAATGGCATGCATATCTCAATTTGAGGGAAAACATACCTTTGAATGTTTTATGAAAGGAGTTTGTATTGTTATTTCATTTTATTCCTTCAAACATGGTATAAAACATTTCACATCATTACAAAATCCTTTTGTTATTTCTAGTTTGTATTGAGACTTGTAATCTAAGGATTCTTTGTGTGGGACTCATGTGATGGTTAGGTGCCCTATGCTTGGCCCATGGTCCATAAAGGAAAATATTAAGGTGTAATACTTTGTATTTTGACCCCGGATCATGGCTTGGACTGTCCTAATAACCTAGATAATCTCCTTTTCTAATAACCTATATTTTGATCTAACACCATGGATTAGGCTCCAAGAATCATCCTTAATGTTGTAAATATCAAAATGGTTATCATGCCCCACTTGTAATCTAAGGATTCTTTACTCGGGAATCATGTGATGTTTAGGGGCCCTATGGATGGCCCATGATCCATAAAGAAAATTGTTATGGTGTATGACTCTATATTTTGACCCTGGATCATGGCTTGGACTGTGGGAACCAACTTAATTGGTTTGAAAAACCTCAACAACGATGATGATGATGATGATGATGATGATGACGATGAAAATGATGATGATGGTAAGGATTATGGTACCAATGATGAGGATGACGATGATGATAAGGAATGGTGAGGAAGTGGATGAGAATGATGAGGATCGAGCGTCCATGTCTTGGACACTTAAAAGAGTCCCTATGTAGGGCCTATATAGTGTTTTAGGGTGTTGTAATGGCCCATGAGCCCCTTAGGAAATTCATATGGCCTTAGACCCTATGTTTCCTTAAACTTCGTGGTCCAATGTCACCACACATACCTCTAAAGAGAATATTTGTCCTACAAGTGATGCATGGTTTCCATTACAAGTTTTTAAGCATCAAGGATGGTTCTCGATGTATTGGGCATGGTTCAAGGGGGGACACTGATTTCTTAGGGCCTAGAAGAGGCTTTTAATGCTCATGGACCATGCACACTGTATGTTTTAAGTGAGCTGGAAGAGGATTGGGCCAATTATGTTTATTTGCTCAATCATAGTACACTAAAATTTCAAAGTAGGAGGACTACCTCAATGGTCAAGGAACAAAGGTCACTACATGGTTTTGTACATCGGGGATGGTTTTTAGGGTCATGAACATGGTTCAAGGAGGGAAAAAATGTACTAGGGCCTAAAAGAGGCTTTTATCGTTCAAAGATCATGAACACAATAAAAAACCACCACACATTGCATATAGAGTGAATAATTGTCCTACATGGATCATACGATTGTTGTTGAAATTTTTCAAATTCCATGGATGGTTCTTAGGGTCTTTTGCGGGGTTTAGGAATAAAAACTGAGGTTGCAGGCCCTAAAATATTCATCTTGATGTGTTATGGATATTTCCACCCTATGGAAAGATGGGAACTGCCTTGGATCACTTTCCCAAGACCTAAGACAGACAGGCGCGGTATACCAATATGTTTCCATCACCAGATCTCATCAATCACATACAACAAATGAGAAAATAAGGAAGAAATATTAACTCACCTTAGCTTATAATCGCTCCTTTGATGATGGCCATGATTGATGTAGATCAGGTTGAATTGTCTCCAGCTCCACTTGATGATCAACCTACACACATATAGACAAAGAAAAACCTTCCTCAAACCTTTCTATAAACATGTATAAAATATGCATGTAATTGACATAAAATACTATATCTATACTAGATCTAAGCTAGATCTATCAAGTGACTATTCATTATTGCAGTGATACTTGATGTGTGGTCAATCACACTAGCATTGTTTCATGTAATACTTTATTGGTTTAACCTCGAATAAAAATTTGGAATCTAGGTGCTACTTATGTCAACATGTCGGGTGCTTTCCCTGCGCAACATTGGAGTTTTCCTAGTGCAATTCCTTTTAAAATTCTTGGCACAATTCCTGGTGCTATACTTGGCTCTATACGTGGCACTATGTCAGATGATTTTCCTGGCGTAATCCCTGGCTCTAGACCTGGTGCTATGCCTGGAGCTATTATGGAAGCTATGCCTGGCACTATTCTAGAAGCTATGTTGGATGTTATTCTAGAAGCTATTATGGACGATATTCTGGATGTTAATTGGGATGCTAATTAGCATCTAAAATAACGTCTACTTTAAAAAAAAAGACGCAAAAAACGTCATTAAAAGCACCATCCCCTGGAAAAGCGCCAATTTTGTCCAAAAAATGATGAAAAATACACTGAAAGTGTTAGTGGACACAAAAAAGGGAGCTAAAAGAGACGCTAAACACAGGTTTTGTTGTAGTGTTTACATATATGCTTTGTATAAGAATAACTGATGACGACTAGGTTTGGTGGTGTCAAATTAAGATTTCATTGCTTGATTACTTCGACACACCTAGACCTAGGCATGCTTCAATACATTTTATGGAAAACCATATTTCCCACATACATATTTTATGGAAAACACATTCGCATTTAAAATCACCCAAAAAACATTGTGTTTCATTGAGTGAACGATTGACATAGTCGGGTTTGGGATTGGAAATGGTATATGAACACACTTGGAAAACACACTGACAACAACAAAAATTAAATCAACAACAACAGAGACCAATTAATCTCTCTAACACAACTACGTACATGTAAGATTAAGTTTGAACTAAGAATTAAAAAATTTGACATACCTGGGGTTTGAAAAAAATGATAATTTTTGTGCAAGTGTCACTTATGTTCCCAGGGAGATGGCATATGTTCGTCTAGTTCCAATCAGAACTGTGTCCAAATCTATGTTCAATGCTAAACGGGTGGCGGATGGAGTGACGAGGTGGTAGACGTAGGGTGGCTATGTCGCTTATGCTCCCAAGGAGACAACGTATGTCCATCTAGAGCAAGTTAGATCTGTGTCGAAAGCTCTATTCAGTGCCAAAAAGGTGGCAGATGTAGTGACGGGGTGCCGAACACAGGGTGGCTCTATTGCTTCCACTTTCAGGGAGACAATGTATGTTCGTCTAGTACCAGTTAGAACTATGTCGAAATCTATGTTTAGTGCCAAAAGGGTGGCAGATGCAGTGACAAGGTGGCGAATGCAAGGTGGCACCACACCAAAAGCTCTTCAAAAGTGCCAAAACTCTTCAACAAAACTTTTAGCACATATATATAAAAAAGTGGTTTTCAACCGAAAGAATGTTTTCGACCAAACAATTACTCTTCAACAAAACTTTTGGCACATATATATAAAAAAGGGTTTTGGGCATCGAAAGCTCTTCAAAGGTACCAAAACTCTTCAACAAAACTTTTAGCACATATATATAAAAAAGGGGTTTTCAACCAAAAGAATGTTTTCGATCAAATAATTACTCTTCAACAAAACTTTTGGCACATCTATATAAAAAAGGGTTTTTAGCTGAACAATTGTTCGAACGAAAAAGTAAACATGTTCGATCGAAAAGTCGTGATTTCAAATTTCCGCGACTTGATTCTCACAAAAGTGTTACCCACCTTCACATTTTGGCCCACATAATATCTAAAAATAAGACTATTATGCATGTAAAAAGAAATAAAATATGGGCATATATTAGGAAAATCAATTTAAAATTTATTTACAATTGCAAGTGATCCATCTTAATCCCAAATCTATCAAGCATTGAGATATATCAAATCCACAAGGTGGAATATTTTCCTCAAAGTTTTTGCACTCTAAATAATGTTTGCACATCCATAAGGTGGAATATTTTCCTCAAATTTTTTGCACTCTAAATAATGTTTACACTTCAATAAGTTTTTTTACTCAAAAAGAGGTTTGTATGACAAAATGTTTGATCTCTCTCCATACTTGATAAATACATAATGGATTTAAGATAATTTCATTTATTACTATTTTATTATCATATTTAAGTATAAATTTGTATTTATTATATTAGGTAGTGTTCAATTCTCAATATACATCAATGTTAATAAATGAACAAGAACTCACATTCACATTGTACTATAATTATTGGTGAGAAAAATGGTAGCTATATTTATTGATAGAGGACTTGGGTGATTAGTTTATAGGAGATAAAGAATGTGTGTTAGAAGTGAAGTAACACTTTCACATTAACAAAACAATATACATTTAAACATTGAAAATATTTGATAATTTTATTAAAATTGATGTTTAACATATTTTTATTTTCATTTACCTGGTACAATAAAAGTTGTGGGAGATATAACATTGTCTAGTATGTGTTTATGGTACATAATAAATCACATTGCTACAAAGTTTGTTGTGTATATATAGTATGTGGTTATTGGTTTTATCGCATTGATCTTGTTGAAATCCCATGCTAGTTCATTTCTACGGTTCTAACTCTAGTCCTATGATCACCATAGCAAGAGAAGCTCAATAACAATAAAGTTTTTACTTGAAGCATACCCCAATACATTGTTTCAAAGGAATTTGGCCACAACCGGTATAATTATAAAACATTGTCTATTAGTTATTTCTGTATGTGTTTATGGTACATAATAAAGCACGTTGCTACAAACTTCGTTGTTTATATATATAATGTGGTTGTTGGTTTTAACTCACATTGAACTTGTTGAAATCCCATGCTAGTTCATTTCTATGGTTTTAACTCTAGTCCTATGATCCCCACAGCAAGAGAAGCTCAAGCACAATAAAGTTTTTACTTAAAGTGTATTTTGCTTCAATGGAATTTGGACACAATTGCTATACTCATATCACAAATGGGTTTCTCTTAATTGGAAACCCATACAAAAGGAAGAATCCTAACCTAACCCATGTGTTAGGGACTTTTCATAGAAAAGCATTAGAATCTCTTTCTTCACTTAGGCTCTTTGGGAAAATTAAATTTCCACATTATGTCATGATTCCTTACTTTTGGACTTTCCTTAGATTCCCTTTCCTTCATGTTAATATGCATTAGGTATTTCAAAATATCTCCTCAATTATTCTCATTAGAATTTTTGTTCCCAAAATCTTAAAAAATGCATATTATTACTAACATGTGTGGAAATGGATCTTTCTAAAGCATTTATAAAAAGATTAATTGAATGACACATATTATGTCTAGAAGTAAAAGTAAAAATAAAAATCAAATTATGAACACAACCTTTGGCATAGATCATGCGCTTTAAGCACAGCAAGTAACCTTGGAATTTATAAGAAGTTTCATAAAAATATTGTTTGGCTTGATTTCAAAAAATAAAAGTAATAAAACTAAATCATGGAATGGAGTCACTAAACAACGCGAACAAAAAAACCAAAATGCCCCATACACCATAGATACTCATAACAGTGCTGTCAGATACAGGAACACCATGCAAAAAAATTAAACCACTTTTCAAACTACTAGATTTCCATTTCACATGTTCTTAATTTCCCTTGAGATCTCAAAGTATGGTCCGTAGAGATTAGCATTTAACAAGCAAATGCGTTTGAAAATGAATGACAAGAAGACTGATACAAATGTATCCTGTAAAGACCAAAACAAGTGTGTTATAAGCATGTAAATGTGAAGAAATCACAAAATCTCTAGTATCTCTATAACACTTTTTGAAATGGAAATACCAATAGTAGACTGATTTGCAACAGATTTATGAGTATATGATAATGGTGCCAAAGAAAACACTCCAATTTTGAGCATTCAAGTACAAGCTCCCTATCGGACCAAGAAATAGCAATACATCTTTCAGTCTAACCCAAAGCATTCCCAAGAGTTGATACTAGTAAATATGAACATTGTCATCAAGAAACAGACATGGATGAAAATCATGAACTTTCTTATCTTTCTGATATGATTTGTGCTCTACAATTACTATATCTCCATGCAATTACATATGCCAACTGAACTTGATTGAGCTGAGGTCTTGACCTCTGTTAAATTCCAACAACTTAGCCAAATATTAGCTTTCTTTGAGGAATATGCTACATAAATCTATATTAATTTTAATTTTCAAGTAACAGAAGTAATTATTATTTTCCAAACATTGTACATTAATATTTATGTAATTTCAAACCCAACTTGTATTACCATGTGACTTGTACCCGATCCTGCAATGTGGTGACTATGGATGAAGCACAATAACCCCAAGATATTTAGTCTAACACTATTCCAACTATGTTGTACCCAACTTGTATTACCACATGACTTGTACCTAATCCTGCAATGTGGTGACTATGGATGAAGCACAATAACCTCAATATATTTAGTCTAACACTATTCCAAATATGTTGTCCCCAGCACTTGAATGTGCAACTTAGATGAGATTGTCCTCCAAAGATCTCATGGTATGAATGCTAGATGAGGGTTCCAATAAATATATTGAAGGTTGTTGTCATTAACTGATCTCTCTGTCCATCTTTTTAAATATTGCTTATATATGATATCTTGAGATGTCTACCAACATCTCTCTATCATATCAAAACTATGTTGTCCTCTCCACTTGAATGTGTAAGTTACTTGAGACTATGTCTTCCCAAAATCTCATGGTATAAGTGCTAGATGAGGATTCCAATAAATAAATTGAATATGTTGTCCTCTCCACTTGAATGTGTAAGTTAGTTGAGACTATGTCTTCCCAAAATCCCATGGTATAAGTGTTAGATGAGGATTCCAATAAATAAATTGAATAAATTTAAGGTGATTTTCATTGATTGATCTCTTTGTTCATCCTTTTATATAATACTTGTATATGATATCACAAGATGTCTATCGACATCTTTCTATCATATTATATGAATTTTTTCAAAGCACAATATAATTATATTAATTTTGGTAATAAGAACCAATGCTTACCTACCCTTAAAAACTTAAAATGTCACCATTGTTTTCTATAATCAAGGTGCACATAAACTAAAATGTGTTACTATGCCATTTGACCCCATTCAAAATGAAATGAAAATGGAGATGCAGGGTACCTTGCATGCACAAATCTACTGCTCTATCATTTGAGTTACATCATCAAGCATTGTTTAGTTTGACTGTGTGTGGGTATCTTTGGATTCTATCTACATACTCCAGGAATTTCTTAGCATTTTTATGGCATGCACTCGTACGAATAGACATAAACAAAACTTAGGACATGTGACCTATTAGGCATTACTAATTAGAAGAATCGGTCATATGGTTTCATAATTGTTTTATTAACTTTCTCCAATAATGTTCCATAGATATGTCAGGCAATATAGGTCTACTACTCATCTTCCCAAGTGAGGGTGTACATTTGTGTGTGTTACATTGATTGCATTCATTAGTTTGATGTGTGAAATAGCTCCCCAAAATCAACTAAACAATGTGATCATGCTCTGATACCAAATGTAGGGTCTCTGCTTGTAAGTAGTTGAATTTTTTTATTTTTTTTAAATACAACTTGTAAATTATCAAATGTCTTTATATCTATGAACATTCAAAACATTCTGGGAAAATGCTTAGAACAAAAATAATCCTGGTTACCCTCAAATCTTCATAAAGGTAATAGCCAAAAGAAAATATAGAGATTCCTTACTTTCTTAGTATAAGTGACATAATAGACCTAAGCAAATTTACATATATAACTCTAAGTAAACATAGCTTCTCCTATTTTTCTAATACATACTAATTAAGGAATCTATTAGCATCTAAATGTTGATATCAACCCTCGATATTCCTATCTTAGGAGCATTTTAATTTTATCAAGACAAAATAGGATTATAGGTAAGACAATGCTTTAACCATCTTCATTTCAATGATAAACAATATAATGTACTTCAATCTCTAAAAAAAGATTAAATCCGACTATGAAAAACATCATCCCTATAACACTATCGTGATTTTCCCAATTGCTATTAAACCATTAAGACTTTACCTGCTATTAACAATAATACAATTCATACATTATTATTAATAATACCTAGAATTAATCACCAATGTTTAACACATAAATGATTGAAGAACATCTCAACACTATTTTATATAAAAGCATTTAATGACTCAAATTAAATAGTTAACAATATAATAATACAAAAGTTAACACTATCAAATCCTCGGAGCGAGGGTATGGAAACTTAATCATAAAGCATATGAGTACGATTGTAAATCGAGGTTGTCGGTAGTTAAGAATGTTTTCAAAGGGCAATAGTCTCATAATCCTAAAATATTCATAATTTCATACTACAAATGTTAAGTCATAACTCTTTATTTTCATATATGTATATCCACTCAATTAAAAGATAATAATCAAATTATAAAATAATCGTAATTCTAACTTCTTATGTGAAGAAAATATTCAGCTCCTAACTAAACATAATCAAAGTTTTCAATTTAAAGGGGTCCTAGTTAATTTATAGATGTTCAAATAAAAAACAAGTATTCATAAATTCAACTATTCATATGAAAGAATAATAATCGATTTCTAACTATTACTAAACTAACTTTTCAATTTAAAGGAACTTTAAACATCTATTTACTTAAACACCCATTCGAATATTATCTAAAATTATTAAAAAGATCATGATACTTTTTCTTTTACAACATTTGAACATCCATTCGAAAGGCACTATTTATGGATCGTTCACATAATAGTAAGTGGAAACATTATAACAATTTAACATTACCATCTATTTCATTAGCATCGATCCCTTTCAACACCCTAATATTTCAATGATTTAAACACTGTAATTTTTTAAATGTTTGAACCAGTTAACATTTAAAATAAATTGGATTATTAACAAATATTTGGCAACAAACTATTTTAACTCCACGTTATACCTAAGTCTCCACCATTCGTCATACTCAACTAAAATGGCACCTGTCCACATAATCATAACGCATCGCTTAAGTTTAAAGACATCAATCGGTTCGAGGCGTAAAGAGACTAAAGAATTAAAGATTCGACATACAGTTGTATCAAGACCTGGATGCGCTAATGAATGTTTCAAAAGGATGCACAGTGACTGTAAGAATCCGAGTTGCAGCCGATTTCACAAGTCCGAAAATACAAAAAGATTAGAAGGTCCGAATCAATTCAACAAAAAGGAATGCTAGGAAGAAGTTATGAAACTTTCGGCTACAATCTATTGGGCATATCCTATTCTGACCAACTCTATGATAGATGCAGGGATTCCATTAAAAAGTACATTACCTCACTGGTTTCACCGGCTTTAAGGGAACAGAGTGAAGCTCAGTCAATGTTGAGAGAGCTTGCCAAATGCTGGAAAATTCACAGGGCCATGCTCCATTGGATTAACGTCTTCTTTGAATATTTGGATCGCTAGTAAGGCCTCCTTTCAATAGCTTCCACGAGAGATTCAGGAAATGGGAGAGGGTGACCAAACCAGTCACCAGATCCCAAAAATCGCAAAATATATATCACAATTTTCCTCCTGGTTCTGCCTTCACATCCAATGATGCTGAGGATTATTTCAGGCGTGTGAGTAACTATTATGCATGTGGGAATCATTATAAATTTTCTTGGTCTGAGTTGTATGAAAACTTTGATCGAGTATTACTTATTTGCAATTCGGGTGTCACATTAAGAACCTCCGTCATATGCTTTTGTGGAGTTTTCCACTTCGGAAGGAGCACTGTAATACACACGCGCATTACATTGCAGGCCAAAAAGTATGGTGAAGCTTATGATTGAGACAAACTGGGGACTTTCAAACCATATAAAAGGTTCCCTGAGAAGGCATCTGAAATTTTGGAGGGAGTTGAGAGACCTGAAACAATTCCCATCAATTAGAACCATTAATATTTAGTTGCGTCATCATAAACAGTTATATGCAATAGCAACCAGTAAAACATTCTTTAGATTACAGAGTTTTATAGCAGGAAATGCATACGGTTGAAAGAAACGCCAAGGAATTAAGTTTTGCGAAGCTCCTAAGAACTACATATTGCAGATGGAGTTATCGGAGACACTTTCCCGATGCAAAAAAGAAAACCACCCCAGGCTTGCATCGCACAGTGTTGATTCCCAAACTAGAAAAACTACACGCACATATCCAACATCGAACAACTCAGTCACATCAAACTACATTTAAAAAGTCAAAACGAATATTCTATGTACGGCACGCTGAAATCGGATAACATTCACTGTACGGCACAGTGACATTGGGCCAGTCTCCTTTCGCCATTTGGGACGATGCTATTGGGCCAGTCATAATGACACGTGGCACGCTGCCATTGCACCAGCCTTTCACCTCCACGTGCCGCGTTCTGGTTGGACCAACCTCTCACCTCCACGTGCCACGTTCTGGTTGGGCCAGCCTCTCACCTCCATGTGGCCCATCCTGGTTGGTCTAGCCTCTCCTCCACGTGGCACGTTCTGGTTGGGCCAGCCTCTCTCCGACACGTGGCACGTTTTAGTTGGGTAGAATCTCTCCGACGTGGCACATTCTGGTTGGGCCAGTATCTCTCCGCCACGTGGCAAATTCCTGTTGGGCCAGTATCTCTCTGCCACGTGGCAAATTCTCATTGGGCCAATAAATCTAAGACACGTGGAACAGCCTCCTCCACATGGCAGGCTGCCATTGGGTCAGTCTCTCCTCCACATGGCAGGCTGGCATTGGAGCAGTCTCTCCTCCACATGGCAGGCTTCCATTGGGGCAGTCTCTTCTCTACATGGCAGGCTGCCATTGGACTAGTGTCTCTCCTCCATCTGGTTCCTGGGCACTCTTAGCTGTACATTTTCATCATCTTTTTCCGTTGATTCGTCGAAAATAGGCCATGAGGAACCATGCGGGGCAGTTTCAGAATTTACATTTTCGGCTTTATTCTCGTCGTTTTTGGGTGGAGATAGACCAGACCAGTAGCAGCGCTTGTGTTTCTGGACATGCATCAGTGAAGGAACGAAGCAAAGAAACAGACTGCACCAATGTCCAAACGTCCCAAACAAGATACAGCTACGAGCTATCCCCGAGTGTGTTCACCATTATTATTATTTTCATGGCATAATAATGCTATCACCGAGTGTGTTCACCATTTTTCATTTTTTTGGGCGAAGGAAAGTCCTGGTATATGTAACTTCGGGGGATCTGAGATAGAAGCCAACGCTGGAAATGGACCCTGCAGGCAAGGCACACCTGGCAGAGCCTATAATGCTTCGAGTAATGCTGATCGAAAAGAGCCAAAGACTATTGATATCAAAGCCCAGTAACTCGAAGATTATTGGTATCATTATGGAATCTGGTTTGCGAATTAGTGCAAGTTCCGATGTGAATTGAACCTTGACTATGAACGTCTGAAACCCTCTGCACCCAATTGATTGAAGGTTGGAGGCAGAAATAAAACAAAGATAATGCGGAATGAGCTACGGCTCTTCAATCTTTATTCATAAACCGAGATCAACTGATGCAATACAATCAAGAACGTAATGCGTATTTAAACACTTATGGAAAACCCTAAAAGCTTTAACCTAGCTTTTGCATGCATGCAAAGCATGCTGTTGCATTTATTAACTAAACTTCTAAATAGTAACTCAAGTAAAAGCTAAAGCTAACTGAAGTAATTACTATTTCTAACACTCCCTCTTAATTACTACTGCTGACTACTGCAGCTTTTACAATGCCTAAATTATTTCTATGGATTTCAAAAATATCTTTTGCCAATGGCTTTGTGAATATGTCAGCCAATTGGTCAATTGATTTACAATGCTCAACACGAACTTCACCATTGTTCACAAGCTCTCTTATGAAGTGATATCTAGTATCAATGTGCTTGCTTTTCTGGTGAAAAACATGGTTCTTGGATAGAGCAATTGCTGAGTTGTTGTCACAATAAACTGTGGTTGGTCCTTCTTGTTTCTGTTGAAGACCTTCTAAAACTCTGCGTAACCAGACTGCTTGACATGCTGCTGATGTCGCTGCTACATACTCTGCTTCTGCCGATGAAAGTGTTACAATGGGCTGCTTCTTGGATGCCCATGAAATCACTCCTGATCCAAGATGAAAAACATGACCGGAAGTGCTCTTCCTGTCATCCAAACTTCCTGCAAAATCACTGTCAGTGAAACCTGTCAAAACATCATACTCTGTGCTTGAGTATAAAATTCCATAGCTTGAAGTCCCTGCAACATATCGTAAGATCCTTTTGCCAACTTGCCAATGCGAGTCTTTGGGAGACTCCATGAACCTTGAAATCAAGCTGACAGCAAACATAATATCAGGTCTCGTAGCTGTGAGGTACATGAGACTTCCTACAAGTCTTTTATACAATGTTGGATCTACATTGGGACTGCAATCTTCTTTGCTCAACTTAGTACCTGTTGCCACTGGTGTAGGTGTTGTTTTGCAATTAAGCATTCTGAATCGCTTAAGAACTTCATTAGCATATTTATTTTGAGAGATAAATATACCCTTTTCTGACTGTTCTACTTCTAGGCCAAGAAAGAACCTCATCAATCCAAGGTCTGTCATCTCAAACTCTTTCTTCATAGCTGCCTTGAACTCATCTACTGAGAGGTCGCCTGTAAAAATCATATCATCAACATACAAACAAACTATTAAAATCTGTCCTTGTTGATTTACCTTTGTGTAAAGTGTTGGTTCACTGCTGCTTCTGCTAAAACCATTTTTGATGAGATAAGAATCAATTCTGCTATACCAAGCTCTTGGAGCTTGCTTAAGCCCATATAGAGCTTTCTTCAACTTGTAAACTTTGTCTTCATGTTCTTTTATTTCATACCCATGTGGCTGCTCCACATAAATTTCTTCTTCAAGAATTCCATTCAAGAATGCCGACTTGACATCCATCTGATACACTTTCCATTTTTTTTGTGCTGCAATTGCTAGGACTGCTCTTACTGTGTCCAATCTTGCCACTGGTGCAAAAGTTTCTCCAAAATCAATTCCTGGTTGTTGCGAGAAACCCTTTGCTACTAACCTTGCCTTGTACCTATCAATCTCACCTTTTTCATTGAGTTTGGTTTTATAAACCCACTTCACACCAATGGGTTTCTTATTCTTTGGCAGGTCAACTAGATCCCATGTATCATTTCTCTCAATGGAATCTATCTCTTCGTCCATAGCATTTACCCAATGCTCTTGTTTTACAGCCTCTTCATAAAACACAGGTTCACTAGCAATAAAAACATAATTGGTATTTGCATCCAATTCATCATAAATATCTGTCAATCTTCTAGTCTTTTTATTACTGTAATCAGATTCATTACCTGACTGCGGACTTGATGCTTCACCTCGAACTGAGTTTCTAGGTGTTCTTTCTGGAGTATTTGCTATTGGTGAAGATGCTACTGGATCTTGTTGTCCAATCAACTCCTCATCTTCTCCATCTTCTGGTTGGGGTATTGCAGCTCCCATACCCTTGTCTATGGTTCCATTCCATGACTCTTCCTCCTTGAACAAAACATCTCTGCTGAGAATAACCTTTTTGGTAATAGGGTTATACAGCTTGTAGGCTTTAGTTTGTTCACCATATCCAAGAAATATACATTTCTCACTCCTGTCGTCTAGCTTTTTTCTTAGTTGTTTAGGAACATGAGCATAAGCAACACAACCAAATACTCTGAAATGAGAAACATTACAAGTCATACCTGACCATGCTTTCTCTGGTACTCTGTTCTTCACAATTTTGGTGGGAGATCTGTTCATCACATGAACAGCACAAGCCACTGCGTCTCCCCAAAATTCATGGGACACATTTCTTCCTTTCAGCATGCTCCTTGCCATATTCATGATGGTTCTGTTCTTGCGTTCTGCAATACCATTCTGCTGAGGAGTATATCTTGTAGTGAATTGCCTCTTGATTCCATGATGCTTGCAGTAATCATGAAATTCCTTTAATTCATACTCTCCCCCTCCATCAGATCTCAATACTTTGAGTTGATAACCACTCTGTTTTTCAACCAAAGCCCTAAATTCCTTGAACTTGCCAAAAGTTTCAGACTTCTGACGAAGGAAATACACCCATGTTTTTCTACTGAAATCATCAATAAATGTAAGGAAATAATAGCTTCCACCAATCGATTGAGTTTGCATTGGTCCAACTAGATCAGTATGAATAAGTTCTAAAGGTGCATGTGCCCTTCGAGACATACCTTTAGGAAAGCTATCCCTGTGCTGCTTTGCAATGATGCAACACTCACAACTGCTTTCTCGCTCCTTCATAGGGGGCAATCCCTTTACCATCTCTTTCTGCTGCAAAAACTTGAGACCACCAAAGTGAAGATGTCCATATCTAAAATGCCATAGCCAATAATCATCTATGCAAGTGGCTTTTTGAGCAAAAGAGGTTACCTTGCTGCTGCAATTCATGACTAGTGGATACATCCTATTCCTAGTCACTTGTATTTTGATGATCAAATGTCGATTTGGGTCATAAATTTCACAGTCTGATCCATCAAAGACAAGTTTGTACTTCTTTTCAGTGAGTTGCCCAATGCTAAGCAGATTATGCTTCAATCCTGGAGCATAATAGACATCTGAGATTGTCTTTTGTTGGCCTTGTTTGGTCAGAATGTTGACCACTCCTTTTCCAAGAACTGGAACCACCTCATCCGTGCCAACTTTGACCTCTGTCCTCACTGATTCATCTAGGTCTGCAATTAGACCTCTGTCACCTGTCATATGGTTACTGCAGCCACTATCTAAAAGCCAAAGTCCCTTTGGGCTTTCGTGTGCAGCATGACATGTAAGAAATAACATATCATCTTTATCCTCAGAGGTATTAGTCACATTAGCATTATGATTTGCTTGATCAGCCTTTTTCTTTTTGCATTCATGAGCATAATGCCCAAATTTATTGCAATAATAACACTGAATATTAGATTTATCTGACCTTTTTTTGTCGCAGTTTCCGCCTTCATGGTTATGATGGTGATCTTGATCTCCATTGCCATTACTTCGGCCACTTCTGCCTCGTCCTCTTGATCCTCCTCTGCCTCTGCCTCTTCCTCTGCCTCTTGAGAATGAGACATGTGCTTTGAAAGCATTCTCATGAGAGGATTCTTCATTCCTGTTGAGTCTGGATTCAAATGAAAGTAAAGATCCGGTCAACTCGTCTATAGAGAGAGTACTTAGATCTTTTGCTTCTTCAATCGCTGAAACTTTCGACTCAAATTTGTGGGGTAGGGATCTCAGAACCCTTTCAACCACCCTTTGATCTCCAATCTTTTCACCATAGATATTCAGCTGATTAACAATCCCCATGACTTTGGTCATGAAAGAGTCTACAGAGTCTGATTCTTTCATCTTCAGATCTTCAAAGTCTCTTCTTAGGTTTTGGAGTGTTGCTGTTTGAACCTTACCAGCACCTTGATAACTGGTCGCCAAGGTATCCCATGCTGCTTTGGCATGTAAAGATGCTGATATCTTTGGAAATACGCTGTTATCCAAAGCGTTCATTATGAGATGCAGTGCCTTTGCATCCTTCTTCCTATGCGCTCGCAGGACATCCTTCTCTGCGTTTGAAAGGGCTTGAAAAGCTGCCTCATCTGCAGGTTCGGAATAGCCATACACGACATATTCCCATGCATCTTCTGACCTGAGATAAACCGCCATCCTCGTGGCCCATACATCATAGTCCTTTTTCCCTGTAAGAGGAGAAATCTGAGATTGATTGCTGCTAGAAGCCATAGACGCTGCGATGTCTTTCGCTGGCTCTTATTCAAAATAATCTCCCTTCCTCTTTTAAAAAAAAACAAATAATAATTCTCCCTCTTAAACAAGATTTGAAAAATATCTTCAAATATCTTCTTCTCTTGTAAAAAGAAAAAATTCTTACTCAATAACTGCGTGAAAGTCAAAAAAACAATCACATAAAGTAAAAACCTTTTTGCATTTGTCCAAAAATGCCGCCTTGTTCCAATTACCGCTCTTTGTCTTAGGGAGAGGCCGCGGTGAAATCTTGATTTTTTACCTCGTATCTCCCCAAACTGCCGCGCTTTAGCCTATAGTATAGGCGCGATAGTTCCTAAAGTACCGCTCTGTGGACTATAGGGAGGGCGCGGTACTCCAAAAAAATATTTTCTTTAAATAATTTCTCCAAAAAAAAATAATTTCTTAAAAAAAAACTTACAAATTCTTCAAAGCTACGGCTTTGGCTTCTTCGGAAATTGATGCTACCAATTTGATCTTCTCCTATGCTCTGATACCAAACTGAAGGTTGGAGGCAGAAATAAAACAAAGATAATGCGGAATGAGCTACGGCTCTTCAATCTTTATTCATAAACCGAGATCAACTGATGCAATACAATCAAGAACGTAATGCGTATTTAAACACTTATGGAAAACCCTAAAAGCTTTAACCTAGCTTTTGCATGCATGCAAAGCATGCTGTTGCATTTATTAACTAAACTTCTAAATAGTAACTCAAGTAAAAGCTAAAGCTAACTGAAGTAATTACTATTTCTAACATTGATTAATCTTTAGCTCCACGATCTGCCAGACCCGGGCAGCTGCCGTGTGTTTGGCATACTCCATCAGTACACGAGCTCGGAGGTTCAAAGGTAAGCTTTACAGAGTTTATTTGGTTATCGAAGGCACCACACCCCCAAATTTTGCTCAAATATACACTTCAAAGATTTCCTGAAGCTACTTGTTGAGTACACCGAGGAATCCAACCTCCTCGAGTTTTAAAAAAATATTTGAATTTTCAAATATTATATGAGTTTATATGGTAGCCAAATTTATTTGGTAAGACTAAAAAATGAAATTGCCAAATTTGAAAAATAAAAGAGAATGTGTGGTACAATATTAGATAACTCCCGGCCAATCACACATGTTTTTGGGCCATAACATAGAATGCATCAGCACCATCAGGATCAAGCTATCAATTAACCTTGGAAAATGTAGTTAATAATTCTGCATCTGCTACGTGAGCTTGGCGAGCGTCCACTCAATCACGGACCAATAGTAAAGACCTTTCCAAATAGGTTGGATATTCTATCTCCATATCATAGTTAATTTATTTAATGATTCATTCATAATAGGAAAATGAGATTTTTCTCACCAAATTCAGAATCACGAAAAAATATAAGGCAAGCTAAAGGCACAATGTGCTTACATTAATGTATATAAGCAATCCAATGGAATGGTAGCTAATCAGATAATGATTATTTGCTTGACTTGTGGCCGGGAAAGTCTGCAATTCCGTTCTTTTTCTATTTACGGAAACGAAATTTCGGTGTTGCTTCTGCTGTCCGTGAAAGAAAAGTTAAATTCCACGCACCTTCTCGCATACGCAAAGACTTGAAGGCTCTGTGAAAAGGGCGAGCAAACAGACTTCCTGCTCGTAGACAAACTTAATTTTGACCAACATGATCGCTATTACATCGCTGCTTTACTATTTTGAAGTGAAGTTTTGTTCCAGTGTTGCCACTTGCCATATTATGATTTTTCGACTCAAGTAGATGAAATTATGGCTTTGTGCAAGATTTGTTTAATATTTTAACCATTTAAATGGCAAGTTACAACTGCATATCTATACGATCACTTACATGTAATAACATTACACAGCATTCAGTGAAATCCATTAATCTTCCTCAGCTATTAGGGATGCGACATATTGCACTTTGTTCACTATCAATATCTTTTGTAGGCCTAACCATTTCATCTAAGCATGCAGGTTTCATGTTGAGCTCAAGTGCTACAAAAATAATAGCATGATATTCAGGGTATATACATGTACATAATACAACTTTCCCAATATGATGAGATTTAATGGTGTGCAGGAATTACAAGCAGCCGAGAGTCTTTGAATGGGATTCAGAGAATCGCTCTCTGGCCTTTTTAACATCTAGCAATCCCTTGCTCGATGATAGGCACACGAGAGTCTTCGAATGGGATTCAAAGAATCACTCTCTGGCGTTTTTAACATCTAGCAATCCCTTGCTCGATGACAGGCACACAAGGAACTGTCAAAGCAGATGGAGAAGATTTCTATGTGGCCGCCTACTGATCTGTTCCCATCAACCCAATGCTCTCGCTGCCAACGTAAAAAAAAAAAACAAGAATATTTTCCTGGTTAGCCTTATTATCTAATAAGGTCCTCATTTGGGACAATTTCTATAAAAAACCTGGCATGGTCCATGTAGGTGTATCCTATGCAAAAACAATAACGAAATCATGGATCATCTATTAGTGCTTTGTCTTTTTTTTTTAAGTATGGCTTAAAACATTGAATTTGGCAAATGCGAAAGGAAAATAGGCATGGAAAGAATTTCTGATTGTTTTAAAGGATGGTACCCTGCACAATTTCATGGGCATTATGGATAGCTAAAATTGATATAATATTAGGCAAAGATAAATACAAGGCAGAATTGTGTGCTATGTGTATATCATTAAAATAACTTCTGGGAAAGATATTTCCAGTATTCAAATTCTGGGGGTCTCAAAATTCATTCTCTTGAATGGGCAATGGGTAAAAGTACGCTACAAAACCTTATGCTACAGCCATTCATGGACAAATTCAGATATGTAAGAAATCTGTTCGAGTATGTCTCATTCCAGCATGTCTAAAGAAAATTAAATGAGCATGCAGATTGACTTTCTAAAGAAGTTTTATCTCTTCAGGAGGAGTGTCTGTTGGCAACAGTTGAATCTGGAAAAGGAATCTCCCATCCAGAAAGTCCTACTGTATTGAAACTCGGCAGAATTGGAAATTTCTGCTCAAATGAAGAAGTCTGAGTCTGTGAAACAGGGTTGTATAGCCCTTTTGATGTGATTTTTGGATTGGCTTTTTAAAGCAAAAATTTTGAGGATGACCAGCCCTTTTAGACTGTTTAGTTGTCTTGGATCAAAAGGAGAAGTGAGGCTTTATACTTAGCAATGCTGAAAAGGTACTTAGCAATGTATATTTTGGAAAGAGCAAATGTCTTTTTTCCATGTGAAAAAAAAATCATTCTTGGGACATCCTATAACCTACAGACTTTAAACAACTCATTTGCCTCTTACACCATTAAGACAATAGTACAAACTCTGGCAATGGCCAGCATAGAACAACAACCGCATTAAGTACAAGATAAGCAAAAAAAGAGCATGCACTGAAACAACTGCTTGGAAGTTGGAACGGATTAATTTCATTAAATTGGGGATCTAATAATAAAAATGCTAAACCAAAACTTTTAAAGAAATGGCAATGTAACAGACAGAGTCCAAACTGATCCAATGTAAACTAGTTCAATATTTATCACTATAAAATATCAAAGTTCATTTCTATTTAAGGCAGGTGCACTATAAAATATCAAAATTCATTTCTATTTAAGGCAGCTGCAGAGATAATTCATATTGACATTTTAACAAAAACAAGTTCAACATTCAATTGTATGTTTGAAAAGGCATAAGCTAACATTAAACAGTTGAAGAATTACCTACGAAGTATTCATAGACACTTTCCTTGCCAAAGAGAAGACAACAACTCCCTGGCATTCATAGTATCGATCATTCTAAAGCACTTGGGTTCAACAAATTTGCCCACTGGATACTAATCACCCATGAACAAATTCCATTGTTCGAACTTCTCCGGGCTTCACATCAGATTTTTGAGATTCCTTCGGGCTTCACACCAGATTTTTGGGATCCCTTTCGGCGTTGTGGTGCATAAAACCTCCCGATCCTTTCAATATTGCAAGACGAGATAATGGGTATTTGGTGAGAGAATGAATGCCATTCAATGACGGAAAAGTACAACATATTACGTTTTGTGATTGGAAATTACGAATCACTGTACCTCACACATACTGCAAAATCTTCGACAATCTCCGTAATAACAACTGTGCTCAGGGATTCGTGAAAGTCACTATGGTCATTTAGTAAATGCACCACAATAAACCAAGTCTACCTCAACTCTCTATATATTTAGGTTTATAAATAAGTTATCATAATGTTGTATTTCAGGCAAATCAAAACTTTGGTCATTCATAAATTTAGGTTTCTAAATAAGTTCTCAAAATAACAAAATTTTGAAAAAAAATTGTGGAATTAAATAATTCATTTATTATTATGTGATGTGGATAAATTTACTCAAATAAATATTTGTTTTTCATAATTGAGAATCTAGCAACCATGACTAAGTGCAAGTGTGGGGGTTCTTAAGTAACAATGAGATGAAAAAGAAAACAAAAGTTTAGCGATAATGAAGAATGGAAATACTTTCTCTCTTTTCAAAACCAAAGGGGTAGGGTATATACATCTCCATAAATTTAAAATCCAAATGGGGGAAGGGTTCCCTCATGCCACAAACAAGGGGTTGCATAGACCAATTTGTTGTGGCTTGGTCATAACCAAAATTAAAGTATAATTATATACTAGCATTTGCCCCAAAAGGCGCAAAAGTGAACGTTGTTAGGGAAAGAGCAAAGTTTGTAACAATCTCAGAACACGCGTTCCCGACTAGAACAGTTAGTCGACTCATCGACCATCACATTTCTGGAGGGAGTTGAATATCATAGATTGAGACAAGAAGTCGACAGAACTCTAAGTTGGTTGATAAAAGTTGTCCCATCGATATGAAATGGTCGACCTTATGGTCATTATTATTAAAAGTTGTCAGCATTGTATCATGGATGATGCCAATATTTCTTTCTACCGACGGGAGCGATCAGCCGACGAATGTCATTCAAGTTTCCATATGACTTTGAATGTGTGTCGTTCAACAATTGCAACCATGGATGAAAGATATCATTTTGTTGATCTCGACTGCCATTTTGTCAAAGCTACTGTCATCAATCAACTACTAGACAAAGGAAGAAATCTATGAAGACTACATTGAGAAGATGCATTTGTTGAAAATAATATGAAAGCCTGTCGGTTGCTCGCTGCCAGATGACTCTTGACCTTATCTGTCGATCAAAGTTTTTGTAGAAATGTCCACTCGACTTGCTACTTCACCGAACACTAACATGAGGAGAATAAGGGAATGAAACCTACAATTGTGTCGACCAAGGAAGCATCGTTGGAAGCTTGACCAATGAGTATTAATATCCAAGTTGCAGATGATCGACTCGCAGATCTCGTCGTCACTTGTCGAAGTGCAGAGAAGCCGTCAAGGTTATGTCGAACCCAGAACCTGTCGGGGTTGAGTTGTCGAAGTCGAGCCGCGACTAGTCGAAGAGGAACCTGTCAAGTTTGTTGGATTGTCGAAGTTGAATCGAGACTTGTCGAAGGTGAACCTATCGAGTTTGCAAGTTGTCGGAGCCAGAAATGATCATGAAGACTGTCCTTACTATCGGCAACGGAGATAGATATTGTCGAAGATCGATGGTGGAAAATCCATATAGTGGTGCGCTGATGGGCAAACTAATGTTTCCAATGGCCTGTCGAAGCTTCTGTTTAGTATAACTGATCTGGCATGCCAAAAATTTACAAAATCACATCGTGGTAATGAAGCATTTTCAGACTATTTGCAAGTAACGTTAGTTCAGTAAATTTATGTTTCCGTTAAACTCTACCGACTCTATTTTTATTTCTTCCTACTCTTGGTATGTTACACCCGTTGGAAATTTAAATGAAAAAAAAAGGCTGTAACTGTAATGTATGTTAGACCCGTTGGAAATCTAAATGAAAAAAAAGGTTGTAACTGTAATGGTACTGTTTCATCGTATTTAATAATTCGAGGGTTTCATTTTATCTCTGTTGTTTGTTATAATATCTTGCTCTTTATATATACACATATTTACATGATTTGAATGATCGACAGGTTTAACTTTCTCTGTCCATGGCGAATACCGAAGCTATAGACCTTAGACAGGTTAGCAGTGTCGACAAGTCGCGATCCCCGACAGCTTCATCCTCTACAAGTTCGTGACAACATGGTCATCATGTGGGTGATCTCGACAGGCTCGTCCTCAACCGGCCAGCAGTTTCGATTGGTTCGTCTTCGGCGAAAGTCACAATCTCGACAGAGTTGTGGCTTCTGGAACCATTGACATCTTTGGAGAGTTGTGGGCAGACGGGTGTGTGAAGCTGAAGAGCATACTTGGGTTGGAGCTACCAGCAGTGACAAATGCAGCACCAGTACTGCACGACGTGAAGGTGGAAAACATAATTCCTTACTCGTCTATTCAGAACAGCGAATTTTGCCTTCCGAGTCTCCAAACCAACAGAAAACCTGGAAGCCAGACTTTGGAGCTTCGATGGGACAACAGCTAAAGTCGGCGACTTGGAGTTTGAGGTTTCAGAAGAATCCATAGCAAATGCCACCGGTCTTCCACAGGTGGGAGAACGCTGGTTCAAAAACAGGCAATGCATACTGTTCAGACGAATGTAATAAGAAGCCCGTGTCTCATACGTTGAATATTGCTTCCTACCACCGAAGTGCCTGGGAAAGTAAAAAATGTGATGCAAAAATAAATTCATATATATCTGTGGTACAAAGTGTGTTATGCATAGCACTAAAATGCAATAGGTTAACTCAGAAAATCTTGTAATATGTGCAGCCTCATCAAAGAGATGCAGCTTACCTTCTGGCGTCAACAGTCCATGCCTATCACGATATGGTGCCTCTTGATACAGTGGAATCATTTATGAAATAATTAGTGCACAACAAGAAAACCCATCTTTTAGCACCACAAGTTAGCACCACTTATATTTTGTGGTGTAAATGTGGTGTTATTGACACCACTTACATTTTTGTGGTGTTAATGTGGTGTTCTTAGCACCATTTATATTTTGTGGTGTTAAAGTGGTGGTATTAGCACCACTTATATTTTGTGGTGTTAATATGGTGTTATATTTGTTATTTTTATTGGAAATTGAGTCTTACCTTTATGAGAAATGCCATGTTGGAAAGTACCATAAAGTGGTGCTAAGCTATTATTTTCCACATGGACATGGACATGTACAAGTAGGATTTAATTATGTGGATTTGCACCATAAACAAATTCACAAATAATTATTTTGAAAATCACTCAATTCAATATTTATTTATTTTTTCATCAATTAAAATAAATGATCAAAAGTTAATTTATGAGTTTTTGCACCATACTTGTAAGAAGTTCAAATATTTATATTTAGAATATTTAAGCAAATCAATTCACGTGATTCATTTATGAGGCTTTACACCTCAAGCACAACAAGTTCAATTTTTTTTTGGAAAATAGCTCAATTCATTTATTCATTTTTTATATTATTTAAACAAATAAATACAATTGACAAATAAATAAAAACAACTATTTTTAATTTATTACTATTATAAAGTAGTAATAGAGGTATTTGAATTTAAATTTGACTATTCATTTGAGATATTTTTATCTTCTTAAATTATTTGATGGAAATTAGTATTATTATTGGGCTTTTAACACAAGACATAGGTCTTAGATCCATCTATATGGTCAATGGAGAAAACCTCTACCTAGGGCCCTAAAAGAAGCTTTTAGGAATCTAGGACCAAGAAAGACACCACAAAGATCCCCACACATATTCCTAAGAGTATTCTTAGCCTCTAAGTATGGGTATTCGCACTATTATAAGTTTTTAATCACTAGTGATAGGTCCAATGGCCCTCAACATTGTTTAGCGAAGAATCATAGGCCTTAGCCTAAATGAATCCTATGCATAGACAAATGTTATGTTGTCAAGTACCATATAGTGGTGCTAAGCTTATATTTGTCACATGGACATGTACAAAAAGTATTTAATTATGATGATTTGCACCATAAACACAACAACATCACAAATAATTATTTTGTAAGAACTTAATTCAATTTTTTTCATTCAAATAAATGCTCATGATTAATTTATGAGATTTTAAACCACAATCACATCAAATTCAATTATTTGTTTTTATCACTATTTAAACCAATAAGCTCACATGATTCAGTTATGAGGTTTTGAACCACAAACACAACAAGTTCACAAATAATTATTTTCTAAATAGCTAAAGTCGACTATTCATTTCCAATATTATTCAAGCAAATAAATACCCATGATTCTTAAATTTGACAAATAATTAAAGACAACCATTTTTAATTTATTATTATTATAAAATATTAATAAAAGTGATTTGAATTGAGATTTAATTATTTGATATGGTAAATTGATATTATTAAATTTTATAATGGATATTAATATCATTACTAGGCTTTGTGCACAAGGCATGGGTCTCAAATCCTTGGAGATGTTCTAGGGAGGAAACCTCTTCCTTGGCCCTAAATGAATCTTTTAGGAATCTATGACCAAGAAATATGGTCAAAACACATATATTCCTAAGAATATTCTTAACATTTATGTGTGGATATTGATTGCATTATAAGGTTTTGATCACTAGTGATAGGTCTATTGGCCCTTGACCTAGTTAAGAGAAGAAACCTAAACCTTAGCCTAAAAGAAACTTCTAAGCATGTAGAGATAATAATGATTTGTCACACCAACACAAATGAATTTTTGAGAAGATCTATGGCCTTATAATAGGGATAATGGGGGGAGTTGGAGGAACTAAAACTAGGTATAAGTCTGTAGGGAATAGAGATGATTAAGGAAGGAACCCGAGGCCTTGGACCTTAGAGGAAACCTCTAGGCATAAAATATTAACAAGTATACCTTGAAACACCACATAAGGCCTCTTAAGGGTATCCTTGGCCCAATATTGGGGGTATTAATGTAAGTAAGAGGTTGTTTTTAAGCACTATATATGGGTGTTTAGGCCCTTAACATGTTTGAGAGAGGAAACCTAGGCCTTATTCCCTAGTAAAATATTTTGTGCATGCAAGGCAAAATACAACATCTCAAACCACTACACATGACATATTGGGGTTATTATTTACCTCTAAGTAAGGAAATCAACACCATTATGAGTTTCTTGATAGTATGCACGGGCCTTAGGTTTTTGTCTAATGTCATAGGAAGAAACTCAGGCCGTAAACCCTAAGGGAAGCTTTAAACTGCACACTATCCTTGGCATTTGAGCATTCGTATAAGTGACATTAGGTATGCAAACCTTAGACATAGTCATGAGAGGAATTACAAGAAATAGGCCCTAAAGGACGGTTTTAGGCATATTAGGCTAATAGCAATGACTCAAACTATCACCTAGCAGATCATGCAATGTATAGGATGTCATTATTCCCAAATTGGGATATGGGTGGAAATATGTGGTTTTGCGTACTAGAGACAAGTCTAAGTAAATAGTTGGGGAAGAAATTGAAAGAAGTATACACTAACATAATATTATTGAAGTAATGGGCAATGATCAAGACTGTGAACCATAACATACACCATTTAAAGTTGATATTTGACATAATAGTTGGATATGAGCATAATCAAGAGTTTTTGCATAGAGGGATGGATCTAAAGTCCTTGATTGGAGTCATAAAAGTAAAGCCATAGGCTTATGTAGGTGTCCCAAGGCCTTCCTAATGATATTACATAGAAGATGACCATGAATTTATCCCTAAAGAAACCATTAAGGCATCCAAATCCATTGAGACACTATGTATCTAGGTCTTATGGCCTTTTAGCCTTAGATAAGATCAATATAGGTGCCCTAAATATCGACCACAAAAGGAATCTTCTAGCCATCCAGGGCTAAGAAGGTTTCCTCCACCAACAACACATGGCCTCTTGAGAGTATCATTAGCATATGATTGAGGATGTTGGTGTCATTAGGTGGTTTTGAGCAGCATGTACATGTCTTGAGGCCTTGAGAGTGATTTTCTAGGGAAGAATACCATGCCTTTAGCCCTAAAGAAAACGTCCAGGCATCCAAATACATGAATTATAATGCCTCAAACCACCATGCACAACTTAGTAGGGGTATCCATTGTACTATATATCTAAGTCTTGTGGCCTTAGGGCCTTCGACATGGTTAGTGGAGGATACCTTAACCTACACCCCTAGAGGAAGCTTGTAACTGTCCAGGGGTAAGAAGTTTGCCTCCACCAACCATACACAACCTCTTAATTGTATAATTGGACTATGATCGAGGATGTTGTTATATTTAGCTGGTGTCAAGTAGCATGCACGTGTCTTAATCCCTTGGGAATTATGTTCCATGGAAGAAGACCATGTTTTTGGCCCTAAATAAATAATTGACGCATCTAGAGCCATGAATACTACCTAAAAGAAGCATTGATTACTTCAGAGGGGTATCTATGGCACTATGTATCTATGTATTGTGGCCTTGGGGCCTTACACATGGTTAGTGGAGGAGACAAAATCTTGAGCTCTAAATGATTCTTCTATCCATCTAAGGCTAAGAATATTGCCTCCACTAAAAACACATGGCCTCTTGAGGGTATCATTTTCCTATGATTGATAATGTCATTTCCATGAGCTAGTTTTGAGTAGTATATGCATGTCTCAGGGCCTTGGGAATGATGTTACAAGGAAAAAACCATGCATTTGGCCTTAAATAAACAATTGGGGCATCTAGAGTGATTAACAATGCCTAGAGCACCATGCATGACCTTGCATGGATATCCATGCCACTATTTATCCATGTCTTGGGGCCTTGGGGCCTTGGACATGGTCAAGGGAGGAGACTTGAACCTCTATCCATGAAGTAATATTATATCCATCCAAAACTAAGCATATTTCCTCAACCAACAAAACATGATCTCTTGAGGGTATCATTGTCATATGATTTAGTATATTAACACCATTATGTGATTTTGAGAAGTATGCAGGTGTCTTAGGACCTCAGGAATGATGCTATAGAGAATAATACCATGCCTTTGGCCCTAAATAGACCACTAAGGAATCTAGAGCCCTAAATAATGCCTCAAAGCACCATGCATGGCTTTGCAAGGGTATCCACTGAGCTTTGTATCTAGGTATTAGGTCCTCGAGGTCTTGGACATGGTCAGTGGAAGAAATTTGAACCTTGGGCCTTAAAGAAATCTTTTATCTATCCAAGACTAAGAAAGTTTCCTCCAACAACCAAACATGGCCTCTTGAGGGTATCATTGGCCTATGATTAAGAATAACAATTCTAGTAGGTGGGTTTTAAAAATATGTATGTGTCTCAATGCCTTGGGAATGACATTCTAGGGGAAAGACCATTCCTTTGGCCCTAAAGAAACTATTAAGGAATCCAAAACCATGAATAATGCATTAAAGAACCATGCGTTACTTTGCAAAGGTATCCATGGCACTATGTATCCAAGTATTGGGGACTTGGGGGATTGGAAATGGTCATGGGAGGAGGCCTGAAGCTCAATCCATAAAGGAATCTTCTAGCCATCCAGGGATAAGAAGGTTGTATCCACCAACAACTCATGGCCTTTTGAGGGTCATTAGCCTATGATTGAGGATGTCAGTAACATTAGGGTTTTTTAAGGAGTATGTACATGTCTCGGGGTGTTGGGAATGAAGTTCTAGGGAGGAAGACTGTGTTTTTGGCCCTAAAGAAATCATTGAGGATTCCAGAGCCATGAACAATGCCTCGAAGAACCACACATGACTTTGCAGGGGTATCCATGTCACTATTTATCTAGGTCTTGTAGCCTTAGATGATTCGATATGGTCAATGAAACAAACCTAAACATAGGGCCCTAAAGGAAGATTCTATCCATCCATGTCTAGGAAGGATGCCTCCACCAACCACATATGGACTTCTGAGTGTATCATTGATCTATGATTAGGGATGTTGATGCCATTAGGTGGTTTTGAGAAATAGAAACGTGTCTCAAAGCCTTGGAAACAACACTCTATAGAAGAGGACCATGCCTTTGACCCTAAAGAAACCATTTAGCAATATAGAACCATTAATAATGCCAAAAAGAACCACACATGGCTTCAGAGTGTATCTGTGGTGCTATGCATCCAAGTCATTCGGACTTAGGGCATTGGACATGGTAAAGGGAGGAGACTTGAACCTCAGGACCTAAAGGAATCTTCTATCCATCCAAGGATAAGAAGGATACCTCAATAATCCACACATAACCTCCTGAAGGTAGCATAAACTTATGATTGAGGATGTTAGTACGATTAGATGTTTGTGAGTAATATATACTTGTGTCAAGGAATTGGGAATGATATTCTAGGGAATAAGACTATGTGTTTATCCCTAAGTTAATTCCCAATGCATTTAGAGCCTTGAACAATGTGTCAAGGCATCATGCATAGCTTCGTTGGGGTATCCATCACACTATGTATCTAGGTATTTTCCCTTCGGGCCTTGGACATGGTTAATAGAGGACACTTGATCCTCGATCCCTAAAGGAATATTCTAGCCATCTAAGGCTAAGGAGGTGGTCTTCACCAACCACACATGGTGACTTGAGTGTATTATTAGCATATGATTTAGGATTTCAATGACAACCTCGTGGCCTCCTATGATATCACTCGTGACCTCCTATCATATCACTCATGACCTCCTATGATATATCTATTTTTAAGTGGGGAAATGTGTGCCAATAAGACTTTTTAAGCTCTAGGTATGGATGTAAGCACCCTAGACATGGCTAGTAGAGAAAAATAAAGAATTACGTTGTAAGGGAATTTTCTAAGCATCCAAGGCCATCATCAATGCCTTAAGGAACTACACTTGATCTTTCAAGGGTATCCTTTTTCGTTGACTATGGATCTCCATGCCATAGTAATCTTTGAGCACTAGACACGCACTAGTTAGGGTCCTTGGGGCATTGACATAGTAAAGGGAGAAATACTAGGGCTCATGCCATAAAAAATATTCTATACATCTATGAAAAAGAATGATGTCTCAAACCACAACACATCCATAAGCTTCCTCCAATGGATGACATCAAGCTAAGGAGATAACTCAGACCTTATTTCCTGAAAAAAAAATAGGGATCAAAGGCTAAGAATGACACCCTGAACCACCACATATGATATATAAATGGGATATATGGCCTCCATATGAGCATATTCGAACACAATTAGGAGGTTTTGAACACCAAGTATGAGTCATAAGGGCCTATAGATATTTGGAGGAATAAACCAAAGCCTTAAGTCCTATAGGTAACTTTGAGGACTTAGAGTCCTTAGACCACAACACACACCTATATAGGGAATATTTAACTTATAAGTGGGGATATAGATATTTTTTCAGAGGTTTGGAGAACCAAACTAATATCTCAGATTATAGAAATTGTCAAAGAATGATACTTGGGCCTTAGGTCCTAAGGGAAGCTTATTGGGGTTGAGGGCCATGATCAAGGCCTCAAACTGCAATAATTCTTGTCTACTATGGATACATGTACTTTAAATGAGGATGGGATCGGAATTAGTAGGTTTTAATCCCGATATATAGGTCATGGATCTAGATAAGGTGAATGTAGAAATCCTAGGACATATTCCCTAAACATACACACCTAGGGATAAAGGGCTAGCAAGGAGGTTGGAAACCACCACATAGGACCTATTTAAGGGGTGTTTGTCTTCCAGGGGTGTATATTAAATCCATTAGGAGGTTTGATATCCATGTATGTATCTCAATGCCATATAAATGGTTGGGAAGGATCCAATGCCTTAATTTATAAAGAAAGCTTATAGGGATCAAGGACCATTAATATTGCCTCAAATTACAACACATGCCCTCTCTAAGGGATATACAACCTCTAAGTGGAAATATGAGAGACATTAAGAGGTTTTGAGAACTAAGTATGACTCTTAGTGGAAATATGAGAGCCATTAATATGTTTTGATAACTAAGTATAACTCTCAATATCTTGGAAATATATAGGTGAGAAAAAATTATAAGGTTCAAAGTCCTTGGATGGCATCTCATACCTCCACAGAATAGCCCTATTGGATATATTTATCCTCTAAATTTGGGTATGGGTGGCATTAAGAGGCCATGAATGAGGCCTCAAAACATCACAACAAATATTTTATCTCTTACTAGTTATATGTGTTCCATCAGGAGGTAGTTGACATCATGGATTGGTCTTTGGGCCTATATGGCTTAAGCACTAAAGGAATTTTCTAGGGCTTGAGGGCCATTAACAAGGCCTTAGTCATAATAGAATATTTTTTTAGAGGATATTGGATGGGACATGCAGAGAGTGTGAGAAGATTTGAAGCCCACAAGAAAAATCCCTTTGTCTGTTTGAAGGCCCATGAAGGCAACAAACACTACAATCCCCAACATGTCCTAATTTATTGCCTAAACAATCTGTTTTTTTTTCATCTGATTCAATATGTCCTAATTTATTGCATAGATTATGTTCATGTTTAACAATTTTAGTATTTACCTGATGAAGTCGTGAGCATTTGCAACGTTTGTAGCATGAACAACAACTGTTGGAGGAACAACAACTCTTGGATGTGGAGGAGGAGCAACACTAACACCAACATGTTCTCCTTTCCTTTGAACCCTTGATGATCAATCCACAATTCTTGTGGTAGCACTGAAGAAGAATGGTGTTAGGAAACAAAAGCTATGAAAGGCGGTGAAAGATGAAAGATGAAGACGGTGTCAGTGATGGTGGCAGCTAATAAGATCGGATAATGGCAAGTGATAATAACGTGTCACAGTTCATTAAACAATTGACGTAGTTCATTAAATGGCCAAAGCTTGCCACCTAAAAACATACAACAAAATTGAAAATAAAACTATGGAGAGAGAAACATGGCATAAACTAATTGTAAAAAGCTTGAAAAGTTGCCAATATGATCTAAACTCACTACACGCCTCCATGTGTTAAAAATCAATATTGTTTCTAAAGTGAAACTTCACATAACTTAATAAATTTTAATATACCAATATGATTTAAATCACAAAACACACGAATCTATGCAAATCCATTCCTAAGAGTCCCTACAAAGCATGAGGCAAGGACTAATAAATATATTACATCTTAACCATAACTTTTTATGATGTTGTTTACCCTTAACGTGCAATTGGTAGTCTAATATTTAATGCCCTTAATTTGATACACTTTATCTTACATTTATTATTCACGACAACACTAGTTAGAGCTAAGCAACCACAAACATTAACTCCTTCAAATAAATTAATCATATTAAAAAATTAAAAAAACAAAACCATAAAAATATGCCTAGTCACACATCTTTAAATAATTTTTAAAACATAAATAAAATTTTACTATTTATCTAAACTTAATAAAGTTTTACTATTTATCTAAACTTTAAGTAAAATAGTCTAATCTTTAATTCCTTTAAGTTGAAACACTTCATAAATGTATTTTAAAACATAAATAAAGTTTTACTACTTATCTAAATTTTAAGTAATAATCTAATCTTTAATTCCCTTAAGTTGATATAGTTTATCTTACATTTATTATTCACGGGATCATGGACCATGGCTAGAGTTGAGTAGCCCCAAACATTAACTCTTTCAAATAAACTAATCATATTAAAAAACGGAAAAAATAAAATCATAAAATACGACTTAGTCACATATATTTAAATAGCTTTTAAGACATAAATAAACATTTACCATATATTTAACCTTTCCCTAAAATAAAGGTAAACAATAACCTTCCACAAACATTTTCATCTTTCTACTTAGTCACATATCTTTAAATAGTTTTAAAACATAAATAAACATTTACTATATATTTAACCTTTACCTAAAATGTAGGTAAACATTCACTTCCACAAAAAATTTCATTAGTTCAAGGCCTCGAGAGTCGAATCCAAGACTTTGCAAGATCTCATTGCATTTGGTCGATATTTCTGTACTTTGCAGCTTCCCGCCCTTGGGTGATACTGAGCTGGGAAATTTTATTCTTATTCAACAATTTATCCTTACCTCCACAACTCTCCCGCAAAAATCCTGACCCCAAACTTTCCCTCTATTCCTTTGATTTTCAAACCTCCACTCCTTCCCGCAAAAATCCTGAGCCCGAGCTTTCCCTCTATTCCTCTGGTTTTCAAGCCTCCACTTCTTTGGCTCGCCTGACCCATTTTCCTTGCTACCCACAAACTAATTCGAGCTATGTGCAATCGATCACTTAGCTCAAGCTTTCTCTCTATTCCTCTAGTTTTCAAGCCTCCACTCCTTTGGCTTCTCACACCCATTTTACTTGCTACCCACAAACTAATTCAAACTATGTGCAATCGATCACTTAGCTCAAGCTTTCCCTCTAGTCCTCTGGTTTTCAATCCTCCACTCCTTTGGCTCCCCGGACCCATTTTCCTTGCTACCCACAAAGTAATTCGAGTTATGTGCAATCGATCATTTAGCCCACTTAGCCACCTCTTCATCGTCTGCAGTCTCTATTAAAATTGCCATTCCAGAGGATCCCAACGGGGTCGAGAGTTCGATTACCGCTGGCGGAAAAATGAACTCGAAGTGCTGCGGTACCTGGAACCTTGACTGCCCGAACCAGAGCCGGCGAAGTTAAGGAAGCCAGAGATATGGTGACGTAGCTGTTTGAGCTTCCCCGATTGAGGGTTTTCTCATGAATGGGAGTGATGCTGGTAGCGGAGAAGCGGCGGATACTGCGCAAGAGCCATTACCCTTGCCTAAAACCCTAGAGGATGTAGATACTGTGTTTCAAAAGGGATGCAATGCATTGAAAGAGGATGTGGATACTCTGTTTCAAAAGGGATACTCTGTCCATGCCGTTTATTTTCTGAGCGGAGCACCGGAAATCAGGTTTGATTTGCTTTGGACATGTGGTTAGAATTATTTTGCTTTTATCTAGCATTTTGGGTTTACTGTGTCAAAGCCGCTTGGGTTTATATGAGACGAATAAGGTTACCTGAAATTGATAGTCAAATTAAAATGCATAAGCTTCATTACAATGTTTTTACCTCCCTAAAAACAAGGGTCTTTACGTTTCAGAAGGTTTTTTAAATTGGCTGGACCAACACAAAATAAGAAACTAGCTCATTTGGCAGATGTCAAAGTCAAAGACAATGGAGTATCTCGCCAAAGACCCAGATTTTATACTGCACCCGAAATGTCGTTTGTGTTATATGGGCAGTTGCCAAAGCCAATGGAAAATGAGCACCCCTCTCTTAAGGTCCCGGTCTGTTGTTTTGGGGTGGACTTGTATTCTCAAGTACAGATACTTAGGTTGAAAGTGTTCTCTATTTCTAGATTCAGTAAATCTGTATAGTATCTATTTTCTGAGAAAATTGGAAAAACAGGTCCATGCGAAAAACAAAACCACTTAAACGAAGCAGACCAAAGAACCATTTAAAAATATAACATTCATACCGCATGGCATAATGGAACTACGAAAAGAACAAAGGAAAACAAAATAAATACAAACAGATCCTACTTGTAAATAGAAGAACTGTGAAAACGCAGTCTTTGTGTTTTTTAAACCACAGTTTTTATTGCAATTATGGAATAAACCAAAAAAATAAAATGTAGTCCTCAGACTGGGTTCATTTGGCCGTGAAGGAAACATTTAATAATTCGTAGTGCAAAATTTGAAGGCCAGTGACACTCACTATTTTAACTTTATAAAAGACATCAATATTCAATAAAATAGGAGAACTGTGAAAACGCAGTCTTTGTGTTTTTTAAACCACAGTTTTTATTGCAATTATGGAATAAACCAAAAAAATAAAATGTAGTCCTCAGACTGGGTTCATTTGGCCGTGTGGTTATTCAATGTGGAGGACATTGTGTGCATGAGACATTTCTTCACGGTATCTTTTGGTAAACCACTTGACTATATTTCTGATGATTTTTCAGTGTGACAAAACAAGTTTACAACGGTAGAAGTCAGCCTTGCTGCTGATTGGTGGATGAACAACTTTGCCCTGGGCTGTGTTATGCAACTAAGCATGCGAAAAATATTTCCAATAATCATGCACTATGTAATCCCATATGGTGCACTAGCTATGAATTTAAATAAAACAGTGAGATTGTGCATTCAACTTGGCTTTAAATAAACATGCATGTAATTGAATGAAAATGTTACTCATAACTACCATGCATGGGACAGAGCCACTAAACTAGACTGTGGAGGTAATTCCAGTTTGAGTGTATTTTTTCATGCTATTAATTTAATCAGTGTGGAGTGGCTGCTATTTTGTTTTACTCCTATGTGCTTGATTACTTCTGTTGAAAGCTTACATCACATTTTGTTCCAGGAATTGTCTGCTAAGAATGGAGATCTGTTGGGACAAAGCCGGATGTGTCATCAGTGCCAAAGGAATGATAAAGAGGGCGTAGTTTTCTGTTCTAATTGCGAACGAAAGCGCTATTGCTTCAACTGCATTAAAAGATGGTTCGTTTCTCATCAGAAAAACCCAGGGATAAGTTCATTGAAAAAAAGAAAATGCTTTTGTTCACCTGTAGGACTTTGGAGAATATATATTATCTTTGAATAATACTTATAAAATTTGAGTGTCTTCTTGATATTATGCAAAGTGTTTACTAAATTTCATAAGCCAAATAACGTTACCTAATATAAATTGCCATAAATATTCCATTTCAAAGGTTAATATTTCAGGTTTTTAAAGCACACCAAAATCGTAAAATGCTGAATGTTAGATATTAAAATCGTTGCTGCACTCAATTATGATGTTCTTTAAAGCATATAATATTAATCTGATTGTTGATTTTGGCATGGTCTTAAGCCCTATTCTTGCTTGTTTTAATCTATATGTGGGTTTGGAATGGGAAACATAGGTACCTACCCTGAACAGACTAGAAAGGACATTGAGAAGTCCTGTCCTGTTTGTCGTGGGAATTGTAATTGCAAGGCATGCTTGCGTGAAGATGGTCGCCTGAAGGTAATTGGTTTGTATTTTTTAACTGTAAATGTAATTGATGCAGACATGCAGTTAAAAACTGACTTCTTTTTTCTGTTTGGTCAGGCTATTGTGAAGGAAACAAATAACGCCGAGAAGATAATCCATTTAAGGCACCTGCTATATATGGTTTTTCCTATGCTGAAGCAAATTCGGACTCAGCAGTGCTTGGAACAAGAGTTGGAGGCGAAGATTCTAGGTAGATAAATTAGTGTGTTTCCTAAACAAGTGGGAGTTATTATCACCTTCTACTTCTAGAATTTAACAATCATGCTGTAATTACATTTTTATCAGGAGTAGCATCAGTAACAGAAGTTCCGAGGGCCAAACTCAATCCAGATGAGCGCCTGTATTGGTATGCAGATTTTCATTCATTAACTTGTCAAATGAAATATTAATACATACCTGTTCTAATCATGATGTCAACTTATATATTGTTCAATAAGAACTTTTTGAGAGTAGGGCCATAGCAAACAGTGGTTATCTGACATACCAGTCCAATGCGTTTGCGATTTTTTGCAGTAACAACTGTACTACATCTATTGTTGATTATCACAGAAGCTGCTCAAATTGTTCTTATGATCTCTGTCTCATTTGTTCTCGTGAACTTCGAGAAGGTTGCCAGCCTGGTGGTGATGAAGCAGAGTCTGCTCAACAGAAATCCAGTCGAGAGCTATTGCCCATGTTCGAGACAGTCATGGTGCTTTAGCAAGAAGATCTGGCTGGGAAAGCTCGTCTCATGCCTTATTTTCTGTGTGAGAGCATAGATATAATTAAATAGACAAAGACATGTACATGCATCAGTTTTGAGCTATAACAATGTTAAGGACATTGTCACCTCGTGACTCTTGTTTGGTTGGCACTTAACTTTGTTGGTATATGTTGATAGCATACGATACGGGGTTAATATATTTTGTGGGAAACTATACTTATCGTTGATTGGCTGTTCTTATAATGGACCGTAGATAGTACTGAACACATTGTCATTCCATAGGTTTAGTTCGACTGATGGAAATGAGGTGTTCTTCTCGTAAAATTGTGCCATGTGTATTATGCTATTACATAAAATGAAAAAAATATGACATATCTAATGTCAAAAAAGGAAAAAGGAAAAAAAGAAACAAGGAAAATGTACTTTCATGCCTCTGTGTAGTTGCTTAAGAGCCGGGTTAAGATGGGTTCACTTTAGTGAACTTGTAACTAATAAATGGAACTCCTATACCATTATAAATTGATCTTCATTTTTCATGGTGATAGCTTTTATTTGGAAAGCATTAACTGGGTTGTGTTAAGAATCCTTGGTTTGTTTGTTTATTCATGTTATAGTCAATTAACCATAAACTATTACGTGATGCTTTTGTGTTTCAGAATTCTAAAAAAAATAAAATTAATTCTTTGATTTTAATCTTTACATATAGCTTTTTTGTTTTTTGTTTGTCATTTTAATTAAAATCATTACAACTTCTTTTTATCCACACTCATATTGTTAGTTGTCCAAGTTTTATATATTATGTTTAGGTTTTTATCTATTTTATTTGTTAGATCAAATATTGTAATGTTTCTGGCCTATTTTATTGCAATATAATGTCTAACCTTCAATAAACAAGAGGGTCACAGGTTTTGGTGATCTTGCTCTAGAGTTTGTTACAACTTATTATAAGTATGGAAGTGCACTTCTTTACAAAGCTTAGGATGAAGTTGATCCATTTAATGAGTGCTCCTCTAGCTTACGGATGACAAAGACTTTGTTGATGGTATTAAATCTATGGATTAATGAAATATATATATATATATATATATATTTTTTTTTTTTGCACCACTTATTATTTTATGGTGCTTTGCACCACTTGTTATTTTATGGTGCTTTGCACCATATACAATTTTGGGTATAATAATAATAATAATAATAATAATAATAATAGTAGTAATATTAATATTTTTGGTGTTTTGCACCACAAAGTCTGAATCCACGTTGGATTGGTTTTTGGTGTTTTGCACCACAAAGTCTCAATCCATGTTGGATTGGTTTTTGGTGTTTTGCATCACAAAATCTTAATCCACCTAGGATTGGTTTTGGTGGTTTGCACCATACACCATGGAATGCCACATATTCATTTAACACCAAAATTAACTTTTTTACAAACACCACTTTTGCACCATAATTCTTAGCACCACTTGCGTATCCCCACATTATCCCCACTTTTGCACCACTATTTGAAAATTGAGGATTTCCCAATTCCTTTACAAATAGTGGTGCTAATGTGAGGCTAAAATGCCTTTTTTCTTGTAGTGGTGAGTCAAATTGTATATAATTGAGCTCTAGCTGTTGGTTTAAACATTGTAAGGAAAACATTGATTCATATGCCAATGCTAATGAGTGAAGCTTTACTTTGTGACCTTACCCTCTATAAGAAGCTTCTTGAGAAACTAGTATCATCAATAGCTCGTTCTTTTATCTTCATTTTCATACAAGTATGTCCATTACTATTGGCTCATGGTTTTCTTCAAGAATTGCGTTATCAACATTTTTGTCAAATAGAGCTTGTGATTCATGTTGAAATCAAGTATGACTCCTCTAAATGCCAATGGTGCAAATGTATATTGATTGATTGGAATCTGGGAACGCTTTCCCAAAGGAATGATATTTTCTTTCCGAGCTTATGGGAGACAACAATCGATGTGGAAAAGAAAAATTGGTACAATGCTTGATACAATAGTCTACAATCGCCTTTTCAATAATTTTGGGGCTTCATAACAATAACAATCTTTGATCGACGCAACTATTAGTAGCTAGAGCACATCGACCATAATTCACTCAATTGATTTAGTATCGACCAATCAATATCGATATGGTCGATATTGATATTAGTATCGACCACAAATTATTAGTAGCTAGAGAAATTTGTGCGCAGTCGATTTGGATGACCGTATGGTTATTTTCATTACGGCTGAATTCCATCACAATCGACTGCGCACAATGGAGATTGTTGTAGAGCAGGATGTTGAGCTTCTTGTTCAGCGAGCAGGCTTATCGACCGGAGCACCTATTTGTATAACTTTTGGTTGGAGAGTTAAAAGCGACAGATCAACTTTTTGTTGAAAGAATGGTCGTTCTCCACTCACAGTTTCGAGCAATGTTTGACACACATATGTTTATAACTTTACTTCATCTTTCATCACAGATAATCGGTTCAACAAGGTCGTTTCAACATTTAATTGGCTCTCACTGGTCGATGGCGACTTAGATTGTATTGGTCGGATGTATAGCAACTGGAGTGGTCGGCTCGACAGGAGTGATCGACTGCATTTCTACCGGACAAGTCGTCTGGCTCATCGACTGAGGTGATCGGACTCCGACTGCTTTGGCACTTTTCAGAAATACATTAAGCCTTGTCTAGAGTCTGACATAACTCAAAAAATTGTCTCTCAATGTGGGAAATCGCAAAGCTCCTTCATTCCACGACAATCTGCCAGATCAACAGCTTCTTCTTCCATGTATTTCCAGTGTTATGTTCATTTTCAGGGCACATAAAAATTCACAAAGAAGTCGCCACAAAGGAGATAATGTTGACACTGATACTGTTTATTACAATGTCGGCCATAGACAAGTCTAGAAGGCAGCATTGAATAGCACAGTCGGAGTAAGTAGGTATTGTGCTGTCGGTAAAGAGAATGTTGGCAGGCAGAAAAGATCAGATACAGAGGCTTCCACACTGGGCCTCTCATTATGTAATTTAATCTTATAAATAAAGTTTAATGCAATGCCTTGTATATGATTTCCAATTTCAAGTTGCAGTATTTTTCAGTGTTTCTCTCTGTCTATCGGCATTGAATAGCTTGATATGCCGACTCTTGCAGTCGATATATAGCCAAATGAGGGCATGTCCACTTAGATGGTCGACCTCTGCCAACATGTAGGCACATTATAAGTGACGGAGATGAATTGAACAAATTAGTCGATGGAGTCATATCATGGATGTGCTGGATTTGGTCATTAAAGATATACACAGACTACTCGAGTTGGGATTGCTGACATTCAGATGTGATGTGAACCTATTTTACTCCTTTTCACAATGCCTATATAAATCGAATTGAAGAGTTCAGACTAATCCATCTTTACGGTACGTATAAGCTCCAAATCAGACCATTTGTGACCTATTTCTTTTATGCATATATATAAATTGGAAACAGAATAATAGCTATCTAATTTTTCTTTCTGTGCATATATATACATAAATAGAGACCAGAATAATATGCTGCCGAATCTTCTTCACTGTAGAATTGAATTGATTTTGCAGAACTCACTTACCCAACGATAGACGTATAACATTAGTTGTCAAAAGGATTATTCAGATTTCACCTAATTCATATCCATGATTAAAATGGCAAAAGACGGGAATATTTATTTATTGAAATGACAGACTACCTAATTTGACATGGGCCGGCCATTTTGTTAGTCAAATATAGCAATTGAAAGTTACTCGTTCAAAATACAAAATACGGACTATCCTCAAAAACATCTATACTTTTTCTAAATTTTCTATTTCATTTGAAACAGATAGAATGAATGTTTTCAAATTCCTACCTACATGCTTAGACTCTCGTGAATATACACCGTCCGTTTTCAGGTAAGACAAAACCTATGACTTCAATTTTTATGATTAGCTATCCAATTCTATCACTTCAATATTCTCCCTCACAATCTTCTAAATATCCATAACGTTAGCTAATAAATACCTCACAATTTTCTGAATATCCATAAAATAAACCGAAGTAATGATGTCGATCGATTTTGCTTTATTTTTTTATTAAAACAAAAATCACAATGATGTAAAACAACGTCACATTAAGACGGGATTGATTAATTGATGGATGTAAAAATGGTTTTGTATATAGAGTAAACCTTCAAACTTTTACACTAGTTTTATTTTTTTAATTCTGTTGAAGGATTTACACAATTGTCTCTTCACTGCGGAATTGAATTGATTTGCAGAACTCATTAGTTTATAATTGAAAGTCTGAGTGTTACTATTGCGGCATAAATTGTTATAATGTCATCAAGCGTCTCGAACTGGCATAAATTGTTGTAATCAGTCGCTGTCAACAGACCCAATCGGTACCCTCCTACAATTTCCTCTAGGTATCCACCATGGATATTGAATGTCAAGGACTCGAACCCATACATGATTGCGATTTGGACTGAAAAAATGCTGATTCAAGCAACAAGAACAACAATAGCAATAGATCTTCGGTTCGAACCCCGTAAACGTGTAACAATGAAAATGTCTGTGTTACGAAGTTGTCAGAAATATAAAAACTATAAAATAATAATAATAAAGAAGTAGCAGTCGGCTCCGACCACTTCATTCGACAAGCAACCGACCTTTACATGATCGCAGTCGGCCACGACTTCTGGATTCGGATGCAACTACCAAACAGTTGGCATTGTAATCGACGGGAATAATAATTAGCATGGCAATGTGCATCGACCAAACGGTCATCTAAAGAATAAAGTGCCATTCATCCGACTTCTCCAAAGATGTATGTCTTTTAAAAAAGAAGTAGCAGTCGGCTCCGACCACTTCAGTCTACAAGCAACCAACCTTTCCAGGATTGCAGTCGACTTCTGCAATCGGATGCAACTAGCAAATAGTCGGCATTGTAATCGACGGGAATAATAATTAACATGGCAATGTGCATGAAACGGTCATCTGAAGAATAAAGTGCCATTCATCCGACTCTCTCTACTAGTTCTTGATTCTCGTTTTTTTAGTGTTTTTTAGTGTCCATAAGAGAATTTATTAAAGGAAACTTATGTTTTCTGAACTAACGTTACCTGCAAATAGTCTGAAAATGATTCATTACCACGACTTGATTCTGTAAATTCTCTACATGATCATTACCACGAGTTCATAACAAGTTCTCCGACATGACGGGTTGTTGTAATAATTATAGACTCAGCACTTCCTCGGGAAACATTATTCCTCATTATTTCGCTACAAAAAAACTCGATCTCATTAGCTGGGATGTAATTACACAATGCAGATATTTATCTCATATCTGAACTGAAACCCCCTTTGCAAGGGTTCTTCCCAACTCAAACTCGATAATTCTTAAAAGACTTATGCAACTTGAATATATATGAAGATTCACAATTTCATATATATTCTACCCAGTCTAATCACAAGGAGATTTCTCCATTCTCATTCTACTTCTCCTACAGTTACTCGCGACTTCTTCCATTTTGCAATTTGGCTGGTTGAATGTCTGGTTGGTCTCCATAATTATTTGTACAGTCGACGGATAGTATTTGGTCGTCTTCGACCACGGAGGAAACAGTCGACCAGAATGTCTAGAGATAATATCTGGTCGACTGCTTCCTCGGTGGTCAGAGACGGTTGTTTTGGAGATAATACTTGGTCGACTGCTTGGACGACCATGACACATATTCTAGATGTTCATGCTCGATCACTCCATTGGTAGTTGGTAGTCAGTTATTACAGTCGATGGATGAATACACCTGGTCCGCGAGATGACACCTCTTAACTATATTTTAGAAAACCATCTGCATCACCATTAACAATTTATTTAAACATGGGCGATAAATTTGAGCCATCTGATTGATTGCATCATTCGATATCCCCGTGCAGCAATACTAAGCAGGTCATCTTATCTTTTTTTTCATATAATATAACCAAAGGGTCACTCCAGGTCAACAACCCATTTAAAAGTAACAGAATGATAGCAGCATTTTATCTACCCCGTCAAATTATGAAATGGAAGAATACTGGAGCGGGCGAAGAACTTCTTGGTCGACAAAATGTTATGAGCAACAAGCTGACAGTCGCTGGACGAGAGAACTCGAATTTGGTAGTCGACAGGAAGGTAAGTGGTCGACGATATGTAGTCATCGAACTGTTGGTATGGAGTCATTCGGAGAGTTTCTAGTTGGTCAGAATCTATGGTTATTGTATTAATAGCGAGATCGTCCGGATGCAACTCTTATATCATGTGCGTTCATTTCTTTCAAGAAGGTGATCTAGTCATCTGGCTTCTTGAATAGACAAAATTTGTAATGATAGGCTGTCACGACCAGGCAAATGCTGGTTCAAAAACAGGCAATGCCCTTTAATGGTTGACCTTACAACTCTTTTTTTTCAAATAAAAAAAAATGTGGCTTGTTGCAATGTTGCTTTCAATGCAGAGCCTAGTAAATGCAGCTCAGCTTGTATAGGATAAACTTATGCGTCTTTGATTTGTTACGCATATCAACCATTTTTTGGGTCCATCTCTTTAAGTATCTGTGGCTTCGAAACCTAGTATTTGCACCATTTTGTTTTATTTTCGTGTTTTCGTGCCAATTTCCTTTCCTTTCGTTTGTTTTGTATATTTTCATGGATTTTGAATTTATTTAACGGGTTGTTGTTTGCGAGCAGGTAATGTAAGCTATGCCACTTGAACGGGAAATGCTTGTAGAGACTTCTGACATAGTCTTCTAGAATATAAACATCCATAGCCAGATCCATGGAAAACCTGCAAATAATTTCGACGACACAGTCTGCGTGATCTGGTCGGAGTGCGTGAAAGCGGCAAAACACATGGTAAGATTCCATTGGATCCATAGACAAGGAATCTTTCCGAGGTGGAAGGTCACGCTTCTCGTTGGTGAATGCCTACAGCGTAAATATATGTTTGTGTATATGTGTGAGTGAGATATGAAATTTTTAACTTAAGCTTTTTGTCATTTATCACATATGGCCCTTCCTCATTATTCATCCATGGTGTAGTTTTATTTTATTAATAGAAGCAATGCAAATTGTCTTATACTACATCATAGTTAACATCATAGATTTATGAAGTAATAATGGTTAGTGGGATCTTCATTTATGCTCCTCTAAGAAAATATTAAATACATTTTGCATTGTCATTTATTTAGTTAGGTGCCTAAATATGGGATATTGCACTATGAAACTAAATTCAAGTGGGCATGCCATGTAACTTAAGAACTCACGAGCCCTATATAGGTGACTAAACATTCTTTATAAATTTGAAATGTTTATCCTAGTCAAATTGAAACACATGCAGTGGAGATCATGGTTGTTTGAAACACATGCAAAGATGAAATCATGTAAAAAATTTAAGTGCATTGAAATTGACAAAAAAATTACTCGTGCTTTTCCTAGCGAAATAAGAGGGAAAATGATGCCTATTGCACTTATAGTAGCACATACTACCTCTTTGTTTATCATTCCATTAATTTTCAAAAGAAATAAAGAAAATGACCTAAATATTATCCTCTTTTAAACATTTTTTGAAGTAGATATTGAAAATATGCATTTTTAAGTTAGTTTGATTTTGAAAGATAACCTTTTAGGAATGAGTGTTATATTTAAAAGTTTAAATAGGTCTCTTCCTTTTCTTTTGAAAATTATAGTAGTTTCAAGACTTGCATTGCTTCAGTTGAAAGAACAAATAAATGTGCATACTACATTTGTTAATTTCTTTACTTATTTTAGCAAGCTTGAATCCAAAAACATCATTAGAGTTTCACTCCACATCCTTTGTTGAGTAGTTAATACCACTAAAAGAAATATAATTAAAAAGAACTTGACTTGTTTGAGGATAGCCATAAACAGTGTCAAATTTGTAGGTGGAGGAGTTGTGTGAAATAGATAGAAGTTCTCAACGTTTCCATCCCTACTATGGGATCATCCTCTAATCAAAGCCTGAATTGATGCCCAACGTTGATAAATACTAGAATCTTCAGTGAAGAGATGAGGTGTCAACTGGAAATGTAGTTGTCTAGGTTAAGAATGATGAGGTTATGGGTTTTTTAGGAAAAAATAGTATATAGATATAGTTTGGGGGAGATTAGGGTTAACTAATGTCTAATTTTATTTATATTATTAATTTCTATATTTATTATTAATTATAATTTTATTCTTAATTATAATTTTATTTTTATTATTATAATTATGTTTATTTTAATATTTAAGGATTGGATTTAATAATTAGATAAAGAATATTAGTGATTAAGGATGGGACAAGTTAATGGCACCTTATGATGTTATAATTAATTAGTATGCTTAGACTTAATAATTAATTAGAATATTTAATAATTATTAACTATCCTAATTAATTATTACTAAATCATACTAATTAATTATAAGTCAATGTGGCTATTAAATAATTGGGAGTTTTCAAGAATTAATATTACAAAGAATTGAGTCAAATTAATTAAAGATGGTTCAATTGTAAAATTTTAATTAAGTCCTAAATATTAATTACTATATTTTATATTTTATGGTCAAGATCCTAAGGGTCAAAGACTTTTAGGGACTAAAAATAGAAAACTCATACATTGTCAATACTTATTTTACTCCCATGTTGCATTTTTTATGCATGAACCCTAACGTCATGCGCTATGTGTGAGCCCTGGTGCTCTTGCGCGGCTCCCTCGTGGGATCCTCCTGCGATGGCTGACTCTAATCCGCTACCCCCTTCCCCTGAGGAACGTAGACGTCTTTTGGACGCTGCCTTCCGTGCTCTGGTGGAATCCACCCCTCCCCTTCCCGCCTCCTCGGATCCATCTGATGCTAGTTTTATCAAGCGTCCTGCTGCCCCTCGAATCCAGATCTTGTCGGCAGCTGCTAAGATTAAAGCCCTTGCGTTGAATGAGCGAGGGTTGATCAGGAAATTCACTGGTATCTGGATGTCACCAAAAACCATGGACGCTTGGATCAACAAGAACTGGATGCCCCTGATCACCGGTGGTCTGCAGCACTGTTTCTGTGGTAAGGGTTTCTTCACCTTTCTTTTCGAAAATAAGACTGCCAGGGATCTTATCTTTAGAAGCGGCCCCTATTTCATGGGCCCTCGTGGTCTTTATTTAAATCGATGGAGCTTATCCTTCGATCCTGAGAAGGATGTTCCTTCTGTCGTTCCTGTTTGGATCCGTCTTCCCCACCTTCCACTCCATTGTTGGACCGACAACACCCTACAAGCTATTGGAAACTCTCTGGGGAAGTATATCGATAAAGCTGAGCCGAAGGGACCCCTCTTCTCTTGTGCTAGGATTTGTGTAGAAGTCGACCTGGAGAAAGGCTTACTGGAGGAAGTGAACCTCTTCATGGATGGATGGGAGCACATGCAGAAGGTGGATTACGAACAGTTGCCCTTCAAGTGCAAAAAATGTCATGAGTATGGTCATTTTGTCAAAAACAGCCCTAAGACAGTCCAAGAAGCCCCTGAGAGAGTGCAAGAAGAAGGATGGCAACAAGTTAAAAAGGGGAAAAATCAGCTTCAGCTTTAGATCCTCCCCCCTCTAAGGAGACTCAACCAAAAATCATCAAAGAAATCGCATCTGAAACCAGAGAGGATACAACCTTCAATAGTTTCCAAGACCTGCCCACCGAAGAAAGGGAAATAGTTGCTAATGAGGAAATCGCAGTTGAACAAGGTAGGGAAGAAAACATCATCCCCATCTCTTCCCCAAAGCCAAGATGATCAGAGCTAATGTTGGGGGGTCAAGCACCCCTGATAGATCCTGGGCCTACAAAGTTAAAAGCAAATATGTCTCATCCTCCTCGTCTCTGGATATTTCCTCAGAATCTCTTGAGGATACAGAAGAAGTGCAGCTGCCAAACACTAGAGGAAGGAAGTCGCTTAGGTACCACAGAGAACTCGAGGCCGTATGGGAAATAGAATTGGGTAGGCAAAAAAGCCTGGAAGATATGAAATTGCTCCAGAATTCAAAAGCTCAGAATGGTGCCAAAGAGGGTAGGTCCCGAGCAGGACCTCAACCTGTCAAGAAGTAATGTTAATTGTCTCTTGGAACTGCAGAGGTTTGGGCGGACTGAACAAAGTTGAAGCCCTCAAAAGTATGATCAAATCTGAAAAGCTAGATCTCATGCTAATCCAAGAGACCAAAATGCAGGATGTGGAGGTCATGGCCCTCTCACGATCTCTCTGGAAAAACTGCCATGGTTCGGACCTCAATGCTCGAGAGGCCTCCGAGGTTATTGCTACTATGTTTTCCTCTAAGTTTTCTCTTTTATCCTCCACCGAGAATCCCCACTGGCTTCTAACAGAAATAAAAGACAATGATAGCAAGAACACTCTCTACATCTGCAATGTCTACGGTCCCGTGCACTATAGAGACAAGATCAGCTTCTGGGGAGATCTAAGCAACCTCAAAGATAGCATGATCGCGAAAAACCTCATTATCGTTGGTGATTTCAATGTTATCAGATCCCAGCAGGAGAAGAGAGGAGGCAAGATTGTGCGCGACCCCTTTGGTGAAAAGCTCGAGGACCTCCTTGTTGAACTGGACCTTATTGATATTCCTCTTAAAAACGCAAAATACACCTGGAATAATAGGAGATGCGGCATCGGTCATATAGCGGCTAGACTGGATCATTTTCTTGTAAGTTCCACTTTCTTTAACTCCGATCTCCTTCTTTGGGCCTTCTCCATCCCCTGTGCCTCCTCGGATCATAAGCCCATAGCCCTTTCAATCTCCCCAACTGAAAACCTTGGTCCAATTCCCTTCTGTCTTAACCCGCTTTGGATTCGTCATCAGGACTTCTTTGACATTGTCTCCCAAGCTTGGTCTTCGAATTTTCTTGGTTCCCCTAGCTTCATTTGGGAGTCTAAGCTTCGTGCTATAAAGATAGCTCTTAAACGCTGGGCCAAATCCTCCTTTCAGAATCCTTACCATACTAAACTTTGCAATCAAGCCAAGCTAGCTTCTATTTAGCAAAGGATGGAGATGGATGAGGTCTCTCCCACCCTTCTAAGCCATGAAAAATCATTGGAACAAGAAATCCTCAGTGCGTCCAAGCAAGAAGAGGAAATCTGGAGAATCAAATCAAGACAGTTATGGCTTAAGGGGGGGGATAGCAATACTAAGTACTTTCACAATCAGGCTAGGGCTCGTCGTAGCCAAAATGCAATAAGGGAGTTGAAGAACAACAACGGGAACAAGATAAGTGGTCAAGAAGATTTAAAAATGCATGCTTTCAACCACTTCAGAGAGCTCTTCACGGACAGTGGAGAGACTGATCCCGAAGGACAAGCGGACCATTTGGTTAACATCCCTAATCTGATCTTGGATAATACCAACAGAGAGATCTCAAAGCCGATCTTGGAGCACAAAATAGTGAATGCAATCTAGTCCCTACAAACTGATAAGGCCCTAGGCCCTGATGGATTTACAATCAATTTTTATCGAGCCACCTAGGAAATTATTAAAGAGGACCTAAAACGCATGCTCAACTGGACCATGAAAAAAGACAAAATCAGAGGGGCAACCAACTCCTCCTTTCTTGCCCTCATTCCAAAAGATAAAGCTCCCTATTCTATTGGACGCTTCAGACTGATCTCTCTTTGCAACACCTCCTACAAAATCCTCTCCAAGATCCTTGCTACCAGAATGAAAAAAGTAATGGGAAAGCTCATCTTTGAATCCCAAGGGGGATTCCTGGTTGGCCGTCAAATCCTGGATAACATTATTATGGTGCAATAAGCCATCCACTCCAGCACCGAAAATAATCACCAAGGTATGGCAATCAAACTTGATATGGCTAACGCTTTTGATCGAGTGAATCGCAATTTTCTTTTTGTTGTTATGCTTAAGTTTGGTTTCTCTAAAAGGTTTGTGAGATGGATCAAAGCTTGCATCCACAGCCCTTGGATTGCCCCGCTAGTTAATGGCAGACCCACTGATTTCTTCCTGGCTTCTAGAGGCCTGCGCCAAGGTTGCCCCTTGTCCCCTCTTCTCTATCTTCTAGTTGTTGAGTCCATGAGTAGGAAACTTCATTCTCTTCAAGCCTCGAGAGATCTTAAAGGAATAAAAATTGTTAGAGGAGTCAAGCCAGTTAATCACTCCCAGTTTGCCGATGATACCATTTTGCTCAGAGGAGCCTCCACAATTATTGCTGAGAAATTCGACCTTGTTCTCTCAACTTTTCTTCGGGCCTCTGACGGCAAAGTCAATTCAAAAAAGTCCAAAATCTATGGTTGGAACTACTCCCCGGGATCCCTGGCGAGAATCTCTAGGATTATGGGTTTCGAAGGAATTGGGGATTGGAACTCCTTCAATTATCTCGGCATCCCTATCTTCAAAGGAAAAAAAAAAGTGGCAGACTGGCAAGGGCTTATTGCTAAGTTAAAAAACAAAATCAGCTCCTGGGATACTAGATGGCTTAATCCTGCTGGCAAATTGGTTCTTATCAATTCTGTTCTTTCAGCTTACCCTCTCTATTCTTGCTCCATCTCCCTCGCACCCAAATCTGTGATGCTAGACATTACCAAAGAGCTCAGGAAATTCTTATGGCAAAGAGGAAAGTCTAACAGCTCAAAAAAATTCCATTTGATAAATTGGGACACCGTGTGTAGACCTAAAATTTATGGCGGAGCTGGGATCAAAGATCCTTCTCTAATGAACTTAGCCCTCAGTGCCAAAATTCTATGGAGGATCATCATTGGCAAGAGAACATGGTGGAAGGAAATCTTCTATAAGAGGTACATGCCTGGAACAAGGAAACGATGTGTGGATAATATTGATCCTGAGAAAAAGGGATCTTCTATTTGGAACCTCTGCAGGCAAGCAGCTTATGTTATCCAAAATAACCTTACGTGGATCCCCAGCAATGGCAAGCAAATGAAAATTTGGAAGGATAATTATTGCTCAAACCCCCCTGCTAACCATATTTTCGAGCTTCGTGATTTGAAAAGCTGGATGGAGCAAGAAAACATTCATTCACTCTATGACTTGTCCACTTGGTCCATTCATGGAAGATGGACTGGCTGGCATAACCTTGATCTTCCGGAGCATCTTCTTCAGGACTACGACATTCTCCTCTCTCTTTTCCACGGTGCTCTTCCTATTCATCTTTCCTTGAGAGATAAGCGTGGCTAGGGTAAAGCAGGATCATACTCGGTTAAGGAGGGATATCGGTACTTGGATGCACTTAACTATCAATGCAGTAAGGAAAGTAAGTGGAACGGAGTTTGGGACAGGGACGGGCTTCCAAAAGTCAATGTTTTCAACTGGATTCTTGCACACAGAAAGACTCTTACAGCGGAGAACCTTAAGAAAAGAGGAATAGCTGGGCCGGCAAGGTGTGTTCTTTGCAAGGAAGCAGAGGAGATTGTTGATCACCTCTTTTTGGATTGCAGCTTTTCCAAAGAGGTTTGGCACAAGGCCTATAAGAACATTCAGCCGGATCTCATTCTTCTCACTAATTGGAATGATCTTTTTGCTAATTGGCATCTTTTCGTTGTTCAGGAAGCCAGATTTGAAACGAGCCTGGCTCGCTTTCCCAAAGTATATTTGTTGGAAACTTTGGAATGCTAGGAACAAAGAAAGTTTTGAGGATGCCAGGGTCTCCCCTGGCAAAGTTCTATCATTTGCAAAAGCTCTCTGGGTCGATGCCTTATCTTCGAGAGGCATGAATAACTTGAACAAAGAACCCTTAAGTGTTGAAGAGAAAATTTGGGTGGCCGACCTCATGATCCCTTCCAACTTTTCCCCTCTGCCCTCTTTTCCCAAAATTAAAAAGCCACAAAATTGGCAGATCAGAATGGATCCAAAAGACATTCAGATTTGGATGAGGGCTCGTGTTAGTCACACACTCCTCTTTGATGGTACCTTGAAGGGTAATCCTGGGTTGGCAGGTGCAAGGGGAGTCTTTCTGGACTCCGATGGAAACAAAATGATAGATTTTGCTTGGGGGATTGGAAGGAGGACGAACAATGATGCGGAATGGATTCCCTTGATCAAAGGTATTGACGTCACCAAGGAAAACAATGTTCAAGATCTTGTGGCCATTGGAGACTCCCTTCTGGTTATTAAGGAAGCTAGGGCCTTAGATAACAATCACCGCAAACATACCTCCAAGTTCCATTTCCACTTCATTCACGCAATCAAGGATCTTATCTCCATCTCCCTTTTCCATGTTTTAAGGAATAATAATCAGCAAGCTGACGCCATGGCTAACATCGATGTTGGTTTAAACTGTGGTCTTATTGTGAAGAATGGACAACACCTAGCAAATGTTTGGGTCCCTTAGCAACCTCTCTTGGATGTTTTTTTCCTAGCCCTCCAATCGCCCACTTAAACTTTGGGTTTGCGCCATGCATGGAGTTGGTCAACCCCCGAATCCACTTGGGATTTCCTCACGCGATCTCTTGGCCCTTTCGACGACGTTCCCAGCCAAACTCCACCTGTCTCGCATGCAGGAATCCAATGCTTACAGGCGACAAGGGATCCAACACATATATCATGAAACAGAGCAACGGTTCGAGCATCCAGAACATTCCTCTCTGCGTTGTCTGTGCGATATTTTGTTTTTGGGTCAGTATGGATTGGTAGTGCAGGTGGTAATGCTGGCCTCTGCCTCCCTGCGTTGCAGTGCTGTCGTTACAGGAAGCAAATTCAAGTGAACTCAGGTGGTGTAGGAATGAAGCGGTACCTCTCTGCGCTTGAGGCGGTTCAAGGAAATGGAAATGGAGGTAATGATGTACATGGCTCTCTCAATAGCCAGGCGAAGTATGTTTGCCGGGGACACTCCAAAAACAACGAGCTCATCAGAGGCTGGACTTCTCAGGAAGTTGGTCAAGGACAGAGCATCAGGAACTCTAGGAATAATGCCCACAGCAGTCCTAAGCATGACAGTGGTAGAAATTGGAGACCCCTCGACGTGGGTTCCTGCCAGAATCACGGTAGTTCTCTACACAACGTCTGAGGTAGCCTTGGGGAGCCGAGCAATGGCAAAATCTGGTCGAATATGGTGGGGGACAATGTGGGTATTGTGAAGCTGGAATCCCCTCGAGGGTCCGACAGTCCTTTGCCTGGGGTGCTCTCGCATTTGCAGGATATTGAATCTCAGGTTTGTTGGCTGCGAGGAGAGAACAGCGACATGAAGAAGGCCATTTCCCATCTCGCCACCTTTGTCCAGATTTTGAATTCAGACGTTAGGAACAACAGCAGCAAAATGAAGGATTATTATGAAGGGCTGGTGGGCAAAATTGAGTCTCTGCACAGCTGCCTAAGGATTGTCGAAGCCAAAGTGGATTGCATCAGAACCAGCAATCGCAATAGCCCCCCTGTGATCCTAGGCTTGGAAGAAGAAAACGCAAGTCCGGCAATCGGTAGCAAAGATAAGGTCTGCCACCTTAATGACAAATGATTTCTGGTCTAGTCTCAGGTTCTCCATGATGAAGTTATGTAGTTTATCTTAATATGTATTTGGCTTATAGGACAATCTGTTAATTTTCTCTATTATCGAAGATTAGTAGCTATGTATGGCATGCAAAGACTGGTTGAGAGGCGTTTATCTGAACAGCCCTCATTTTTTGGGTACAGTCTCCCCATCATTTTCATAAGATCCTCTTTTTTTAATATAAAACTTGTCACCCATTTCTATAAAAAAAAAAGGATGCTTCGAGAATCTAAAGACCAGCCTCCGATTCCATGGTGGACAAAGAAAATTTGGGACCTGAATTATTCGCTCAAAAACAAACAAAAAATATTTGGCTCACCCTTATGGACAAGGTCCCCATATGGAAAAACCTCACTAACAGATATATGATCGGTCTTGGCTGGTGTGCTCTTTGTAATAATGAAAATGAAACCAAAGATCATCTCTTTTTAAACTAGCCATTTATGATAAAAATGTGGGATCACGCCACGGGAATTGAAGGTATATACCTCTCAAATGGACCGATCTAAATTTGGAGGCAGCTCTCCACAGTTGGCTATCAAACACAGGCTATGATGACCACGATCCTGGCTGGTGTGCTCTTTGTAATAATGAAAATGAAACCAGGGATCATCTCTTTTTAAATTGGCCATTTCTGATAAAAATTGGGATCACGCCACAGGAATTGAAGGTATATACCTCTCAAATGGACCGACCCAAATTTGGAGGCAACTCTGCACAATTGGCCATCAAACACGGGCTATGATGACCATAAAGCATTGCCTCTTATTTTTATTTGGGGAATATGGCTCGCCAGGGATTTGGCAATATTCCAGAACAAAATCATTCAACCATATACTTGGGTTACAAAAGGTTTAGCCATTCTTACAACTTATCCACAGAAGCATGCAAGTAAGCCGAACAGAAGAATTACAGAAGTATTTATTGATAAGACATGCAACTGGGCTTTCTTCAATGGTGCATCTCAAGAACAACCTACCATTGGAGGCGCAAGGGGAATTATATATACATCAGAGTACAACTATTTCAGCTTCTCAACGGGCGTGGGATGCAACTCAAACAACAGAGCTGAATTGATGGGATCAAACTCATTATTATGCTAGCATTATCCAAAGGCATTGATAGTATACAAAAATTTGGTGACTCAAAGCTAGTGGTGGATTGACTATTTAAAAAAAGACTCCCAAAAAATTACATTTTACTGCCTCTTTACGAGTAATCAGCTTGGCAAGTTGCTTTAAGAAGATATATTTCAGCCACATCTACATACAAACGAATGTAAAAGCAAATAGATTATCTATGGTGGGACTCAAGATAGATGGCAGTTTATGGTAGCGTTGGGTACAGGATGGAGACTCAAGATCGGTACTTAAGTCTAGTCCTCATCCGAGATGAGCTAAACTCTTTTTTCTTCTCATAGACTTTACTAAATCCTATAATCTATTTCTGGAGATCAAGCTCATTTACATATTTTTTATCACATGATTCCTTATTATGTTATAGGATGAAGATGTAAGTACAATCAATAGACTGAATCTTATTTACTAGATCCTATAATCTAATTCTGGAGATCAAGCTCATTTACATATTTTTGATCACATGTTTCCTTATCATGTTATAGGATGAAGATATAAGTACAATCATTAGACTAAATCTTATTTACTAGATCCTATAATCTATTTATGGAGATCAAGCTCATTTACATATTTTTGATAACATGTTTCCTTATCATGTTATAGGATGAAGATGTAATTACAATCAATAGACTGAATCTTATTTGCTCCAAACAGCATAAGGACATCATATCTAAAAAGGACATTATATCTAAAAGTAGACATTCATGTCTTTGTAAGATGTAATTGAATTATAACATAATGTCTTTGTCAGATGTGATTAAATCATAATATAATACAATTGCACATTTTTTCCAAAGAAAAAGAAAATATCTCATCTTCATAAAATAAGATGTAATTGAATTATAACATAATGTCTTTGTCAGATGTGATTAAATCATAATATAATACAATTGCACATTTTTTCCAAAAAAAAAGAAAATATCTCATCTTCATAAAATAGTTATATTGAAATTATATCACATAATTCCCAAAGACAGCAGATTTTAAACATCCTATTTAATAAAGTACATTTTAACCACCACAAGTACATTCACATCACAACTACTCATTAAGCATGGAAAAGCTAACTCTTAACAATCTTGTATTTAACCAGCTTATTTTGCTAACTTATATTTGGTTTATGTTTTTGTAAACCAAGAGATGAAAATTTAAAAAATCGTGGTTTATTTTTAATCAAGTTATTATGCAATTTATATTTGGTTTATATCTTTATAAAGATGAAGATAAAAAAAATCGTCCTAAAATGTTTCCATTTAAATACTTCCACTTGGTATTAATATTAATTTAGGTGGATAGACATTTTTGTCCAAATTAATTCGATGATAGTTGTTCAAAATTCAAAATAAACAATTATAAATATATATATATATATTTAAAAACAAATGGTAACTGTCAAGGATGCATGGATTACTGGTAGCTGATAAATAGATAACCAACCATGACAGATAATGAGAAGAATGTAAAATATAAATATAAATATAAAATCGATACATGAATGCATGGATTACAAGTCATTTTTCACATATATGCAAAAGTTCATCGATCTCCACCCATCTCCCTATCGTTAATCCAACATCTTCAATCATCTCCAGTTACTCGAATCTCTAAAAACCCTCGATCTGCCGACAAAATAAAAAGACTCTTGATCTTTGGGAGCAATCAAGTAGCCAAGGCTCATCTACCTTTTTGCTGGAGTGTCGACTGGAGTTCTCTCTTTAAGACTTAATTTAGTGGGCAAAATACTAGTTGGATAGTCTTGTCAAATTAACACTTAATCGTTGGTCAGGTTAAAATTAAGGGCTTAACTAATTACAAGAGTTCAAGCATAAACATTAATTATAAATCTGCATGCCTGCCTAAAACAGTTCTTCGGAATCCAAGCTTAGAAATATTATAAAAGCCCTGTCCCTTCAAGGATCAGAAAGGTATAGAAATCATTTTTCTGCCTCTTTGGAATCCTATGCCATATCAGGTGAACAATATCTCTCATAAAAATGTTTTAGAGAATATATCCAAAATCGACGCAACACTTGAGCATGTATAAAAGTAGACAAAATTAATTGATTTGGCTCTTCAATCCGATGGCAAGATAGGAGAAGCTATGGGCAACTTCAACAAACAACAGGCACTCAAAAGCATTGCATTTAGAGCATCAAAATACAAATATAGAATTGTTATCCCTTTCTTCTGTAAATGTTTCTCGAATATATGTACATCAAGAAGCGAAAAAGAGATCGCATACCCGAAACAGTTATTGATAGAGAATTATTACTGTCATAGATAAATCTTTGAAAGTAACAAGTTTCCTACATACAAAGAAGCCAGATCAGGGTAGAGGGAGAAGCATAGGTGTTAAGATAAGTAAAACCACCCAATACAACCTCAAAAATATTAGACAGACAGATTCACATAATTTTAGTCTTCGGGGTCTCCACATCCCAAATCACAGACAACCTCCAAATGAAATTTAAAAAGATGGCACAACTCAGTGTTTAATATTGATCAAATTTCGTGCAAACTAATAAGTGTCGCCCCTAAAAATGCATGAATTATGCAAAAAAACAGACTATCTGAGCCACTACACATATAAATAGGCTCCATGGGTGACAAAGATCGCAAACAACAGAAAAGAAATAAAAAGAACCAAATCGTCTCACTTGCCCGACAGACAAGTGCTAGACACTAGGTCTGGGCATAATAAGTCCAAGAACTAATTACTGCAAATAGTGTTAAAAAAAATAGGACATCAAAGAACCAAATTGAATAGACATACGTATAAAAATAAGGGGCAAATTTGTCAAACGGGAGATATACAATACATTTGATAGAAGGGTAATCATCTTAACTTTCTCAAAACACATCTCAAACATCTCTATTCTTAGATATGTACCTTACAGTAAGCTCACTTTTCTACAGTGAACAAACCTCAGCTGAAGCTAAAAATGAGATATTTTCTTTTGAAATCCCAAAATAGCATGGCTAATGCTAGAACATCTGCATCTATTTTCTGAATAGATGATACCAGTATTTTTAATTCAAGGATAGCTAGCCATTCCAACATTAGATTGTCCACGAACTGTCTTACGCACACCATCTTTGCTTTTGGTAAAATTCATGTAATACAGCACACTCAAAATCAAGGTAAAAACTGTAAAAGCTGCTCCTGCACCAAATACCCCCTTTCTCAATGTTTCACAAGAAAAAGTGCCAATATGTAAAGAATTCCTGTACTTTGTGTGATAGGCGTTTCTCACAGCACCAGCCATAAGACATGCCTCTGCAATGAGGAATGTTAACCTGCAAATATCAGAGCACATTATAAGGGATGTCTGGGAAAAAAAATAGTGGCACACAAAGAATTCCAAAGAAAAAGTAACTATTCATACTTTCAAGGTAACAAGACGAGTAAAATATGAAAAAGGGATCAGAAGAAAATCTCTGACAACAATGATCAAGTTCCATCAGGGTTATCTTTTTATCCCTAGAGATATCAGAACTTTAGAATGAATGACTGAAAAGTAATATTTAGGTCCTCTCGTGACCAAAACTGATCAATAGAAATGGAAGTTATAGCCTGCTGTTTGCAAGCCCATACTCCCCCAACAGGTACGCTATTTTGGCAACTTCTCCATCAATCATAGAACAAAATAGTCCCTCATATTTTCCTTAACAATACTTACACATCTGGGAGGACAAACGGTGAGATGCAGATAAATCCCAATTGAAGATGGAGCTACCTATTACAGTTTAACATAACTCTCTTCCTCCCAAATGCCAACGGAGGTGAATGGATTGATCTTGCACTACTCTTCCCTTTGGTCTTTGAAGACATCTGATCAAAGCAGTTCCTACCCAGAAAAGGATCCCCTTTATGTTTATAACAGGGTCTTAGGTGGAAGGATCCATACCATCTTCTCCACCCATGAATGTTATGACTAGCAGAGCTCCATCTTAACTCCAAATCTACTAAGCACTGGGAGAAATAAAAACCCTCAGTGCAAACCTCAATTTTTTTGCACCCTCAGATACTATTTAATAAACATTTGAGGTTTGCACCTCGCCTTTTTTTATACCTCTCAACACATAATAGAACCAAGGTTAAGATGGATATATGTCAGTTTAGTTATATCTGTTTTAATATTGTAAGATAAGTACTACTAAATTGGCTTTTTTAACATCATGTTGATTAAAAAAATATGGGATCAGATTTTTAGCATTACACATACACACTAACATCCTCCCCCAACCTGGACTGTGGAGCACCTCGGTTCTCTGTGTTCAAAGACATCTATGTAGAGCTCCGACTGAGATCTTGTTTCTCAACAAACTGGAAACAGATCTAGTGGAAACAAACTAGCCACTTTAAAAATGCAACTCACTGGCAGATAGATCACAAAGATTTCTTCTGCCAAGATACAGCTCAAAGTTGGAGGATTCAAAAGCAAGCACTCTGCCCTATCTGCAGGGAGCAACTACATGATCAAGAGCATATTTTAGGGGTGTCATTGAAATTGAATAATATGGGTCAGGTATGGTCAGGTGGCTTAAAGCAACCAATAAAGAAAACCAAGTAATGGAAACTTTCCAAGAAAACCAAGTAATGGAAACTTTCCAAGAAAACCTGCATCATGGGAGTCTTCTTTGCTCTTAAATCTGTACAAAGCCAACAGGGAGAGGGTGAAGCAAAGTCAGGAACCTAAAGTAACTATCCTGCAAGAGCATAATTTATACATCTTGGCAGAATAGAAACAAAGCTTTGCCCAATCAGTCCTGGTTCCAGACACGGTCAGGGAGCAAGTAGATCACAGGGTTGCAAGCAATAATAAGTACAGGACCCTGTCAAACAAGTTCAATCAAGGCCTTGACCCCTCATTCCCAAGGGATTCCTCCCAACATTAGCGACTCCCAAACTACAGCCCTCCAGAAGACAAAAAACAGGCAGTCTAGTACATAGTTTAATTGTGAATTATGTTTTCACTGGCTATTAATTGTGAATTCAGTTTTCATCGGCTATGTACAAAAGTTCAAAACTGCTCAAAAGCTTATAACTTTGTTTGGTTATTAGCTGTTTGCAGTCTAGTTTAAATTTTCAAAGGCTTTGGTTCCTACCTCTGCACTTGATTTCAGTGTAACTTGCTATACAAGTAATAGTAAATAAATCTTTGGAGGAGAAATGGAAGTTAGAAAGATTACACATAAAAGTGAGGGCTAAGGATCAAGACATGTCCAAACTAAAATTTAAGCCAAAAGCTCAAATGGGAGCAGTACCAAACACCAGTGAAAATATTTAGAAACTAGCTCTTCCACATAGTTTAATTGTGAATTCTGTTTTCATTGGATATTAATTGTGAATTCGGTTTTCATTGGCTATGTAAAAAAGTTCAAAACTGCTCAAAAGCTTGGTTAGCTGTTTACAGTCTAGTTAGTTCAAATTTTCAAAGGCTGTGGTTCCTACCTCTGCACTTGATTTCAATGTAACTTGCTATACGAATATCAGTAAATAAATCTTTGGAGGAGAAATGGGAGTTAGAAAGATTACACATAAAGAGAGGGGTAAGGGTCAAGACATGTCCAACCTGAAATTTAAGCCAAAAGCTCAAATGGAAGCAATACCAAACACCAGTGAAAATATTTAAAAACTAGCTCTTCCACTAGCTCGTAAACCTAAAAATAATGGAACAAACAACAAAGTACCTAAAATAAGACAGGTCACCAATGCGGCCCAAAGCATAACAGTATTTAAATTTAAGTCGGATAGCAACAATATATTTCCATAAATTGCTTGCTTTATTTATTAATCTACCAAAGCAAAGCAGTCACTATAATTTATTCCCACAAATTTAGCTATTTTGCACCAAAATAAGAAATAGAAAACAGAAAAAGTAAGAGTGTTTCCCAATGACAGCCATATAGGATCCAATGTCAGTTGGAAAACCCAGTAACAAGAAACAAACAAGCAAAGGAAAGTTCAGTGAAACATCTAGAAACTTCAATGAACTCCTGGAAATCCCTGGAAACTTCAATGGGTCAGAGCTGGGAATCCTGGAAACATTTCTAGAAGTTTATCTGGTTTCCAGCAGCCCCAGAAGTGTGTCCAGTGAAGTTTCCACTTTTTAGGTGGTTTATTAAACCTGAAAACAGTTGCTAGGTGATCAGAAACTGTTTAAACTTTACAGGTACCTTAGACCTTAGCTATAACTTGTCAAAGCTATTAATTTGTTAACTGTTTCCTTCGTCTTTAGCAAGAGGAATTTGTAAGTCTTAACAGCACTAACATACATCGGTGTCTCTGCCCAAACATTGGAAGCATGAACTCACAACTAAGACATCCCATAAAATAAAGCAGCCCATCTCAAAAGAGTTTGAAAGATAGCAATTTACCATGAGGACAGGAAATAAATGATAGCCCATGCACGAGACCCCCCTGGTGTCAATGAACTTCCACAGCATAGACATTTTGTTACACCCATGATCAAACCCTCCGCACATAAAAGAAACAGAAATGCCCCCACTCCATAACCAGTTGCAATATCTGAATTGTACACGCAGTAGGTGACATCAACTTCATTTGGCTCAGGAATTACTCGACCCTGTGATCAAATAGACAATCAAAAAGGTTAGGACTGGTTCTTTAAACTTTCTAATTAAAATTCGAGGATCAAATAGGACACCAGGAAAGATAGTATCCTACTGTACTCTTTTACAATGAAAAAGACACTCTGTGAGTTAATTGAGTAGAGGCGTTCAGCAAACAAACAAAACACTGAAAAGAAACAATGCAATAAAAAGGCAAATGAAAGATAATCAACCGAGATATGCATTGAAATTCATTCCTGGCAACTAAAATTGCTCTAATAGGACATATATGCTTCGTCTTGGGAACAAGTTAATGTGATAAGTTGATAACACAAGGATTAAACAAAAATGATCACAGAAAGGGACTTTGAGAGAAGCACCTAAACCTTAATATATAAGTTAGAGATATTTGGGGCATTCCAAATAATCTCCTGTGCTAATTGTGCCAAGAGGCACACTTCTACAACCCCGCCCCCAGTATGGAGACCATCAACTCGTAGTGTGTGTGTGTGTCCATGTGTGTAATCTGCTAAAAATAAAACCACAAACTAAACAGACATGTCTCCAATAAAAAAACAAAAATAATTCAAAGACACCCTTTGCAGTTTGCTATGGAAGAAGAAAGGGGGCATGGACTTTCTCTCACAAATGTCAAGCATTGTCCCAGCCAAACCAAAAACAGCCTCCAGAATTACAGACCCTCTGACTGATTTGGAGTTTAACATGATGCTGATATTGCATTATATAAAAGGCTGCATATTTTGGGAGGAGCTCAGATCAAACTGTAGTGGGAAGTGGAAGGTAACATTCTTTGAGACTCTCATGGGGTACAGACCAGTTTCAGGGAGGTTGGATTGAGCAACCAGTGGAATACTGAATGTGAAATGTAATGATGTGGAAGTTAGAATTCTCGAGGCTTTGTCCGACTATAAATGGGAGAATTGGGCAGATTTGAAAGATTATTGCTTGGTATCAGAACTTAGCACAACTCATAAGAGTCTGGTAACCGACTTTATCATCTTCTCACACTTAGTAATATCCCAGGCTTATAAAAAATGTAAGTGATACATTAGATTTTAGTAGAATGGTCACTGCCTGTGATTTTTCTGAGGTTATTATGACAATCAGAAGATCTTCAGAAATGAAATCTAAGAATCTTCAATTGGTGAGTTATTTTGGTGGTAACAGATCTGGGATTGAGATGAACCTCTGCAAAACGTAAAGGCAGCCTTGGGAATACACATTGAGTCCTCTTTGAGGAACTGCTAGTATGCAGATTTAACAGCTGTTGGCTGATGGAAACAACCTTTAATGTTTGGTTTATGGGCTGGGATGAATTCTCCCGGGGCACCCCGATGTTTATTATCTTTGCCTACGGAGGATTTTTCAGGTCAAGTTTGAATATATCAAGATAAAAGGGCTTTAGAGGACTGGTTTTGGGTTAGGGCAATGTTATTTATAACATTGTGGTTCCAAGGGTTCAACCCGTCAACCTTGGGGTTATTCTCTACTCCATCCACGTAGAGCTTCCAAACCTCCCCCTTATTTTCTGGATACACGAGGCTTTAGAGTATATCTGGAATAAGACTGGATTGTTTATTTCCACAAAGATTTATATCATGATAATATATTTGTTACCTGTGCTAGAATTTGCTTTGACAACGGATCTCAGGAAAGGGCTTTCTGAGAAAATACTCTTGGGAGTTTGGAAGAGAACTTTAGATTGCAAAGGTATCACCCTCAAAAACAAATGTTGTTACAAGCTTGGGCATCGGGCATCATCCCGCCAGAGAAGGATATTTCCATCTGGAACAATTAAGATAAACACAATGGTCTGAAGGTCAAAAAGAGGAGGAAAGGTGAGATCTGGTGCAGGCAATCGAGTAAAAAATCGGAATGCAGAAGTGCCTCCTAGCCAGACATAAATTGATGCCCAGATATGCAAGGATAGAAGCATGGAGAATGTAATCCAGGTAGGAGCAAGATGTTGAACATAGAGGACCAGGTAACACGGAAATGAATGAATACATAAGAAACTCGCTCAGTAGAGTTTAAGGTAGTGGTTGTCAGAAACAGAAAACACAGAATGCTCATGGGTTGAAGTATAGAAGATGACCAGCCTCTACGATCGGCTAGTAACCAGGGAAAGCACGGAGAGACCCCATCTTGAAAAGTGCAGTGTCGGATAGTGGGTTTGTAAGTTGTAACGGAGCAGAGGAGCAAGGCTGGAAATAAAGAAGAAAAAGCAGAGCAAGAACACACGATCCTGTGAAAAGCTCTCGACCAGAGTAAGAAACCAAAACACAGTTTTTCCATAGTACCTACAGTTAAGTGTTGCTTCAGAACTGCCTACTTGTGTTCCTTTACGTTCAAGGTGTGGCCTCATTTTAGCTTGGCTGGATTAACAGCACACTCGCAAAACTATGGGAGTATTTAAGTCATACCAAGCCTCGTCTCTGTATAAACTGTCGTAGTCTCAACCTAGTAAATCGGGCGCATGGCCAAATCTTAGATAGGATGTAAGGTCATAAAAGGTCCCTCGTAGCTCAGGTCAGGTCATCTCTTGACCAGCCTTTTAAAACTGTCAATCGATTGAGGAGCTGGTCGTAAACGAAGGTAGATGAAGTTGGGTGACAAGCATTGTCTCGGGCTCAGGGCGCTAAACATCCTGATTTGTAACTCGAGACTGACCATCTATTACTCTCTATTTTGTTTTTTCCAATATAAATAAATAATTTAACGCCCCTTGTAAAAGAACAGAACAGGAAAATAAACTAAAACTCAGCATTGCATTTCATTGCCTTGTCAAAAGAGAGAAAAAAGTCAAATCCCATTACCGCTAATCCTATTACTACTACCACTAATAGTGTTTTCGTTTCGCCAGGCCTCGTTCTGCTCTGCATGGCCGAGCTGGAAACTTGCAATGTCTCAAGGTGGCTAGGAAGCTGGGAAGAGACTTTTAAAAATCCACATCCAGCGGTGGTGGTTTCGTTTCGCCAGGCCTCGTTCTGTTCTGCATGGCCGAGTTCGAAACTTGCAATGATTCAAGGTAGCTAAGAGGCTGGGAAGAGAAATTTAAAAATCTAAATTCAGCCATGTTAAGATCGGATCCAGTGATGTTAAGGGTTGGTGTGGTGTAGCCAAGTAGGATGCAATTTGGATGATTTACACCCAGAGTGTTAGGGTGCCTATGGAGAGTATGAAGCACAAGCACAGTATGAAACTATGAAACTAATCTGAGCCTAAAAAATATAAAAAATAAAAGGTAAAAACAGCTACTGAAGCATAACTGTAATATCAGGACTGGAGAAAGGCAAATTTTCAACAAAAATCTAACATACAATAGGAAATAAAAACAGCAACGAGCATATACATTTTTTAAAAGTAAATAAATAGAGGCAAACATACATATCCTCATCTGAAATATCAAATCAAATGAAACCCAGAATCATAGCTCAGAAAAGAGGGAAAATTCTTAAATTTAAATCTAGCGAAGAAAAACTGCGACATGAAACCCAGATAAAACCCATTTACCCAAAAATCACAAATTCAAGCCAGAGGTAAAACCCATTAAAAAGGAAAACAAGTCAAGACGAATCACAAAGTATCTAGCTCTCACAGCGTACCTGTAAGATGTAATGAAAAACAAAAGCAACGCAAAAGCCAGGGCTTTGAAAAAAACAAAAGACGGGAAATCAACAGACAAATTTGCGGTGTGAGATGTATAAAGTATAAGAACTTACGATGCTTCTTCTGCGCTCGGCAGCTACAGCAAACCCGAATGCAATGAGATGCAGCGCTACAATAAGAAGTAACACCAGCGTAGATGGCTTTCCGTCTGCCATTTCCGCACCAGAAGGTCACCAGATCTCCTTTTTTCCCTGCACAGTCTCACCGTGGCTACAAATGGGATGAATCCCTTTGCTATTTCGAACCCGGGACTAGCCAGTAACCGGAATGAATGGTCACTGTAATCTTCTTCCTTGCTTTACAGCGGGGCTATAAAATACGATAAACGAGTGCGCGCCGCTTTTGCTTTGTCTTACTTTCCACCTGCTAGCTTGCACTTCTTCTTTTAACACTGCCGATGCCTCTTTCCGCACCTCGTACGGCTCACCCATTGCCATTTATAAATGAAAAAAAAATATCATTAGTAGCGCAAAGCAGTGCAAGGCCACATGGATAAGACAAAAGCCGAAAATGAGAGTCAATTATTAAAGAGAAACGATAAATATATTGTTGTCTAACGGGTAGAATTTAGTTTAAATAATTTCACTCTGTCCTGGGTTTTCTCCAAAAACTCCTTTTAAAATATGGTTCAAAATTGGAAAAATGTTCAAATTATTAATAATTTTAAAAAAATCAATATTATTGATAAGAATGATTAAATTGGTTAAAATTAATAAAATATTTAAACTATTAAAAAGATGGTAATTTAAAAAAATCAATATTATTAATAAGAATGATTAAATTTATTAAAACTAATAAAATATTTAAATTATTAAAAAACATGTTGTAGTTTAAATATTCTAAGTTTTCAATTTTTTTTAGTATTTTTTTTTTTTATTAAAAATTTTAGAATTATATATTATTAGCTATGGAAATTGTATGATTTGGGTGCCAAGAGATTTGAGTGTTAAACTTATTTATGAATTTAAAAACACACTTGAAACACTTCCAGACTTAAATAAAATCCAAAACATAAAATACATTAATATTTAAAAGAATTGTTCAAATTCTTGATAAATAAACTATTAAATTCAATTCATTAATAACTCAAAAGAAAATAGTAATAATGAATGGTAGTGTACTCTCACATGGAAATTCCAAAATCCAAAACATAGAATACAATATTTAAAAGAATGGTTCAAAATTAATAAGAATGTTCAAATTCTTAAGAAACAATTAAGTTCAATTTATTAATAACTCAAAAGAAAATAGTAATAATGAATAGTAGTGTATTCTCACATGGAAATAACAGTCAAGTTTGTAAGGAGGAAATGATTAATATATGGTTGGAAAATTTATTTTATGTATTTTTTTTAAAATTAAATATTTAAATTTTAATAAACATGTATGTTCAATTTATTAATAATTTAAATGAAAATAGTAATAATTAATAGTTATGAATTTTTAGGGAAAAAATCATTTTTTAACCATAAAATGATGGATATATGGTTGTATAACCAATAAAAAAATTATAAATTATATAGTTTTATTTAACGTTGTTTTTTTTAATATTTAAAAATAATAATAATAATATTTAAATTAAATATTATAATAATGATAATGATGATGATAATTAACTTTTTTTTTAAGTGAAGAATTATTTGGTTTGTTTTAGAGTTATATTTATGTGTTCAAAAAGCTTTGAGAGAAGCATTATTAAATTATTATAATTTTAAATTGAAGTGATTTTCATCTTTATTACTCATAGTTTCACAGAGATGATAAATCATTTAAGTCTATATAGTTTTAGGAAAGGTTAAGAGTTTGTTCTTATTTTAGCTATGTGATCTCCAAAATTAGGGCTAATGACATCCTTGGCCTCCCAAGTTATTTAATTTATTCTTGTACATTGGGTATTTAGTCATATTCATGTAAGTGTCGTTAGAAAAGAAATTATGAATATTGAGCAATTAATGAAATTTGAGTTTGAGTTAGAGTTATTTTATAGTGTAATTTAGTTATAAATCGGTTATTCAATTCATGTAAGTGTTGTTATAAAAGAGAATTTTTAAATATTTATACTATTAAATATTTATGAATATGGAGCAATTAATAAAATTTGAGTTTGAGTTATTTTATAGTGCATTTTAGTTATAAATTAGTTAAAAATTATTTTAGTTGAATAATTTTTAACTCTAAAATAAAAGAATGTGTACTCTTTATAATATACTAATTGAGTTTGAGTTATTTTATAGTGTAGTTAGTTATAAATTGGTTAAAAATTATTTCTATATATAACTTGTGGTGGGTGAACACCAATATGTCACAAGTTAAGTGTTATGAACAAGTTTATTTTTTATGTTTATTTTTGTATAATTGTTTATTTGAAATTTAAATCAATCTCTACAGTACACTTGTTTCATCCTCCTTCAATCTAGGAAAAGCATAGATGGTAGTCCACCCCAAATTCTAATCTATAAACACCTATCGATATAATTATGAAAATTCAAATAATTCTCTTTCTAATGTCTTTATCTTTAAAACAAAAAGTTAAAGCAATTAAATTAGTTGTGTTTTTTTAGTTTGATATGAGGAGTGTAATAAGTTAATATGTAATCTTTAACATTAGCTTTAGTCTTTATTTTTTGTGATAATAAAATTTATTAGATAAACTCTCATTGTATAATGTTCTTTATGTATGATGTAACCTAATCTTTGCTCTTGAAGTTTTTTTTTTTCAAACTAGAAAAATACACACACACACACACACATTTTCTTTGATAATCAAATAAAATAAGCCAATACATCAAAGTTCATCTCCAAGCTAGAGATGCCAGCTAATAATCTTGCAGATTGTTCATAAGGCAAACAAAAATAACTATTGTCCACACTAAGACTAATCACTAGAGCTAGACTAAACAAAAATACAAAAAGACTCATGCAAGGGATCAAATGAACACAAACAGATTGTCCACTAGTCAATCAAACAGAGGGAAAGAGCCCTCTCCAACCAAGATCCCCTCAAGGAACTCCTCATATAACAGGAGACCTTCGGGGCAAGATAAAAGAGTGCATGCTCTAGCATTGAATTCTCTGTGAACATGATCAATCTGAAGCTCCCAAGAAAAAAAAAGCATCAAATCTTTCACTCTCGAACACTAGTGATCTAAGGACCTGGAGCACACTGGATCCCTTTATCCAATTAGTAATGGCTAGAGAATCACCCCACACCTGAAGAGAGGATATGTCATTTAACCTTGCAAAAAGTAAGAGACACCAACAGACTCGTTTAGACTTTAGTATTTGAAGCTCTACCACAACCCATCCTCAGATTAAAATATAGATCTTCATTGATTCTCAATGTAGCACCACATCCTCCAATACCATTTTGAGTTGAAGCATCAAATAAACCAACAACCTTGCCAAGAATAGATGATGAATTCTGTATAATTCTTCTTATCCTTAGCTCATGAGCAAAAAAAAGAAGAAGAAAAAAAATTATACAATCTTAACATTTCAATACACATAATTTGGTGTTTGGAGTACAGCCCTTAAAAGATCAAATCTTTTCTCTTGAAGTTCTTCATTGACTCAAACACCTTTCATTGCTAACTAGTTAATAAATGAATTTAAGGAAACCTAATCAATCTTTAATACATATATATCATGTTTTCTTATAACTTTTATAAACTAAAATTAGTCTAAGTATCATTACATCATCGTCATTATCATAATAAAATAAAGTAAATTTTTAATTTGATAATAGCAAATTTATAAATAATACGTGTGGAATTCAAGTGAGTAGTCCTTACCTAACATACATCAAGGGAGAGGATAGAGATTATCCAAAATATATGGAATTTTGTAAATTTCATCATTTTTTATTAATTTAGTGTTTTTGTTAATTTAAAGGTTTTAAGTCAATTTAAAGAATCTCAAGACTTTTTGGTTCATGGTGGAATTACTATTACTAAAACTTTGATTGGGTGGAGAGAAATGACAAGTACTGTGATTTTTTGTTTGTCTAAATAGACCACCAAACCAATGTAAAATTTTGAAAAAATATTTATACCTTTAAAGAATTTGATTCTTCTCATCTTTGTTGCATTTTGAGCCTCAAAAGATTTTATCTTTTTCTAACACATTGACATTTAATAGTTTTATTTACATTATTAGTATTTAAAAGCTATTCAAATGAGATGATATTATTATTATTATTTGATTAGTATTTTTTGGAAATAACAATTATTTGTGGTTGATGTTTCTATCCATATGACACATCTATTATAACTTAACTTTAAACTTTTTCAAGTGGAAATTTTTCCCCACATTTGTTGAGAATTTTGATAAAAGTTATAGTTCCACTTAATTAATAGGAATTTTAACATAAAACTTTGTTTTTGAATTGTTTGCTTCATTTTAAAACAACCTATATCATGATATCCATATTTTAAAAAAATAGTAAGTAAAACTATACATTATTAAATAAAGAAGAAAAAAAACAAAACAAAGATTAAACTTGTCTACATATTAAGTCACTTCCATAAAATCCAGCTTTAAATACCATAAAAAAAAAAAAAAAAAATCATAAATCCTTATTATATTTTTAGTAAGAAAATGGAAAAGATCAAGAACATCCAACCAAATTCTCTCCTCTTATATGTTATCTCACATTAATTGCAAGTATCAATGTGCACTATCATATAAATCCTCACCTAAATTAATAAAAAACAAAACAAAAAATATTAACATAGAAATTAATTATGTACGAAATAAATATATTTATTTTTTTCTTATTTATATTTTTAATCGCATAAAATAATGTCAAATAATGAGACAATTGTGATCCACGTGAGTTCTCAAACCTCTCAACTAACAAATCCAACGTTAAAAAATATATTTCGAGGTACAATACCTTTAAATTTACGGACTCACGTGAATACGTTTGTACAAAGTTATCACATACATGTCCTATGCCAGCTATTGTTAACTAGATCCATATTGTTGCCAGCTATTTTTAACTAGATCCATATTGTTGTGCTCACCTCATGGTGAGCATTTCATGATTTTGTGTAGGTGTATAGCATGTTGTGAATTTTGTATATTTTGGGGGGTATGTAAAGAATGTGTGTGCTTAGGCAAATGGGGTTTATGAAACTTTTGGAATGGTAAGGAGTTACTTCTGAAACTTCATCATGTATGAGGAAACTTTAATATTCTTATCATGTATGGTGACAAATGCAGAGGAAAGTTTAATATTGTTATCATGTATGATGAGTAACCCTTGTATTGTTTTCAAGTATTGTGTTATTGCATGATAAGGACTTGTTGACTTTAATAGGTGTCGGGGTATATTGTGATTTTTTTAAAGGAAGGGATAGCATTGAAATGCAAAGAAAGGTTTGTGCTTAAGTCATTTTGATGAAATTTTTGGAATGGTAAGCATGAGGAGTTATTAATCTCTACATTGAGGGATGTATTATATGGATCAATTGGTCATTATTTTATTCTTAATATTATTTTCAAAATATTTTTTATTAATATTATTTTGAAAATATTGAAATAATTATATAAAAATATTTGTTTATATTTTTTTTAATGCCTTGATTTGTTTTTATGTGAAAAACATTTTATGATAGTTAATCTAATTTTGAATTTTATTATTTAGTCTTATATTGAGATCACATACATGTTGAGTTGTATTTTTAATAAAATCTTCAATATTTAGTTACGGATTTCAAATTTCATTTCATGTCTAGTTAGAGATTGCAAATTTTATTTCATGCTAGTATTTATGGGCCATGTAACACTATTGTTTACTTTAACATAACCCTATCCATATTTATAAACGTGCCAACCCATATTGCAAAAATGAATTGGTTAACTACCAAAGGCATAGGCATAGAAGGTTGATGCAACTTGCTATAACATTACTTACATTTTAAGATGAGGTCTCCCATTTAACATTAGCATATCCATAGTTCTTAGCCACTGCCTTATTTGACACATAATTGTTGTAGATATCCCTTTAATTAACACGTAATCAGTGCATTGCATGTGCTTGGTGCATGGTATTTCTTTCGGTTTTTCACTTCTCATTGAGGTCTTTTACAATGGCGGTGTAGATTTTGATTTATTAATGTAGTCAATGCCTTGGCGTCTACTTCTATTATTTATGGTGGTGTTGGATTTGGTAATGTTGATTCCACTTACAATGTTGGCTTTGGAACTATAAGAATGACCCAGCTTCGTGACTTCAACTAGGATATGCTATGCAATTGTATTTGACACTTATGTATGTACTTGGTAAGGGTAGCTTTGCATCTAGAAGAAACGCTAGATAATACTATTTATTGGTTTGCATAACTGTACCAAAAACAAAAACTCAAATATTAGCCTACAAAGCATGTTTCTTGAAGGGCATCTCAATTAGGGTCCAACAGTGAAATATGTCAAAATTCAGCTAACCCTAACTCCATTCAACGTAGTATAAATTATCCTAAAGCCACCTATAGTATGAGATTATTCTCGGTTTTTATTTCCCATGGTCGTGTAAAATATTATGTTTTTCATTTATGCTTTGAATTTTGATAATAAAATGGGACATGAAGGATCAAACTCACCTTAACAGAATTAAGGGCCTTCTTGAGTTTGATTTTGAGTCCCCCTTAGATATTTGATGGTCACAATGGCTTCAACCAACTTGAGCCCACTGCATCACCTTTTTTAACTTGATGATGACATTGAAGCTTGAAGCATCAACAAGGGATAGATGATAGTTTGAAGGAACATAGTTAAGATTTGTATTTGGAGTGGCCACCTTGGCTTGTGCAAGCCAATGCAGCATCACGGACTTCGAATGGAAGTGAAAGGAAAGAAAGGCTTCTCGGGCTAGCTCCTTGCCTACAATATGTGGTGTTTCCCTGCTGGACTGAAGTTATTAACATGCATAATTGGATATTGAATTATATGCATAGAAGGAAGTGCAAGTTTTTAACATCAATCATTGCTAGCAACTCCTACACTACAATTAGTAAGGTGAAGCACCTTCTAGCTACAGCTCCAACTAACCATTCATCTAGTCATATCACACATAATAACCTGCATATTTTCTTGTAGTCCATAGATGGTATTCCATGCAACTTGACGCAAGGGGTGTTTTTTGTTAATGTGTGCCCCTGCAAGATTGGTGTATGTAACTGTCGAATCCAACTACAATTATGAATGACACCAAACTTGCGGCAATGAGATTGAGGATGTCTACCTTCCTTTCATAACTCAAATAATCCAAGCTATGAAACTCTCTCTCAACTTCCATCACATGGCTTAGAACAAACACCTATCCTTTAATATCCATCTTAGGACATGTGTCAATCAAATAAATTCTCCCTTCATTCATAGTAATGACAAATGGCGGTTTCATTCTTCCAAGTGGAATGGTTTTATTTTTGCACTTTTTTCCTATAAAATAATGTGTTACTTTGGCAGTGATGTGTTGATTAAGGGTTTCCTTCTAATATATTTGTTTGTATTTATTTTTTTAGTAAGGTAGAGCCTACTATTCTATTAGTAATGTAACATCCCTATTTTGTACCCTATTATTTTATAAATGTGATTGTATATTGTAGTTGTTTGCTGGTGAGGAGCTCAAGGCCAAGGCCCCACCAGTAAACCTTGTAACTTATGAAGTTTAATTTCTAAGTTCAAAAATGTAAACTTAGGAGATAGGAGGCAATGACGCAACTAAACGACGACAATCGAAACCATTGGGGAAAGGTAAGGTTAAGGGAAACTGTGAGAAATCTAAATGACATAATTATTATGGTTGGATCTAGGAGTACTACCTAAGACTTCTTACAACATCCTAATATGAGGACTTTAGCCTCCGGTTATAAAACGTATAGGCGACATTTATGACTTAGGCCTTAGCATAAAATTATACTAATTATGGCTTATTAATCTTATTCGGACATAAGTGCTAGGGAGCGCAAGGACCTTCTAAGCCAAAAAGGAACTTAGTTTCCTTTAGCTAACATATTCGATGAAGCCCAACTTATTAATTAATGTATTAGTATACTCATTACAAGTTATTAGTATACTTGACTATAAATTATTGGTATGCTATGAGACACTAACATACGTAACTATAATTTATACTCTGTATATTTATTGAGACATGGGCCTAATGATAAATCCTATGTAGATAGGATTACATAATTAAAAGACAAAGTATGCGTAGAGAAAATAATCACACTCCAACTACCGTATAATGGGTATTTTATTCATAATGAGTAAGACAAAGAATAAGTATCCATACATTAGCCTACTTGAGTATGTTGGACTAAGTTATAAAAACTAATCCAAAGAGAACAAATTTTGGTAATAAGATAACTATTACTAATAGAAAGTATAGAGGATAATTTTGAAAGGAAATAATAGTGAAAGCATGTGTTTTATACATATGATACGAATTATGTGGTCAACAACTACAAGGGCGCACTCACGCATTTGTAGCCCTGCGAGAAGGGCGTCGGTGAGCGCTTTTCTGCGATAATAACATGGTTGTGATTTAGGCTACGGGTATTGTTTCGTCCTTATGGTATTTCGATATCTAGCTGGCTCATGTATATATATATATCTGATAAACCCGCTTTTATTATATATCTCTCTGCATAAATGTTTGAAAGTATTTTTTATAACTGTATCGTTATGTACATCAAGGAACAATAGTAACAGCCTGCAGATCTCGATCTATACCCATGTGTGACAATATTAAGATCTGGGCATTCTGGATTGGAGCTAGTTTATTTATTTGCGAAGACATCTCTGTGGAACAGAGGATCGTAATATTTACTCTTTTAAATGCTTATGTTTTGATTAAGCTTAATACTCTGTATGACCAGAGTAGCGTACAACTACATGAGATCTCTGTGGAGACAGAGAATAGTATTACTCTATTAAAAGATACTTATGTTTTGTTTAACTTGATACTCTGTATTACTACAGTCTAGTGCACAACCGTCTGAGATCTCTGTGGGAACAGAGAATCGTATTTTTATTCTTTTAAATACTTCTGCTTATTCAAAGTTTAATACTCTGTAAGATCATAATAGCATACAAATTTGAGATATCTCTGTGGGAACAGAGAATAGGTTTAAGCATTTAAATATTTTCGTGTTGTTTAAACTTGAACTCTGTATGATCATCACATGCAGAGGGGCGGCCTCTGTATTTCCTTTATAGAAGAAATTATCCTCTTCTCATCGCTTGCAGAGATGAAATCTCTGTGCTCGTAGTTCGAGTGTAGATAAAGCTTTTATAAATACTTTAGAATGCGATCTGTACCAGTCGAGGGTCAGACTTATAATCTAAAGAACATAACTGTGCACAGACTCGGGGATAGGGTTTGATATTTGTATATATTAAGCTATATAGAAAACGTATGGAATCCTGGTTTATTTCAATAAGAGATATTTCTAATTTTAGGTTTATGCACTTGGAGTGCGTTGGGTGGAAGCCGGATTAAAGTCGTGTTAGATATATTTTACACATTATGAAATCCTTATCTGATGTTGGGAGGACTTTATCTAGGTTAGGCTTTTGTAGCAAGAACCTAAAGTATAACTAGTTAAGTTCTATGAGTGGATAGACGTTGATTTTAATATTATTGTTAGATGGTTCTTGAAAGCATTTTGTGAAGCTTCTCTTATTGTCAGAAAGAGATTGATAAAGCTGGAAGGAAATTATTACAATAATTGTGTTGTCGATTGTAAGTCCTCTTTTCATTATAAATATATAACTCCTCTTTGTGGACATAGCCCGAGTTTGTGGACATAGCTCGAGTTTGGGTGAATCACCTGAAAATGGCCTCTTTCGGATGTGTCTTGCATATGTGTATTACTCGTCTCTATCTTTTATGTATTTGAACTATTATGTACATTTGTCTCTCTAGGTGCACTTTAAGTGTGTTAATTCTCCTTGATATTTTGTCATAACATAAGTGCATGAATAATTTGTTGTCGTATCATATTGATCATGAAATCCATTCTATGTTTCCTTCTGGCATATTTATGTTAATATCCATGAGTAAGATTTGTTAGATAGTCTTTCAAAATAAAGCCAGCACTACCTCGAGTATTAAATGATGTGTGTAATGAATGGTTTGTTTTATATGATGTTAGATGAGCAATTTTAGTATTTTTAGACATTTGTACAATTACCATGATAACCACTTGTACATAAGTGTCTTGGAGAGGTAAGGAGTTGTATAGACATTATAAGAAAATGACCATTCGATGAAAGAATCTGGTTAAAGACCTTATATGAGTAAGCAAAGTAAAGTTAGTTGATCACAAAGTGTATTTATGAATCGAGCATATATAGTTTAGTAGTTAAGTTGAAAGTGTTTTTCTTTTTTTTATAAAATTTCATAGTGACTCGGTCATGTTTATACGAAGGTGTAATCTTTAAATTATGGAGATGTCACAAGTAAATAGTAAAAGTACAAAACTGAGCTCACGGGTGCTCCTCCCAAAGGAAAACATTACAACCTAAGAGCTACAATGAGAGTATTGGAGATTAAACCTTATATCAGATAGTATTAGAGATTATATCATATGTCCAATTATCACAATTACAGTATAAAAACCAAGAAGATAAAGAATTATTAAAGTCTGACCAAAGTCTTATCCATTCACAACCCTATTAAAATATATAACTAAGAGGAGGCCTAGACAACTACTACAATAGGGCAAACAATCAATTTTTCGGAGGGCCCAATGAGGATGGCCCCTGAGTCTGATCAGCATGAGCGAGGTCTTGATATTCGTCCTCATCCAAGTTAATGAACTAGGTCTTTGCTGGGGGTCGCATTGGAGGCTCCTCAACTTCTTGGTAATTTTGAATTTGATGCCCATGTATTGGGCCGGAAGATTTTGCTTGGCCTCAATTACATTCAAATGGTATGGTACTTCTCTGAGAGGAACCATTTCTGAATGGATTTCCTATAGTTGGCCTAGGAGGTCTCCATAAGATTCCCCTCTTTCCATTAGAGTCTTCCTCGGGAGCGTTTTGACCAACCATTAGAGGTCCAAACTTTTGTTATAGAGGGAATTCGTGCCCCTGGTGTTATCAGGGTCGAGAATCCACCCTTAAAACTTCTCAATCTTCTACGCCTATGGAGTGAATTCCTTTTCTTCCTAAATATCCTCTTCTATCAAATCCTCCTTCTTGGTTGCCTCCAAGATTGTCTCATATAAATAGTTGGTTGTATATCTAGATCTCTTGATGTCGCATCATTTATGCTTCCTATAGGTTTTATCCTCAGCTTGGTGCACTCTCCTCATTCTCATACCACCCTTCATATCCACAAGCATTTACTCCATGATTCCCTTTACTTCCATCAAAACAAAGCAACATAGAATGTTGTGGTAGCAACTAAAGATCTAAACTAATATATCCATAAGGTGAGAGAAGGGATGTCGGCCCTCCTTCATATTTTCTACCGCAATTCCTTTGTCCTAGCTCCTGTCCAAATTAATCATGATATCACATGCCTGGTGATCATTTCCATGATTCAAATTCACGTGTTTGTGCAAAGTACTTAAGCTACGAACATGATATACCTTAAATGATAAATGCATGAAGGGAGGTGGTATAGTGGGTCTTCATACAACGTCATGTCCTCTCCTACCTCTATCATGACCTGAGACCGTTGCGTGTTCATCTGTCCCATCTTCCCTGCTCTCCCTTCCTTCCACCTAATGCCTATATGCCACATCTCCGGTGATGGTACAAGTGTGGGTGGCACGTGGGTTGAGAAACCTATGTGAGCCTTGATTGTCTGTCTCAACAATTTAGACGCATTCTTGTCTAAGTGGTTGGTTTTGGAAGTCCTACTCATACCTATTGAATTCTCCTTACTGGAAGTTAATTCCTACATTTTCTAACTTGTAATCTAGTTGGTTTCCTTTGTGTCTAAGGTGGGATGGAGAGAGGAATTCTATTACAGGGAGTAGATAGTCCAGCTCCTCCATGTCGTAGGTAGGTCTCCAACTTGTGGAGAGTTTGTTGACTTTGGTACCATTGATGATTTTATGAATAACATGGATCAATATTTGAGAGTCTCCCTCCATTATAAGATTGGTAAAGCGTTGCTGCAGAGGTATCTAAAGGCCCATGATTAGACCTTGAAGTCCATTTGCTTTGTTCAATTATGTTCCTAGGGACCCTACATAAACCCATAATATATTTCCTTGATCGTTTATGAAACCCCTCCATATCATGCTGGTCCTGGATTACCTCTGGATGCTTCGTCAAAGTTGATTTTGCAGAAGCCTCTAGGGGGGGGGACCAATAATATGGGCTTTCGTTGAGGACCTATGTGTGCTTCACTGAGGTTGGACTTGTAGTCGGGCAGAGGTTCCAATTTCCCATGATGATTTTTTCCTGCCGAGGGCATTTAAAGTCTTATTGGTTCTAGGTTTGTTGTTGAGGGGTTTCCTGGATGTTGGTTTTTATCATTCTCCAAACCCGTTATGTATCAGTAGTCTCGTTCTTAAATATGCGCTTATTTCAATCTTTCCAGACTACCCATATGAGGAAACCTGCTAAGAGGTGTCAGATTCTATTGAGGATCTTATTTTTAAATGGGTCTTGGTGCCAATTAATGATGGTGTTTTGAATTGAATCCTGTCTCTATCAATCTGTCGAAAGTAGATAGTGGATATTTCCCACAGGGTAGAAGCAAATGGGCAGCTATCCAAGAGATTATTCATGTTCTCATTGTTCGTAGTGTGAGGAGTACAATGGGAAGGCCCTTAGAATCCCTTCTTCCAGAGCTGGTCTCACATTAATATTCTATTGTGCATGGCTATCCAAAGGAGAGTGGAAATTTTGGGCCATAATTTTGTAGTCCATATTGTTTTCCAAATTCTCTCTGCGGGTAGATTTTTGTCTCCTACAGTTAGGTGGCAGGCTTCTTTAAGGTTGTAGATTCATTTAGGTTTACAACCCCATCTAACTTGATCCTTTCCATACATGTGCTTAATTTTCTTGGATTGGAAGTCATTCCAGAACTACTCACTACTTCGGTCATTAATATGTATTTCCCATGGGTCTTTGTTAAGCCATTGTCTCCACTTTGTTCCATTGTTTTGGGGCTGCCAAAATTGAGAGACTACCTCCTTATTTCTGAAGCTTGGATGGGTTCTAAGTTGATCCGAGACCTAGTGGTTTTTTAGGTGAGGTAGTTGCTGCTAAGCATCATCCCAAAAAGGCGCTATGTTCCCATCTCAAATTTTCTAGAAGCTATGGTTTTGGATTAAGTCCCTTTGGGACCTAGCTGAGCTCCAAATGTGAAATCCTTTGTGGTTTCCTTCCATAGGACTAGGTCTTCCATGCAATCTGGGAGATCATATTTTTCCCTCCAAACTGAGGCTCGGGGGCTATTGGGACTAGACATACACCTTCATAGAAAACAAAGCTCTAATATTTGTTTATTGTGCACATGAGGTAAGATATTGTGATGTTCAGGAATTGTGTTATCGTGCATCACAAGCTATGTTTCAAAAAGTGTATGGCTACAACTAAGTCTTTGCCACATCTTTGTGTATCAAAGAACTTGATTATTTTAGTAACTTTATATATTTATATATAAATATAATAATTAGTAACATTGAAAATATAAAAAATGTATTAAAGTAGTTGATATATTTTATTAATTATATCTATCTATATATAACGTTAAGAATATAAAAGCTGGTGCCATATTTTTGGATGTCCTTTGAGAGGGGTCCTAATGATACAGCCATGCACAGTTTTCTATTGAAACTGAAAAAATTGAGGAAGCTTGTGATCAGATGGGAGAAAAGAAAAAAAATCCTCTGAGATAAATTATTCTCTATCGAAGAGCAGATTAAATCCTTATTCAATGTTAACATATTTGGGTGCTTCACTCTAGGGGAGAAGGAGACTCTTATGAGTTTGGAAGCTAGGAAGAATAAGATACTTTCTATTGAACTGGAGACCTAGTGGCATAAGAGTTGTGCTACTTAGGTAAAACAAGGTGATTGTAACACAAAATTCTTTCATAGGCATGATATTCATCGTAGGGATTTGAATGCTATATGGGAACTTAGAAACCCTTGTGGGGAAGGGTTAGCTCTTAGGCTGATCTGGAAGCTAAAGCTATTGAGCATTTTGGAGAGATCTTCAAAAGACGGGATGTTTCCAATATAGAAGCCCATATGGAGGTCATTAACTGTTATTCTTGGTTTCTTAGAATAAGAGGGCTTATAGATGGGTTAAGAAGTATCTTTGGGGGAAATTGAGAAGCTTTAGAATTTTTTTTCTAGGGATAAAAGTTTAGAGCCAGATGGCTAGAGGGTGGAATTTTGTATCCACTTTTTCAACATTGTTGGAAAATATATTATGGAGTTTGTGGAGGAGTCTAGGGTCAAAGGATATGTCTTTGGGGGCCTAAAATCAACCTTTATTGCTCTTATCCCCAAGTTCTTTGAGTTGGAAATTTTCAATGATTTCATACCTATATCACTCTGCAATTTGGTTTACAAAATAATTCTGAAAGTGATTTCAAACAGATCAAGCCTGTGTTGACCAAAAGTATTTCAAAGGAGAAATTTGGTTTCCTCTCAAACAGATAGATCATGGACTCCATTGGGGTGGCTCGGGAGTGCCTCCACTTGATTATGTCAGGATAATTAATACTACATCCTTGTCCTACTTAACCTTATTTTCATTTACCTAGCAGTTGATGATGTCATTTTCCCCCTAGTGGTGTGCAGATGTCATCTAGGACCCATTAGCCACGTAATGTGCCATGCATGCATAATTTTAGGACCACAAGAGTTAGTTCCCTACATTTTAGGAGCCAACTCAATGTTCTAGTTCAACACTTGAGTTAGCTGACTCTTGTTGGGGGGGTTATGCTCCGATTAACACTGTTGTGGCCTCATGCGCCCTTTTATGAGTGATTTGCATGACAAACTCACTAACGCACCCCTTTTGGTTAGTTAACTGAATGTGTCTTTAGTTAAATGAGTTTTGGTTCAATTGAGTTGAGTTTGGGTCTTCCGAAGCACTCCAGTGGTGACAATTCCTATGCTAGACATACTAAGATTTGAATTCTCCTAGGTGATTCAAATTATCTCCATTGTAACATCATTATTGACTATATTGATTATTGGATCATGTGACATTATTTTGTTCCTATCTGAGTTCTCATGCATGATTAATTGTCTGCTCATTTTTACTGCAATTTTCACTGTAATTTATCTTTTCTACTCATTCTTTCTCTGTGAGGTATACTCAGCTCCATGATCTTCTGTGATTTAGAATTTCACATGTTATTAGAGCTTAGTGAGCATAGGTTGAGCAACTGCTTTTAGTAGTGCACCATAAGCCTCTAGATTTCCACAACAAATCCTGGTGCCATTGCATTGAATTCATTGGAGAAATCCTTTGAGGTCTAGCCAGGTGTGAATGATCCGAAAAATGTGCCTATTGTCCTAAAGCAGTGCTCAATAGTAGTCTATCTCCAAAAATTGAGAATTTTTTGCAGGATTTTGAAGGTTTTTCAATGCAGCAGTAGCAACAGTTCAGTTTGTGTTCGCTCCAGTAGTTCATATGGAGAATTCAAATGTTCCTCTGTCTTCGAGGATCCTGACACCCTTCAATTATCTTGATTGGAGGGATAATATGCAGATGGTATTGCACAACAAGTTACTGTATAGGGTCACAATGGGAAAGGAGGTCGAACCTCAAGCAGTTGTTGAGAAGGCCAAGTATTTGAATAGATTGGATGAAGCATTTGGTTTCATGTGTATTCATATTTCTAGAGATCTACTCTTCCGCCTCGATAGATTGAAGACTCCAAGAGAGGTTTGGTTGAAGCTAGAAACCCTCTTCGGAAAACAAGATGAGCTGAGGGGCCATATTCTGGAGAATGAGTTAATTGCTCTTCAACCCATCAATTTTGAAACTATGCAACAAGTCTTTTCTAAATTCAAATCTTTGGTCATACATTGCAAACAATGTGGCATTGAGAAGAAGGATGAGCAATTGGTGCTATCCATTCTAAGAAAGCTTGGTCTAGAGTTTTCCATTTTTGTTTCTACCTTCCATTAAGGGAGATTGTCAATCCCTGGTTGGAAAATTCCATCCTTAGATGGATTCACTGAATCTCTCATCCAAGAACAAGACAAATTGATTCATATGGGCGCCTTGAAGGCCTCCAAAAATCAAGCTCTTATGGATGGGGAGTCAAAAAGTGTGAATGCCAAAGGGAAGAACAAAGGTAAAGAGAAGAAGAAACTTGAGACCAAGCAGAATCCAAATTCTAATCCATCGGAAGGAGCCTCCAACTCCAAGGAGGATAAGCAAAAGGGGTTTGAGAAGATCAAGTGTCCCTATTGCAAGAAAGGAAACCACCCAGAGAGTTCATCCATGAAGAAGAAGATAGATCAAATGACCAAACTTCTTGAACAACACAACATTTCCCTCCCAGAAGGCACAAGAGAGACTATTTCTAGACGTGATATAGATGATCATGAGAGATGCCATGCACTAAAGGCTGGATTCTCACAATGACAAGCCTTCCTTGTAGATTCTGGAGCCTCTAACCGCATGGTTTCCTCCAGAGAATTATTTTCTTCTCTGGATCTCAATGATGGTCCTAGTATTCACATGGGAGATGATTCTTAGATCTCTGTTGTAGGGAAGGGCACAATACAACTAGAGCATGGAAAGTTAAAAAATGTTATATCTGTGCTTTCTTTATCAACAAATTTGTTGTATGTTTATCAGATGACTCACACAGGTTCACCGAAGAAAGTTGTCTTTGGTCCTGACACAGTTGAGATTGCAGAGATCTCTTCTGGGAATCTTACAGCGAAAGGGTTTGCAAACCATGCCTCAAAGGCATATGAATTCTCTCACTTTTTGCCATACTCTCTACCTACTCCATTCGCATTTGATGAAGATTAGAATGATGTCTCTTATGATGATCCAGTTTCATATTCTGAAGATGAGGACCAAGATCTTGATGTTGAGTATGAAGTTCAAGCAGATCTAGATCTAGATACCGCACCTTCTCCCAATCCATGGCCAAGGCCAATATGGGCTCACAAAGTCCTTGAAGCTACTAGGAACATAGATGGGGATCCATCTGACCATCGAAGAACTAAATCTCAATATCGAGATGTAAATTGCACTATGTCATACAAATCCACTTCTCTCAGATAGGTGCTACATGATGGTGGGGTCTGATCCACAATCTTTTAGAGAGACTTGCCATGATGGATCTACAGCCAAGTTCAAAGCTCGATTGGTTGACAAAGGGTACTCCAAGGTTCATGATTTGGACTACAATGAGCCACTTGCTCCAGTAGCAAATATGGTTTCTGAAAGTTTTTTTTTGGAAAATACAACTTCGAAACAGTGGGAGGTACATTAGAGGAGCAGATCCAGATCCAGATCCAGATCCAACACCTGCATTACTATCCTACATAGGAGCATATTGCCTACATTTTTACAAATTATTTCACTCACAAATTTTTTGCACATGTGAAGGCGGTTTGAGTTTCCTATTGTTCATTTTTTAGGGGGGGTATTTTTTCCATGAGGTTTTTCCCCATTTCCTTAGTTTTCATGAACAGTTCTTTTTATCATTTATTTGATTGTATGGGTGACCTTTGGTCTCAGTAACCAAGGTCCAGTATGTCCAAGTTTGGATTAAGGGGGGTGTTAGGATAAATAATACTCCATATTTGTCCTACTTAGCATTATTTTCATTTACCTAGCAGTTGATGATGTCATTTCCCCCTAGTGGTGTGCAAATTTCATCTAGGACCCATTAGCCACCTAATGCGCCTTGCAAGCATCATTTTAGGACCACATGAGTCAGTTCCCTACATTTTAGGAGCCAACTCAGTGTTCTAGTTTAGTCCACCTGAGTTAGCTAACTCTTGTGGGGGGGTTTATGCTCTAATTGCCACTGTTTGTGGCCTCATGCACCCTTTTCTAAGTGATTTGCATGGCAAACTCACTAGTGCGCTCCTTTTGGTTAGTTAACCGACTGTGTCTCCAGTTAACTGATTTTTGGTTCAATTGAGTTGAGTTTGGGTCTTTCGGAGCATTCCAGTGGTGACAATTCCTATGCTAGATAGAATGAGACTCGAATTCTCCTAGGTGATTCGAATTCTCTCCATTGTAACATCATTTTTTACTATATTGATTATTGGATCATGTGACATTATTTTGTTCCTATCCGAGTTCTCATGCATGATTAATTGTCTGCTCATTTTTACTGCAATTTTCACTGTAATTCATCTTTTATGCTCATTCTTTCTTTGTGAGGTATACTCAGCTCCATTATCTGCTGTGATTTATAATTTCACATATTAAAATCAAGAATATAAAGGCTTTAATTTTAAATATAGACTTGATAAAAAACGTATGATAGAGTGGATTGGGTTTTCCTTAGATGAATTCTTCTTCAAATTGGTCTTCCTATAATAGTGATTGATTGGATTATGTCCTGCATCAAAACTGCAAATTTTGTTGCTCTTATCAATGGATCCCCCTCAAAGTTTTTTGGTAGCACAAGACGACTTAGGAAAGGGTGTCCATTATCCCCTCTGCTATTCATCCTAGTCATTGAGGGCCTAAGAAGACTTATTGAAAAAACAAGGCAAGACAACAAGCTGGTTGGTATTAAGGTGGCCTTTTCTCATAACATCACCCACCTGTTTTTTGTTGATGATGTTTTATTATTCGGGGAAGGTATTGAGGAGGAATGGCATATGTTTAAGAACATTATTAAGACCTTTTGTCTTGCATCGGACATGGAAGTCAGCCCGATAAAATCTTGTTTCCTTTCAAATGAAGTGGAGGATGTTGTCTGTCAGAGAATTTTGGAGATTTTCCCAGTGCAAATAGACACTCTTGAAAAGTGTTTCACTTACCTGGGATACTTTCTTAAGCCCAATTGTTATTATACTAAACACTGGGCATGTATGTTGAGGAAAATTGATAAGAATATTAGCTGTCGGTGTTACAAATGGTTGTCCCTTAGGGGCAGATTAATCCTAATGAAATCGGTCCTAGAGGGCATCCCTATTTACTGGATGTTTATGGCTAGAATCCCTATGTCTATCCTACACTCTATAAGGAAAAGGATGATGAATTTCCTTTGGGGTGGTCAGGCTGATAAAGTTAAGTATCATTTGTTAAATGGGATAGGGTTTGCTTTCCAAAGAAGTTGGGGGGTTGGGGCATAAAGAACTCGATAAGCTTCAATCAAGCCCTCAGTGTCAAAAATTTTTGGAGGGCCCTCTTTGGTACAGGTTTGTGGAGTAATGTATTTAGAAAAAAATATCTTATAAAGACTTATGTTGAGGATTGGTTAAGAAAGGATGGTAAATTTGTGTCTTAAGCTTCAAACATATGGTGTGCTTTCACTAAGACCTTTAAGTGGTTTGGTTCTTGGCTCTCTTAGAAGATTGGTAATGGAGATAAACTGGATCTGGGGATTGATCCTTTTCTAGGAGGAGAAAACTACTTCAAACTCTTTGTTTCTTTATTGTATTTTTTACCTAACCTGGGCATTACTAAACTTGCACAAGCTAGAGTTGCAGATTCAAATTTTAATGATTGCAATTATTGGTATTATGCTTATGATTTGGGGTTAACAAGTGAATTGGCCCTGGAATGGTATTGCATGTCTTAACCACATTGGTATCAAACTTACAGAGATGGATGACTGCTTGGTTTGGACATTGAGCAAAAAGGTAGGTTTGATCACTGCAAAGGATGCTTATGAAGCCATCACCGTCACCTCATTTACAGGGATCAAACACTGGTGATACAAAAATATTTGTATTTGGCTAATGCCTCTGAAAGTGAAATGTTTCAGCTGGTTGTGCTTGGAAAAGAGAATATTGACGTATGATAATCTGATGCAGAAAGGGGTTTTTGGCCCTAATATATGCATTCTACGTAAATCAACAGAGAAGAATCTTACACATCTCTTCATGGACTGTATTTTATGTCACAATGTTTGGTCTCATATCCAAGAGTATTTGCAGATTCATATAAACTAGAATCGTCCCTCCCTTTAGGAAAATTTGGCTTGTTGGATTTCAGACTTCCCACATGTCAAAGTACTGCCTTTCTTTGTATTGTGGGGTATATGGAAGTCCCGAAACTCCTTGATTTTTGTAGATACCCATAAGTCTCTAGTTTAGGTGAGCATAAGTGCTTGAGTATGCTTAAGATATTTTATAAATATCCTCATGTGAAGATGAACTGATCCTATATGACACCAAACACACTCCCTGATATGCCAACTGGTTTTTTTGATGGTGCATCTAACAATGAGATGTGTGGTGGAGGCATGGTATTACAAATTGAATCAAAACATCTCTTTCTTCTAAGGATGAGCTCTGGAGCAGGAACTAATACAAGAGCTGAACTGTTAGCTTTCTGGGGTTTATTGACTTTTGCTATTTGGAAAAATAATAGGGAGATTCAGGTCTTTGGTGATTCCAAGGTTATAGTTGATTGAGAAAACGAAATTTCCTCTCTCTGGGTTTCTATACTGGAGCACTGGTGCAGTAGGATACATCTCTTGATCAATAGTTTTTGCAGATTCCATATCTCCCACATCTACAGGGAAAGCAACACTTTGGCGGATGAGCTCTCCAAGAATGTTGTGGGAAAACCTAAAGGTCTTCTTATATATGAAGAATATATTGACTTTGTGTAGATCAACCTGGGCTCCCTTAAACTGCATTAAAGTTCTAAAATTGTTTTTACGAATATTTTCTTTGTCTGTTATGTAGTTTTGTTGTAGTTGTGGTTTACACTCAACAAATGTTGGGATAAATGTTATGTAATGTAAGTTGTTGACAACATTTTTTAGAGATTGGATATGGATTGGGAAATTGATATACTGATCAAAAAGCTCACTCAAGTAGTGGCTGAGATTTACTATAATGACTTATTAACTTTGATTCTCCTTGAATATTAAATTAACAAATTATTTTATCTATTTAAAAAAAACATATATTAAAAATTTATCAAAATTATTTTAATATTTTAATAAAGATTATAAAGTTTTTTTAATTGTTTACATTTGACATACTACCATTAATCATCATAGCCACTATCAAAATTATTACCATAATTTTAATTTTTTAATAAATATTTTAAAGTTTATTAAGTTGTTTACACTTGCCATTCAACCATTAATTATCATAATTACTACTCTTTTTAAAAAGTTAAATAAACTAAATACAACTTTAAATAATAAAGTATATTCAATCAATTCACACATACATTTCTACCATCACCACCAAAAGAACTTGTAAAGTATTATTTTAATTTCCAAATAAAGGCTCTAATTCTCCAATAAAACCCACCTTTATACAATCTAAAGTTGCACATTGCAACCATAACCACTGAACCTTTACTCATGATTAGAAACTTTTTTCTCACATGGAAAAAAAATAAAGTATAGAATTACATCCCAAGGGGTATTGGTAGCGTAAAAAATTATCCATTCTAATAAATACCATCTTTTTGCTTAAACTAAACAAAATCACCCAAAAGTGAGTTCATCGAATATCTCCACAAAATACATATCTAAACTCAAAATTAACTATCATCAACAAACCAAACAAACAATAACATCCATAAAGATTATATGGCCAACTAATCTAGATGCCAATTCCCTTGAAACTCAAAACATAACATATAAGAACTTCAGAAAAAATGAAATAATCTTCCTAGAGATCACACTAGTATCCTTTCACTCGCTAATATATAAAGATACTTCTTCTCGAAGTAATGCTTCCTAGGATAATGCATTTTCCATGACATTTTGATTCATGGTATATATGTTGAAAATGTATGTCTTCAAATTTAGATTGAAAATTTCTGATTTTTTTGTTTCCATCCTCTCAACGAAGCAACCCATAAAGAATATTTTTGTGATATCTAATCAATAATGACTTGGGAGTCCCCAACTACTTGCAAATGATCAAATTTCTTTAAATTAACAAAGAACAACATGTCCCCTAAAGCAAATAATTCTCCTCGAGTGTTAGTACCCCTTCCATAATTCATTTTGATTTTGTATTCCACAATACCTCCAACCTTTATATATATTCATGCACCACACTTCAACCCCCCCTCTTGTGAAGCACCATCAAAATAACTAATTGGCCAATCATGATCAAAAGATAGTGCAGATATAAGTCTAGCAGGTTTGACATCCTTTTCCTTATGATATTCTTGAAAAGATCCAAAAGTCTTAATGCTTACCTTCAAAGGTTCTATATTATCAACTTAAAAAATAATTGCATTCCTATGCTTCCAGATTTCCTAGGAGGGAAGCTCCTTCCACTTGGTTTCTCTCATCAACCAGTTTTGGAAACTAAGAGTAAATGACTATGAAACCCATATTGATTTGAACTTTAATAACTTTTTGAGCTCCCTCCAAACCACCTTGAAGAAAGTATAATGCACAAACAAATGATCCATTGATTCTACGTCCTATTTACAAAGTATAGAAATGTTCGGGCCATTACCTCCTCTCTTCAAATAAATATCCCAAGTTAAAATCCTATTGTTCAAAACTTGATCATATCCCATCGCTATGAGTACTTTGACTTTGAGTTATATTCTACTGTGGTTTATTGTTATATTAAAAATAATAAAGTTACTTTAGATAAGTATTTAATAATATAATAATAATAATAATTATTTAATTTTAAGGTCAAAGTTAAAATAGACACCAAGTTGGTGCATGAGACTCCCTTATTTGTGGGAAAATGGATCTTTCTACGCATCGATTTGATTGTTGAACTTTACGGAAGTATACATATCCTACCCCTCCGGATTTGAACCTTATATATTAAATAAGGTATACAATAAAGATTATTTAAAGTAGATTGGAAGAAGTTTTTAGTTAGAGTCTAACAATGAAGTGGAAAATGTCATTCTATTTGAAATTTGACAAAACTAAATTTTATAGTTTTTATTGATTCAATGCATTTTAGGTTATTCTAAGGTTTGGAGTCAATATAGAGAACCTCAAAATTTCTTGAAACGTGGCAAAATTATTACTAAAATCTTGAGGTGGAACTATGATAGACACCATGATTTCCATCAAAATTTTGTCAAATTCCATCATTGGAAATTAATCCATTTTAAACCAACATAATAATAATAACCAACATAGATTCATCTTCACCTTGAATCTATTAAGACGAATTAAAACTCTTTTGAAGCAAATACTTTTCATAACATTTTAGAACTCGAAATTCAAGCTTCCTCGCCCCTTTTATAAAACATATGCATATGTATAAAACAACAATAGAATTTACTTGATATAAGTTTAGATATTGTAAATTGTGTTAACTTACATGACAAACTACGTTTCAAAAAGAACCTTCATAATTTAATGGGGTTTTCGAATTGTAAGTAAGAGTTACTTTTGGAGCCTTCATGGAAAACGGTACTCTAATATTTTTTATTTTATTTTTCTTTATGATGTTAGAGAATTGTGTTACCTTGCATGGTAAGCTACGTTTCAAAAAGCACACGACTTTACACTTGGGATTTCATGTGATTTTCAAGAATTGTGTTTTTTTTTCATTGTGATTTTCAAGAATTGTGTTACCTTGCATGATAAGCTACGTTTCCAAAAGTATATGATTTTACAATTAGGTTTTCCATGTGTGGGCTTGCTTACGGCGCAATGGGTCAAAGTAGTTGATATTTTTTTATTAGTTATATATATATCATATATAATTAACTAACAGCCGGATTATAAATTATTTAATCGTTCAAACTTTCCATTCCATCATTTACCATCAAAACCAATATTCTCACTTTAATTTTATTTTATTTATAATTAACCAACACCCGGATTATAAATTATTTAATCGTTTAAACTTTCCATTCCATCATTTACCATCAAAACCAATATTCTCACTTTAATTTTTTTCTTTTTTATACCTGTATTCTCACCTTAATTTTCTTTTATTTTATAGCTGTATTCTCACTTTAATTTTCTTTATTTTATAGCTGTATTCTCACTTTAATTTTTTTTTTTATAGCTGTAATCCGTTAAGATATACTTTTAACTTTATTTATTTTAATAAAAAATAATAAAATTTATTCAATCCATTCACACAAATTTCCACGATCTACCATCAACAAAAATCTCGAAAGGAATTATTATGTCCGCGCATCGGAGATATATAGTATTTGGGATCAATGAACAAAAACTGGAACTGTTCAAAAGAATACCGCCATATCAGTTTTGCAAATTGGAAGAGGGTTTTAAATATTTGGGATATTTTCTTAAGCCTTGTAATTATAGGAAGAATGATTGGTTATGACTTGTTTAGAAGATTGAAAGAGAAAAAAATCATTGGACATATAGGTTCCTATCAGTTGGTGGGAGGCTTATATTGATTAAATCTGTCCTTACTGATATACCAGTATATTGGTTTTCACTGTTGCAGGTTCCTTGCTATATTATTAATTGTATAAGGAAGTTGTTTTGCCTCCTTCTCTGGTTAGGAGGCCTGTCCAAAAGTTCATTGGTTATGGCTCAATGGGAACAAATTGCACAACCTGAAAGTGGTGGAGGTTGGGGTATAAGGAACCTAAATTTATTCAGCAGTGCTCTTAGGATGAAAAGTTTATGGAGGGGGGTCTTTGGCCCTACTTTGTGGACTAAATTACTCAGGGTCAAATATATCAAGATGGATGTGTTCAGTTGGATACGGCATCCAATGAAAAAAATCAAAGGTGCTTCTCCGATCTAGTCGGGTTTTATCAAAGTATATAATTTATTGGCCACTGATCTCACTTGGAAGGTTGGTAATGGCATAAACATTTTAGTAGGGATTGACCCAATCATGGGCATGGAGGAGGATTACATACTTTCTGTTGGAATTATCAAAACTCTGCACCGGTTTGACTATGCCACACTAAATAAGATCAAAAGAGATAACTTTAGATTCTTTCAAACATATTGGATCACTGCTTTTGAATTGGGTCTCAAGGGGAATGAGGCTGTTGAATGGAAACACTACACTGATAAACTAAATTCTGTGGGATGCAGACTTTCAGCAGAGAATGATAGTATCATATGGGCCAAAAATAATGCTACAGTTATTGTCACTGCAAATTTGGCATACAAAGCAATTATTACTCATAGAGGTATGTATCCTGCTAATTGGTGGTATAAGGTTATATGGAAATGGCATATTCCAGTGAAGATACAATGCTTTATGTGGCATGCTTTACAAGGCAGATTGAAGACTTGGGAGAATTTGGTAAAAAGAGGATGGGCTGGTCCTAGTATGTGTTATCTGTGTAAGAGCAACTGTGAAACAACTCAGCACATTCTGGTGGAGTGTGGATTCACAAAAAATCTATGGCATTTGATCATATTGCATTTTCAGTTGGGACAGAGTTGGGAGGTAGAAGAATTTGCGACTAATGTATATAATTGGCAGAAATCCTGTAGAAGTATACCACATCTCCCAGCATTGGTCTCATGGCATATTTGGTGGGTGAGGAATTTGGCGGTATTTGAAGATAAAAATCCCAATATACATTCCTCTTTTAACAACATATTGACTCTTTTTAATGATTACAATCAATGTTATGGACATAAGCCTAGTAGAGAAATTGGTTCTTTCAATTTTACATATCATAGACCGGTGGGCTTCTTTGATGGTTCAACAATTGATGGACTATGTACTATTGGGGGTGTTCTTTACATTAATAAAGATCACTACATCAAACTAATGATGAACTGTGGGACTGGCACAAACGCTAAAGCTGAGTTACTTGGACTGTGGTGCATTATTACTGTTGCTGCCATCATGGGATTACAGGACATGACTGTATTCGAGGACTCAAGGGTGACGATTAAATGGGCACAAAAGGAATATAATTTGAATATTATTGCTCTACATCAGTGGTGTCGCATATTCCGTGATAAAATACAATGGTTCAAAGATATTTCTTTTGAACACATCTATCGACATTTTAATATGATGGCTGACTCACTGTCAAAAGCTGCACATGGAGGCGATGAACGTTTTGTCTTATGGACATAATACATTGAAGAACTAGCTTGTGATAGGGGTAGGGTTAATCTGTTTGAATATTAAAAGTCTGTGATGTGTATATTATTAAGTGAGATTATCATAGTTTTTGAGCTAGTGTAGAACTTGGGCTGTCAGTGAAGTTTTTTTGGAAGCAGTTTTTGAATTTAAGTATGGACAAGGCTTATTATCTTGTACTATTTGATTTGTGAATTAATGAATATCAGTAGTACGACTTTTTTCCACTAAAAAAAATAGTATTTGGTCCAAGCAATTAGTCTGCCCTTACGTAAAGTAATTTTTTTTGTAATCCTATAGTTTAATTTTTACATTGCAATTATTTTTTTTTTTTTGTTTTTTCAAAATTAAATTAATTTACATTTGATTGGTTCAGCAATGCTGATGTTTGTCTAGGAATTTGATGCTGGAGACGGGGGCAGCGGGCTAACGCAAGCATTGTATGTATCGATTAATTGATATTTATTGCTACTAGCTTCGATTAACACCTTTATTATGTCCTTATTAACTGATATTTATTGCTATCAACGTTGATTAGCATACCCTACATGCCCGCTTGCATTAAATCATGTACAGACTCTGAGATGGAGCTTGTCGGAATGACAGGTGTCCATTAACCCATACCTTGATCACATGCTAGAATCATTACTGAGGGAACGATGAATTACTTGGCATTTTACTCGTTGTTTTTTTGTGTTTTTTCAAAATTAAATTATTTTACATTTGATTGGTTCTACAATGCTAACATTTGTCTAGGAATTTGATGTTGGAGACGGGGCGACGTGCTAACATAAGCATTATATGGATCGATTAATTGATTTTCTACTAGCCTTGATTAACACCTTGTTATTATTATTATTATTAACTGATATATATTGCTATCAGCGTCGATTATCATACCCTACATGCCCGCTTGCATTTAAATCATGTACAGACTCCAAGATGGCTCTTGTCGAAATGACATGTGTCCATTAACCCATACCTTGATCACATGCTAGAATCATTAGCGAGGGAACGATGACTTGCTTGGCATTTTTACTCGTTGTTCCGTCCATTTCTTCGGCAGGTTGTTCGAGCATTCCATACATCAGATTCTTTGGATAGGGGGTTTACAAACCTATGCATTGGCAGAACTAGGCACATAAGGTTAGAAGCTTGAATATAAGTTTCCTGGCATGGTTTCATTGTTCTATTTACTTTACTTTGTCAATTGAAATACTCTCTCAATTGTGGCTTTAAGATTTTAGTTCCGCACAGTCTTCTTGTTGGAGGTATAATAGTTCAGGAAAGTAAGTGTTAATCTTCTCATTTTTTCTTATTCTGCTATGGTGAGTAAAGATATCATAGTCTCATAACTCTCTTTTTTAAGCTACCAATCTTCCATTTTTGAGTTGTTTGTGATATACTCGACAGGTCAAAGTTTAATGCCTTATGAAGTTCTCTCTCATTTGAATTTGTCATATGAATTTTTGTGTCCTTGTTCAACACTTCTCGTTTCATTCTTTTAGGTATGGGTTGACAAATATGCCATTGTGGCACGTAATTTACATCTGCGACCCATTAATTTTTACTACTCATCGACAGTTCAAAATTCTGGGTTAGCTCCAAATTATATGGTTGCATTCGGCGTAATAATGCATGGTGTCAAATATGGTTTGGTTTAGTTTTAATAATCTTAATTTATGTTTTTGTTTATCAATTCAACAATTAAAAGTTTTCCTTGCAAATCTAACACTGCAAATTAAAGATGCACTAAAAGACAACCATCATAGCTGGATCGGTCAATTGATGGCATGCCTGAAACATTAAGTACCCCTTTCGACTTGATTCACAAAATTAAGTTGAAAATAGGATTGATTCAAGGTTTTTTTAAGATTTGTATTGTGGAGTTAGCTAATTCCACAGTAAACATAATTCTTTTACAGTCACCAGTTTGATAAGAATGTAATAAAAATTATTTTAAGCACACTCAAAGTTCTATTTTGCCTATTTTAAATAAATCAAAAGCATAAGAGAAGTTTGATACTATGAAAGCTTTGGTTTTATATTGTTGGATTCCAGCTACCAAAGAAAAATTTGATGCAGAATATCACCAGCCCTCCATTGATTGATTATATCGGCTTCAGAGGTTAAATATTTTATTTTTCTTTCTCGCAACGTTGAATGTAGTCAAAAGCAGATAACTATGGATGGGCACAAAGAGAAGAGCGTTTCAGGGGTCACGGGCATTATGAAAGGAGAGCCTATCTCGTTCTCTAATCGCGATGAGATTCCAAACAAGGGCAAGTCACAAGCACACGTAGAGACGGTTGCAGAAGCAAAATGAACAAATTGCTCCAATTTTTCATTAAGTTAAGCTATTTTGGCTCTATGAATTTAGAAAAGTATTGAGTGGTATCATTTTACTCTTAATGGGTTTTGTAATCTGAAAATTACTATTGTATCCAGGTGGGAAGATTCCCTTAACCAAACAAATGTTGTTATTAACAATGCAAGTTTTTATTAACATTTTAACTTTTCCTGATTTTTTTTTATATGAAAGCCATTAGGATTGATTCTGCCATATTGGAACAGGAATTCTATGTTGCATTATAAATTTAAGTTATTTTGCAGATAATTGGAAAGCTATTTGAGTTTTGCGTGCCTACCATGATTCTTTGATCATTGTACGCCATTTTCATAATTTTGATGTTGGTTTCAAAATATATGCGGTTTCAAATAACATTTTCTTTTGGTTGATCATTATTCTAGAATGCACTATTTAAAATTTTAATGGATGTGCCATAGAGATGAATAGATGGTCAATGCGTATTTTCTTTTCTTTAGAGACTGTCAAAAATATGGGCTCCATTAGTAGTTGCAACTTACCCAATATATATGGAGATTTTAGTTGTCGATTATTATGTCCGCGCAGCAGAATATATAGTGATCGGTCCAAGCAATTAGTCGGCCCTTATCGAAAGCAATTTTTTTTAATCCTATAGTTTAATCTTAACATTGCAATTATTTTATTTTTTCAGTTTTTTCATAATTAAATTATTTTACATTTGATTGGTTCTACAATGCTAACGTTTGTCTAGGAATTTGATGTCGAGGACGGGGCAGTGGGCTAACATAAGCATTGTATGCATCGCTTAATTGATATTTATTGCTATTAGCCACCATTAGCACCTTGTGATTAACTGATATTTATTTCTACCAGCGTCGATTAGCATACCCTACATGCTCGCTTGCATTTAAATCATGTACGGACTCTAAGATGGCTCTTGTCAGAATGACGGCTATCCATTAACCCATACCTTGATCACATGCTAGAATCATTACCAAGGGAACGATGAATTACTTGGCATTTTACTCATTGTTCCGTCCATTTCTTCGACAGGTTGTTCGAGCATTCCAAACATTAGGTTCTTCGAACAGAGGGTTTACAAACCTATGCATTGGCATAACCAGGCACATAAGGTTATAAGCTTGAATATAAGTTTCCTGGCATGGTTTCACTGTTCTATTTACTTTACTTTGTTAACTAAAATACTCTATCAATCGTGGCTTTGAGATTTCAGTTCCGCATAGTCTTCTTGTTGGAGGTATAATAGTTTAGGAAAGTAAGTGTTAATCTTCTCATCTTTTGTTATCATGCTATGGTGAGTAAAGATATCACAGTCTCATAACTCTATTTTTTAAGCTACCAATCTTCCATTTTTGAGTTGTTTGTGATATACTCGACAGGTCAAAGTTTAATGCCTTATGAAGTTCTCGTTCGAATTTGTCATAGGAATTTTTGTCCTTGTTTAACACTTCTCGTTTCATTCTTTGAGGTATGGGGTGACAAATCTGCCATTGTGGTAGGTAGTTTACATCTCTCACCCATTAATTTTTACTACTCATCGGTAGTTCAAACTTTTGGGTTAGCTCCAAAGTGATTCCTCAAGTAATAATTTCTGAACATCCTAAATTACTTTGTACTTTTAGTGCTCCATTCTTAAACATTCCAGTGTTTAAATACTTCTATTTGTCAAGAGAAGATGTAAATAAACTTATTATTCACTATATTGTTTTTTTTTATCTTCTCGGTTAGCTCCAAAGTGATTCCTCAAGTAATAATTCCAGAACATCCTAAATTACTTTGTACTTTTAGTGCTCCATTCTTAAACATTCCAGTGTTTAAATACTTATATTTGTCAAGAGAAGATGTAAATAAACTTATTATTCGCTATATTGTTTATTTATACAAAAGATGAATTGGCTAGACAATTTTAGTATGGGTATTATAATGGTCAATTTATAATATGGGTATTGTTGTTTTTTTTCTTGGACGGAAATCTCATATGGATTCGGGGTACTATGCTACTTATCTTAAAAACTACAAAACCCAGGTACTATTTTGAGCAATATTTTATCGTTAACTGTAAAAACATTTTTTCTTTTACATAGTTGTTAACTCTTCTTGGCATAAATGCTACAACATAGATCCATGACTCTATTCTGAATGTAAAACTAAATGTGTATGTTTATAGAAATGGAATGTGAAATCTAGCAGATTATCTTTTGGTTTGAGGTTGGTTTGGAAAATCATATATTAAGGTCTCGTTATATACCCAATTTTTAAGTATTGTAGATTTTTGAAGCATAAAATCTGCTTAGAAGATTTTAGAAACTCTCAGGTGCTAATAATCAATGCCCAATGTATGAACAAGAGTGAGGGAAAGGATCGACTTAGAGAGATTTTAAGTTGTTTTAAAATTTTCTTGACCCTTCCCTCGCTTTTTTTTTAACATAAACTATAGATAGTATATTTATAAAAAGGCTATGCACAGCCATTCAATACAAAAGATGACTTGATTCTTGAGCTCTGAAGATAGAAGAAGTTGTGCAAACAAAACTAATTTAACATCAAACCTATCATTCCTCCTATTTTCCTTCCTACAATTTTCAAAATCCTGATAGGGGTATACCCTTACATACTGGCCATTCAGAAATATACAAAAAAACATTGACATACATTAACAAATAGTCATTCCTTAAAATTTTACTTGTCCTGAACCTACTGGCGCACAGAAGCTTCGTCCATGGGCAGCGCTCATTCTCCTGGCCTCTCCTGGCAATGACTACACTAAGTCATTTTCGCCATTTTCAAGACCTCTTCCTTGATTATGTCCAATGTGCCCATTAATTCAAAAAGGTTCCGCTCCAGGTCATCAATTATGGATTCCCGGCATGCTAACTGTTGGAAGATATACCTGCTTTCCTCTGCATTCCCCTTCATTTCCTTGAGACCTGCAAGAGCAACCTCGAATGTTTTCCACTGGTTCAACTTGAAATCTTCAATGCTCACCTTCATGTAAGACATGGCTTCTCGAATTTCTGACATAAATACATAGTTTTGTTGTCTCCCTTCACCCTGCTCTCTCCAGAAATATTCCTCATGGCTCAATGGTAGCATAGACAAATCCTTCAAACTAGTTCCTATCTACTCCAACTTGTGGCTTCCCCAAACCAACTCATCCCCTTTAACGCTCGCCATTCCTTTCATGCGTGAGAAGATGACAGATTCTTCATACAAGACTCCCCATAAATACACCTTCTTGATAGGCGCAGGAGCCCATGTGATCAACTGACAGTCTCCATGCATCCACGTACTTCAAATCCAAGCAGAGTTAATGCATATGGGAGATGAATGCGAAGGGAGGAGAAGGTTAGGACCAAGAGTCCTAAGGGATTGGGGTGTTATTGTGGTGACCATCCCCATACAAAACGACCCCAATTTTCTGCTTAACCCCTTTATTAGCCAATTGATCTATTATTTTCAAGAAGGATGTGTAGATAATCTATCTCAAGACTGCCACTAAATAAGACTATTCGTTTATATATCTTTCTGCACCATGGGGATCCTTTGTTGTAGCCATTTCTCATTTTATTTATGACTTGTCTTGAATCGCCAAATACAAGAAGCTTAATGATATTTTCTTTGAAGATCATTTCCATGCCATGAAGCAAAGCAAGCCATTCTGCAACGTTATTGGATTTCTCTCCTATTCCCCAGGCATAAGAATTAACATTTTTTCCTCCGGGGTCCTATATAACACCCCCCGCACTTGCCTCCCCTGCTTCCCTCACTCTTGTTCACGCATTGGGCATTGATTATTAATTATTGTTGCATTCTCAATCATTATCCAGCACTTAGCACCTGAAGATGAGCCTCACTGGTGGCTTGAAACATTGAGCTTTTGAAATCTTTCATATTTTGAAAATATATACCAATTGTCAATATGATAAAGTCCAAATTAATTCTCTTGAAATATGTTGATGGTGTATAAATGGTTTATGTAAATAATTTATTTCATTTAGAACCCTGACGGGTTAAACTTTACACATAAAATATACAATAGAGTAATGAATGCTATGTACTCTGATCCATTTTTAATTGCAATATTTTTAATTTTCTAAAAGTAGGGACTATGTTGCTCACAACCTTTATTTAAATATTGAAAACAATATAATCACAACCTTTGTTTAATATTGAAAACAATATAATGATCATAGAATGTGCCAAAAAGTATTTTCTTAAAGTATTTTTACTTCAATGGAATCATTAATATAAGTGTGTCAAAAAGAGTAACCTTTTCATTGCTATATGTTACTGATAACCTTGTTATTGTCATATTATTAGACATGTTGCTTTCCTCCAATCCAATCAGGTTGGATTCTCAGTGGGGATGACGTATTGTCATATTATTAAACATGTTGTTTTCTTCTCATCCAATCAGGTTGGTTTTGCACGGGGATGATGTTCTAGCTACACTACAATTGGACTACTTTTTAATTAGCTAAATTCCAATGATTAATTAGCAAATCTTAAAATTTCAAAACAACTTCTTAGCAATAGCGCAGACATTGCGACCTCGTGGCTCTTGTTTCTAATTCCAAAGAAAGGTTCCAATTCTCCTTAGAACCCGCCTCTATACATCCTAAAGTTACAATTTATTAATAAAACGTAATGGAATTGATTCAATCCATTCACACATAAATTTCCACGATCTACCATCAACAAAAATCTCGCAAGGAATTATTTATAATTCCAAAGAAAGGCTCCAATTCTCCTTAGAACCCGCCTCTATACATCCTAAAGTTGCACCTTGCAACTATTAGAGAGAAGTATGAGAGTAGTGGATCTGGCTCTCAAGTTTCACGTTATATCAAAATTGAGGATTCCCATATGCTACTCAACTCTCTCAACATTAATTAGATAGTGACATTCATGTAGGATGGTTAATGATAATTTGTAAAACGTGTCAAGGATGTGGGATGAGCATATAGAATTCTATGAGGTGATAAAGGTGGAAAGTGAAATGACACATGATCACAAAGGGTGAAGGCAGATGGCAATGGTAGCAAGTGAGACAATCTAAATGAGAGAAGGAGGGACAATCCCGAGTATAGGGCATTTTCCCGATGAAACAAAAATGTTGTAGGCGTTAGTTCGACATTGAAGTTGCCATGATGATAATGGAGCAGGAATTATGGAATCTCGTGGGAGGCCTATCAACTAAGAGGGGATACTAGGACAAGCGATCTCACCATTATGTTGATTTTATCAAGTATTATCTGGGGTTCACCGTGTATTATAGGCACACCACCAACCTCTCTATCATTATGTCTGTGGAGATTTGGCTCTTTGGTGTAGGGGCAAGGTGCTTCTACTTAAGTTAGGTTGAAGCTTGGTGTTGGGATCTTTGCCATTGTTTAACACCCAACACGCCTACCATTATGGTGAGTCGTGCCCAAGCCAAGACTAGAAATGGAGGTTGTGGTATTGGAAGGAAAGGCTTGCATACCAGAGCTATGCAGGAAGCAGAGGATGCACATGAGAGGTACTGGAAATACAACCCGACGAAAGTGGAAAAAACTATTGAATGGGCATAAACTTGGATTAAAATGGAACAGGAGTACATTCAACCAGATGAGATTATAGAGGAAATGGAGACCTAGGTCCAAGATGTGTGTTCAACTCGATCTCAAGAGACGAGATATTGCAAAACCATGGCTCTCTTCTGGAAAATGAAAGTGCTTATGGGCCAAGCTTTGAAGACAACTTGAGAGGAACATAGTGAAGGTCTACTGCAACTGGATGAAGTTCAAGAGAAGATCCGAAAACTGAACATGAAGATGAATTTGATTCTTAAGACTACTACAAGAATGTAAATTGTTGTTGTTGCTAGTCTAGAGGTGCCCCTTGTTGCTATTTTTGATAATACAAATTGTTAGATCAGTTTTAGGTATTGCTACTTTTTTGCTAGTTCCCTATCATCTCCAAATATGTCTAGACAAAACTAATCAACATAGGTTTACTAGTAGTACAAAATTGTTTGTTTAGATTTTGATTTCAAAAGCAAAAGACAAAACAATGACAATGTCCTCTTTTATGACTGGTTTGGTTTCCCTAATAACAAACCAACCACAATTTGATGTTTTGATATGTACAATTATCTCCTAAAGTAATATAATTTTAGCTAGCATATATATATATATAATTTAATTTTTTATTATAAAATTATAGGGATAATTTTAAGTAATTGTTAAATTATACGAGGAGACACAAATGCACATCGCACCTACCAATGACGTGCCAATGACAAGGAAAAAGAAAAATTAGGCATGGGAGAGCAATGTGGTGAAAAAGGACTTGCAGTTAAAAGCAATGCCAACGTTCAATGAATTGTCAAGATGGGATGGATCCACAATTTTTTTTAATTGAGTAGGACCACTGCTATTGGTTTCAAAATCCATTAGTATACAGAAGGAGTGGAAAGTAATGTGAATATCGCTTATATTTATAAAACCCTCTTTGTCGCGCACAAGTTACTTTAATTTTGTCAAACTTCATTGTATACGCGTAAACAATTCATAGTAAATAGTGTGCCAAAGAAAGGTATTTTCATTATAATATACGAATGAAATGGGCTGTAATACAATACATTGCATGTTAGTGGATTAAAATGAAATGACTTTCCAAAGAAATTGGGTATTTTCTCTCGTATTGGATCGATGTGTTTATCAACCATTTATTGAACTTTTAATATAAAAGTGTTGAAAATATATAATGATAGAGGTGAATAAAATTGTGATCTATGTTTTTCAAGTTTCAATGAATTATTAATCATTTAACTTATGGTCGGTGAATATCGATAGGTTATAAATTAGCAATTGCCTCATAAGGTGCAAAGGAACGTCGACATGAAAAATAAAATAAATAGAAAGTAAAGTAAACATGATGAAGCAAAAAAGGGAATAATGAAATAGATGCTATGAAGAGAACAATAAAATTGTAGAATTTTTAGGTGTTTCACTTGATGCCTAAATTATAGGAAAAATAACGGATCAGGATCTCTCCCACGCAGACCTGTTCCGATAACACTGCCTGATTATTTACATAGAGATACTATTCCATTGGAAAATGGTGAATTAACACAAAAGAATAAATCTGTAGGGAGGAATAAATTATATAAAAATTGAATTAGAAACTTGCTTACCTTGTTCTTTTGAGCACTTGCACTGAATCCGCTTAAGGCACCAATCCCACGTAGAAACAAGAGAAAGACCAACTCCAAAAGGTATGCCAAGATACTGCGCAATGACAAACCAAATGCCATAATATATGACAACAACATATGATCTTGGATCATTTTGACTCATTTTTGTTTCAAATGGTGGTTCACCATTTGTGGGCTAGTCCACCGGAAGAATGCCAACACCTGCTATTCCAGCTAGAGAATCAAGGTATGGCCATAAATACAATCTTACAATAGGGACTCAACAAGAGCATCATGTCACTTGTGAGAATTGAACCTGGGTGGGGAGGGTAACAATCATTCCAACCAACCACTCAAGCTACAACCAAAGAACTCATTTTTGTTATGCAGTCACCATGAATCTTGCATTATCAAATATGTGCTGGCATTAACGGAATAGATACATTACATGGGGAAGGAAAGCCGTATGCAATGAGAATGGCAAAGCAAGGTCTGGGCATAGCTTTCTTTCTCTTATTGATACTAAATAGATCACTTCCTAGGCCTGAACAAACTATATAGTATAGATCTATATATCACTTCGTCTGTACTGTAGATTTATATATATCATATCATAACCCGCCTGAGTTGCATATACCTCAATTTTCATGAATCTCACGACAAATTTCATCTCAATTTCACCAAATCATTTTTGCGATCCCTCTATTAAAAAGGCAAAATAAAGAGTATCTATTGTCCATGTCAGCATTGGTACACTTCTAAAAGTAACATCGAAAAGTTTAATGCTACGAAGTGGTGCAAAATACAATGAAAATGATTTCAACGGAACTACAACTCATTTACACCTTTTTTCAAGGAGGACCTTACCAAAAATATAAAAGGATAGTGCTTTCAACAGAGATGCAAAATACAATGAAAATGATTTCAACAGAACTACAACTCAGTTACACCTTTTCTCAAGGAAGACCTTACCAAAAAACTAAAAGGATTATTCCTCAGATTTATGGATAATTTCCCACGAGTTAGTGCACCTAACACAATAAAGTGAATTAAGGCACCTGCCAGCACAATACTAACCAAATGCCCAAACACCATTAGCGACAACCAGTGGAGCTAAGCCCAATTTACAATTTACATGGAATGACAAAAAATAAAGTTCCAAAGCATACCTAATACTTACTGAAATTCATATCAATTTGGATAGTTTCAACATACGATCTTTTTTTGGTTCAAACTAAATTCACTTACACTTTCTAAGTCCCAAAATCTGCTCTGCCTACATTGCAAAAAACTTAACGAAAACAATAGTCAAATATTTCTACCAAGATATATCTAGCCTACTAAGGTATATATCTACCTGCTTAGTATAGACTAAAATTGCAAATTCACAGGATACGAGGCATATGAACACATAATTTAGCACCATGAACTATAAAAGTTATGTTCATTCAATGAGGTATCTTCATTTGCAATGAAGAGACTAGACTTGAAAACTCATATGGAAACATAAATGACAAGATTCACACCCATAATTTAAATTCACCAAGTTGGCATGGTGCTTACCCACACATTTCATTAGGACTAAATTCGAAGTTGCCAGACATGAACACATAACTAATTTTGATGGCAAGAATATGTATACGCTAACCATTAGCAATTACTAATTTTGATGGCAAGAATATTTATACCATAATCATTAGCATTTACCAAACCGGACCTTGAATGCCTTCTTGTAAATTAACTCAGAAAAGTTGTAAATTCAATTCACAATATCTATCTCAGCAACACATTATCCTACCAAAATTAAATGGCATTAGAGGCACGAAAGCCTTTAGCCAACCCATCTTAAGAACTTGGCTGAAAAAATAAAAGCTTCATAATGTATTAGTAAGTCTGTAAGTCCTACAATTCACCAATAAGGAAGAGAAAATACATCCGGCCCAATAATTTCAATAATTCATTCATCATCATCCTCCCATTATTCAAAGCATTCAACCGAGCAATCAATTTTTCCTTTCTCTCTTCATAAGTTAGTTTCCTCGTCACGATAACTGTCAAGGTAAAATATTTAATGTGTTAATGACTTGACAATAAAGTAATTCTACTAATTTAAAATTTTCACAATATTTCAATAATTCCAAAAATATTCAGAACAGATCAACTAAAAACACTTACTGCTTCTGCTCTTTAGGAACATGTTTCTCAGTGTGTTTGATTGTCGGGTCTGCTCGAATAGCAACATGCACTTTCTTGTACAACTCTTCAATGCTTTCAGGCTTTATACCTTTCTTGATATATTTAGAAAACTGGGATTGATACTTCTTTGGTTCATCTTCTTTCAACGTCTACAAGTAACACAACATGCCAGTACAAACCAATGAATGGATATGGAAGACCATAAACACAAACCTAATTATGAAGATGCAGAGCTCAACCTTTAAATATCAATAGCATCAACTAACTTCAACAGACCATCCTGTCATGGGTGGCAAAAATAGTTGCGCTTCTACCTAGTAGTCTGGACTTCTAAATATTTGCAGAACTTCCTAAAGCTTCAATGGCAATGTACTTTTGTGAATTATTCCATAAATGTTATTCCATAGAACATCACCTGTAATCAAGATAATTATAAAAACCATACACACAATCCTTAAATAGATAATTTATGACCTTCATGTAAGTAGCTACATGACCTCCCAAAATATACTTTCGATGGACCTCAGCATCCAGGCTCTTGCTTTCCTTGTTATAACCAGCAAAACGTTTTTCACTATGAGGAATATCTAATCCTCCATCCAAAGCACCCTAGACACAAGCCACAAAGTTGAAAGTTTACAAGAGTGAATGCAACAAAAGAATATAATCAAGTTGGTATTTAGAAAAGAGCTGAACAGAAGAAAATCAAACAACCCATATAATAATTGCACCTTCTTAGCAATTGCCCCATAAGGTGCAAAGGAACGCCGAAATGAGAAGAAATAGAAAGTAAAGTAGGTGTGATGAAGTGAAAAAGAGAGCATTTAAAGACATGTCATGGAGAGCTCGACCCTCATCATAAAAATGCCTATTTTCATTTGCTAAAGCACCATGGAAAAATAAAAGGAGGAAAAATTGAAATGAAGTGTCGAGAAAAAGCCAAATAGTGGCACATCATTTTCTAATGAGTAATCAATGAAAGAAACAAGCTCAATATAACATGATCTTCCCTGGATAAGACACCTCTTGCATGCACTAACATTTGTGACCATGAAGGGATGAACACTTGTAACAAAGGGAGGATTGCATAAGCCATGTGTCTCCCATTCCATATTTGTTAACAACTACCTCAAACCACACTTTTCCATGCTAATTCACACTTAACACTTTCCCATGCTAATTCACACTTAACACTTTCCCATGCTAATTCACACTTATGGTTGGTAGGTCTTGGTTTTGACATGAACTAACACTTGTGACCATGAAGGGATGGACACTCATAACAAGGGAGGGATTGCATAAGCCATTTGTTAACAGCTATCTCAAACCAAACTTTCCCATGCTAATTTACACTTATGGTTGGTAGCTCTTGGGTAGCTCTTGCATGCACCAACACTTGTGATCATGAACGGATGAACACTCATAACAAGGGAGGGATTGTGTAAGCTATGTGTATCCCATTACATATTTGTTAAAATAGTAATAAAAATTTATTAGAAACATAGGATGGTGTTGTTATGTGCCTCTTATGTTTGGATTAAAGTATATATGTTCCATGATTATATGTGAAACATATATATAATATTTTATGGAAGTGTACACGTGACTTGCAATTATTGTTGTTAAGACAAACCAATATGGTGCTTATAATTTAATTATGCATCCAAGTCATCTAATGGACATGTAGAAAAGGCAATGTTTGACTTTGTTGTGTGTTTGTTGGATGACCCAACTGCACAATCAAGTGAAGGGATGGGAAACCCAATACTTGGTTGGAAGAGATGTTTTAGTGAAGTGAAACAAGAAACTATACAACAATAACAGAGTTGAAGAAAAAAATTACCTATCTCACAATCAATAGGATTTGATTTCAAGGGTTAATCTCACCCCAAAAAGCCTTGCAAAAATAGTTTCAAACACACTCAAAAGGATTTGACTTCAAGGGTAGTGGGCACTCCTATAAATATGGTATCACCAAAAAATTGGAAATGAGAAATGGGATATATATGGGGAGAACTACTTAAATGACCAGTCTATACAATATTTCAATGTAAGAAGCTATAAGGTGGCATTGAGCTTCTTCCAATATTAGAACCCATGGCTACCCTCTCCATGGATCCTACAACACCACACCAATATTAAGACACCAAATGTTGCAACACCACACCCATATTGATAAACCACAGATGAAACATTCTATTGTAAATTTTTCTCAACCCATATTGAGAAGCCATGGATGCAACATTATGTTGTAAAGGTTCTCAAAAGTGTATTGGAAGGCGATTGTCAATACTATTTGACATTCCTAGCATTGCTACGATAATCAATAGATGTTCAACTCCCTTTTGGTGCACGATACTCAACAGATGTTCATGTCCCTTGTGGTCAAACTTCAAAAGTAGATGCAAGTCCATTGCATAGTTTGAATTGGACCCATCTTGCATGATCCATATTGTGATTCCATTATGCTACCTGTAGTAGAAACATTTCCCTAATGATCAAATCTTCCTCTTATGTTAGGCTATTATTCTCAAACTTGACAACTCCAAAACCTATGTGCAAATTAAAACATCTACAAAGATCGCAAAATCTAGGTCTAGAAAAGGAAAAACTCAAACAAAAGTCAATAAATCTAAATCGAACCAAATCCAGGTGAGTTTGATTCTCTATAAATCATAGGTCGTCAAGCATGGCAAAGACTATAGATGATGACAAGCATTGAAAAGACATGACATTATAGACATGATTTTATTTTCTTTTTCAAATCTTAATTAAATAAAATATTTAAAAAATAACTTAATTGGAATTTTGTTTTTCAAAAAATAACTCAATTGGAATTTTGTTTTTCAAAAAATAACTCAATTGGATTTTTGTTTTATTTTATTATTATTGATTAAATACAAGTTCATTTTTTACATTTTTTATAATAAGAAATATTATAAATTAATAATATTAGAAAGTGATTTTAATTGTTTATATTGATTTAATTGTGTAAATGTAAATTAAAATAAACATCTCCAATATTAAAAAATAATTTTAACATTAAATTTATTCTAATAATTTTAACTAAATTAAATATATTTTTAAAAATTTAATCAAAATTATAAATAAATATATTCACCTTCAACCTCCAACAATGTAATACATATTTTATATATCATTATATATGCCAGTTGGGTTTAAAGCAAGTGTTTGAATGAGGAGTGTTATTCTCCCTAGTTAAAACATATTTTATATATCATTATATATGTCAATTGGGTTTAAAGTGAGTGTTTGAATGAGGAGAATTATTCTTCCTAGTTAAAATGGGCCCATTAAACCTCAATCAATGAGATTTTTGGTTAACATAATTGCATATTGCATATTTAAAAATGATCACATTTTGAAATCTTTAATTCACTACAAATACAAATATTATATATGTGTTGTCCTTTAAAATTGACAATTACATGGTTAAGAAAAGGATGTTATATATCCATTGTGGTTGAGGCTTGTCATGTATTTCACAAGACAAAATCAATGAATAAATAAAAGATATTGCCTTTGAAAACTCATTAAAATTCTTGAAACATTATTATGTATAAATATTATTATTACCTTATTTTAGTAATATGTATAATGATTATTTCCAAACTAACCATTAATCAATAAATTGACACACTAAACAAAAAAGTAAGAACATAGTCTTAATTGAACATTAACTCAAAATATTTTGTAGAGCATCAAAATATCCCAAATGTCTTTTAAAATGGAGACAACTTCACTAAGCATAGATTTAATACTACAAGATATGAAATATATTCTACCTTCAAAAAGATGTGAGTGAGTCACATTAATTAAATTATAGCAAAACTGAAAAAAAAAAATCAATTTATCAACTTTTGACAAAATAAATGACAATGACGATGTCATTAATTGTTGAGCATTCAATGTTTATATGATTTATTGACTTATATGTTATAATGGAATTCATTATGTATATTGAAGTGTGACAACATTAATTTTGATTATCATGATAAGTTAAAAGGCTTTGAGTTTTATGTCTTAGTGGATTGTGTCTTGATGGATTATATGTAATAAATTAAATATTTGGACTTAAGAATTAGTAATTAGTAGGTAAGATGTTAGTGCTTAATGAATTGTATATTTACGTAGTTATAGAGTTAATAGATTTGGAGAAATCTAATTACCTCAATGTTTATGAGAATGTCAATATCAAAGGAGTTTTGCAAATCTATATATGGTTTGCCCCAAGTTTTATGCTTACAACATAAACAATATTATATTATAGAATGTATGTGCTAACTTTCTAACAATTTTAACAAATTGTTATAATTAAATTTTTTTGGCTAACAATATCAAAATTCAATCACAATTTTTATAAATATATTTCAATATGCACCATAGCTATGTTGTCAAATTGTATAACTTACAAATTATTATAATTTAAAATAGTTGGTTAACAATATCCAAATTAGATCACAATTTTTTTTTAACATATTACAATTTTTATTAATATATTTTTATGTGCCATCTTACAGTTTGAAATTTGCTTAATTTGAATAACTGTTAAGGCATCCCAAATAATTCAGAAAGTAACTAAATTATATTCAAATTTGATGTTGATTGATTTGTTGATAATCATGACTTACAAATATGAGAATTTTATTTTTTCTTTCTACATTCCTTTTCACCTTATAAAATAATTGCTAGTTATAAAATCTTAGATTTACTATTTTACTTTTTCCACATGTTATCATATTTATTTTTCACATGATATCATATTTATTGAATCTTAGAGAAAGAAGTTACACTAAATTGATAAAACTTTTATACATTCCGTTAAATTGTATAATTCAAAATCTTGAATATTAAACGGTTAAATAAGATTCACCACATTGTATATTTGCTTGAAAGAAAGAAAACGATAAAAAGCAAGTTATTCAAAATCTATAAATAATATCAATTATAACTTAAGATAGTATAATTTTTAATATAAAATAATTATAATATAATGCAACAATTATTTAAAAACGTATTTGTCATCACCGAGATTTAGTATATATTAATAATTTTAGGTGTTTTTATATTTATAATAATATAATTTTTTTTATATAAATAATGAATGAATTATATATAATTTATTTTAGATTTTATATAATTTCTTTTTACAAGAATATTAAGTATTTATATTATAAAATGGTTGAGGAAATTTTAAATAGCTAAAAGTATATAAGGAATGTTTAAATACAAAATTTCTGCTATTTGTAAAGCCAATCAATCAAAATTTTCCTCAACATATATGTTTTAAGTTGAATTTAGTATATTCACGAAAGTCTTAAAATTGCATTACCTAATATAGCATGTCCTTGATCACTTGGCCTTTCTATGTTTCTCATAGTTGTTTACTTTATTGTTTCTTCCTCCATTTTCTTTAAACCCATGAACAACATATGCCAAGCTTGACACCAAAACACACAATAATAAAGTCACCATTTTCAAACAATTTCAAAGTCAATCTAACTACAGTGATCAAAGTTAATTTCTACAAACTTTTGAAACTTTAGGACTTATGCCTAATCAAACAGAGTCATATTTCCAAAGCCCTCACATAGGCATATAGACAACTTTTCCAAGTTCTCCCAGGATCTACAATACTAATGAATAGGAGGCACAATCAACTTCTCAAATAGTACAGACCTAAGCTGGGTAACTAAAGAAAAGCCTAGCAGCCCATTAAGTACTGCACACTTTGAACTGTAATTGTACATGATAAGAACCTTAAGTTTTGGCATGGTATGTAAAAATGTTTGGAAGAATGGTATTGACTTGCAATAAATAATAAAGCCAAAGCTTCCACCTCAGGAAAATATATTTGACACCAATTTTCCTCCTTCATTGGCCTTATAGTGATGTCCCAGAAATGTAAAAGTTAGAATGTTGTGCTGATAAAAATGCTTATCAAGCACACCTAATAAATTTGGAAACTTAGTAAATTGAACTAACTAAAATTTATTCAATGCTTATGCAGGGAAAAGAAAGCATGTTTCAGGGATGACCTGTATGAATTGAAACAAATCGAAAAGAAAGCAAGTTTCAGGGATAACCTGTATGAATTGAAACAAATTGAACCCTAGATGTATGGTCTTTGAGTGTCAACCAGTTTGTCGGAATACTATCCTCCTTGCCAGGCATGAAAAGCCTCTTATAGTGAATGGTACTATATTGACTTGCCAGCTGCAAGGCTAAATCTCGCATTATATCATGTTGAGAAAACGAAAGCTCACAAGCACATCCAAATGAGATGGCTAGACTCCTGACACATCCAAACCTTGTATAAGGGAAAGTAGTAATCTCAAAAGCCCCTTTATCTGTGCTGGTTAACACATTGATTTATCTCACCTTACTGATTGCTAATTATTTTTTAGCCTCAACTTTTCTACAAATCTCATGCTCTATCAAAGAATGCACCAGCACATGAAATGAAGTTGCGATACAAATATGAAGAGAGCAGAAAATTTAACAGACTTGTAAAAGTAGCAAATCTAAACAAGTTTCTTACCCTAGATCGCTTGTGAGATTTAGGAGATGCCGACTTGCAAGTTCTAACAAGACCACAAAAGCATATTTCCATTCCATTCCATGGACATGTACCCAAATATCCAATAATGAATCTACACTGAACTTTCTACCTTTTGGAAATGCCCCCAAGTCCAAAAATCACTCCTTAGATTCATCATTGAGGACATCTATACTTGTTTCCAAGCAATGAAGAAGATCCTCCCTGTGATGTTTTGATATAGATTCTCCTCTTGAAAGTTTCTTCTTAGCATTTTCCCAAACTACAGGGGGCTCATTACGGAAAGAGCTTCCAATCACCTTGAGGGAAAGTGGTAAACCCATACACACTGCTTCAACCTACAAATCTTCTACTAGTTAAACGTTGTGTTATTCTTCTGTAGAAATCTACAATACTAAAACTTTTTTTGGACTTCTATCACAACACTATTGTTGTTAACGTTCCAATATTAGACTTATAAAATCATTTATCCATCAAAGGGGCAGAAAGTCAATCTCAGTTTTAACACTGTATCATACGAAGCAAAGCATACGAGAAGGATAGAGAAAATTTAGGGTTTGATATTTCGAATAGCATGTCTAATTCTACCTGTTTAACAAGTTTTTCATCTCCTGTTGTTGGAATCGAAGGCACTCCAAAGGCCCAGTAACAAAAAAGAGACAGGGAATCACTAATCATCCTTCTGCAATATGGGTATGTTATACACACCGCTACTGTTTGTAGTAGGAATAGTGTCATCCTGCCTGGTTGTGATAACTGTCTTGCATCCCTCTGCTTCAAACAACAACTGTTCCACAATTGATTTTGACCAAACATCATCCAAAACCACCAAAGTTCGCAGATTTCCTTTCAAACTGAGATTCTTTTGCAGTTGGTTGTGCGCATCCTCAATGCTCTGAAAAACAGGCCTTGCACCTCCAATTATTTTATCCCACATGGTCTCCAAAAGGTCCTTTACATTTGGAGACCGTGAAACAGTAATGAAAACTATATTGTTTTGGGAAGAAATCTGATAATCACACAGACAATAAGCACTGAAAACCAAAATGAAGCAACAAAAATGAAAGCTTGGAGTGAAGATTAAAAGGGGGATTGATGTTACCTATGAATTCAGAATCGCTGCAAAGGGCTAATGTGAGGGTGGTTTTGCCGCTTCCACCCATCCCTTCTACCCCAATGATATTAACTCCGTTCTGGAATATGACTTTTTTAAAATCATCGAGAATATTATTCAGTCCCACTATAAAGTCTGGAATACCCAGGACTTGGGCGTTGTATTTGCTGGTGGACTGTTCATCCATTATAGTATCATGAATCCCATCAATGGAGCTCTAAAACAGTTGATTTGTGCTCATTTGATGAAGAATAAAAGAGTTGGAACTGGCATCATTAGTCATTTTGGAATTAACACTGTCCATTATATGCCGACCCATTTCTTCAATACGTTCAGATCGTTCACCACGATCCCTGAAATCCACGTTTAGATTGTGGGCATCAGGGATGAGGTTGACCAGGCCTTGAGTAAGCAAAAAATCATAGACAATTGAGTAAGCAAAAAATCATAGACATTTTTGTCTACCTTTAGGATCTGCTTACCATATCGATACCTTCTGTATAAATTAAAGTTGCTCATTCGCTCTAATTTTTTTGACAAGGTGAAGGCCATCTTGCACTTGCGCTTGAAAGTCTTTGAATGGGCTGCCTCTGTGAGGTGCGGGGCTTGAATCAGAAGAAAGCTTGGAGATTTCATCAATGGTAGGCTTGAGGAGCAAGAGCTTTTGTTTGAGTTCCTCGCTGGAAGATTTGCTAGAAAGCATACTATTCATGATGGTTCTGGTAACTATGAACAACTCGCCTACAGTAGTTCCAATGGCCGACTGAGAAACTTGCTATCTAAACTCGAATGGCACCTTGCTACGTGAACCCGAATGACAGGCCCTGCAGCTTCAACAACACGCTATCAGAACTCGAACATCGGGTCACATAACTTCGGCAGGTGCTATCTCTCTGCTAAGAATTCGATGGAAATTAAAACCTTGAACAACGAGCACGTAACTTCAATGACACGTTATCCAAATTCGAACTGCAGATCCGTAACCCGCTATCTCTCCGCTAAAAAATTGGATGAAAATAGTAAATTTGACGGAAATGACAAATTTGGTAGTGAAAATGCACGTGGCAAATTTTAATTTGCTGGATAGACGAGGAATCTATGAACAGGAGCAAGGATTATCCTTGCAGAAAGAACGCCTTACGGCGTAATTATGTGTCACAAACCATCCATTATTTATGTCTTAGCTATTAGTTATCTCTTTCTCTCTCTCTCTCTCACACACATATTTCGAATTTGGAACAACTGCCATAAAATAAATCTTGACAATACAATTGTCTCATCTTCCTACAATCTAAGAAGAGGACCCTTCCTCGTCCACTCCAAATTGTAAAATATAAACACCTATCGATTGAATTATAGGTAAAGTAAAATATAGTATTGAGTTTAATATTTATAAAAAAAAACAATTTGTTTTTTATTTTTCAAGTCTTTTATTTTTTTGTTTAAATAACAAAATTTTGATGAGATATAATGCCTTGATTTCTTGGGTTGAATTATTAATAAAATAAAATCATTTTAAAATTTTAAAGTAAAATGATTAAAACTTTACCACCATCTTCTAAACAACTATCTACCAATCCATGAAGAAGGGCACTCACCTTCTAAACAACCATCCACTTGTCTATGAAGAAGGATGCTTATATATTGTTAGAGAAGAAAACAATTGGATGTGAAGTCCCTATGAAGCCCAAACTCTAGTGAGGTTGTCTTTTGCAAAAATATAACTTCAAATTCAAACAGAGAACAATTGATACCAACAATTGAATCAAACATTCAATGCAAGAGAAGCACCATGTAAACATAGTAGAGCCATATCTATTGTGAGGAATTTGTACCCATTGATCAACATTGTAGGAATCAAACATTATGTTTGAAATGTTTGTCATCACTAATGAGAGGCTCCTATTTGTGTGTGAAGAGAGGGATCGAGGATTCATTTTGGGAACAATATACTAGCTATAACTCTTCATAATTGTTGTTGAGAAGTCATTAAATAAATATCAACTTGCTAGTTAAATTGATAATTGATGATTTCATATCAATGAACAAAAAAATAAAATTGTGCAAGGATTACTATACTACAACTAATACTTATTGAGACAATATCGATTTAAGTTATGTTGAGAATGAAATGAAAATAGACATAATGTAACATACCCATTACTTGAAACATTTTATGTTTGAGAAAAACATTGTCTTAACTTTTATTGTAAAGTTTTATATTTTGGCCAAGTGGCCAAGGATGACTGTAATTGCACAATATTATTATTTAATAAAATAAAATAGGAGACACTCACCCAAAGAGACTATTGAAAGAGTGTTTATTGACCCACTAGGTGGAATGGAATCTGGGGTAGAAGGCAATGGACAAGTGGCAGCATCAAGAACTCAGTAACTAGCTGTTGTTATGGGACAACTCCCTTGAATTGTGGTCAAAGTTCCCTGGAATGTGGAACTGGAGCTTGAGGCTCATTTATTGGAAACTGACCACTAAAAGACCTAGGCATCTTTTATAAGCCATCGAATTTTAGCAGAGGCTCACACTTTTTCTGACGAGAAAATTTACCTTGTGGTTCTGCTGTATGCACACAAGAGATTCGATGAGGGGAAGCTATGTTTTGAGTTGTATTGTAAGTCTGTTTCACTTCTGCTGAGTGTAGAGTTTTCCTGCTGAGAGCAGAGGTTTATTTTGAGGTGTATGCAAGTCTCCATTGATTGCTAGAAGTACAACCTGAGTGCCTTGCTTCTACACAGAGTCTTCTACCTAATGGTTTAGTAAACAGGCTCGGGGGTCCAAAGGAGCAAGTGATATTGGTTGCTTCTTCTAGAGAAGGTTGGGAGGAACAAGCCTCTTTGGGTGTTTGTCCACCCTATCGATTTATCAGGTTCTACTTGCTATTTTATTTTCTAATGGTTATAACTTATTGCTTTTATAACTGTTGATTTATGATTATTAGTTGAATGTTGTTAGTTATCTTCAATCAGATTTAAATGACTGATTTTCTGAACTGTATATTATCTCTATTAATAGTTGAATAAGTTTTCATAATGATGATAGAATAAAATGCTTCCCTGCATTTTTTCACACACTATTCCAGTGTCGTACTCTAGTACAAGGAAGAGTAGTTAAATATAGATTCGAAGATTGATGCATTATCAAAGATTGTATTTATGCACTTAGAGTAATAACAGAACTATTTATATATCTTTTCATCTAAGTAAAATTCTATAGTATAATATTTATGTTAAATAATATCTTACTTTTTAAACAGTATAAATAAGACAGAGTTCTGGAATGTTTCATAGATAGTTTCATTCATACCGGTAAACCTATATCCATTATAAAAAGATTTGTTTTAGGGTTATAAGACTAAAAACAATGCTTTATCTTTTTGTAAATCCTCATAAATAAACATAGAGAACTAATGAAAAAGAACAACTCAGTTCTTATTTAGAAACACAACTTATTTCAGAATCTAACTATACTTACAAAACTATTACAGAGAGCAATCTCTTAAGTTTAAAACAATGAGTATACAAAACCCTAATAGAGTCGAAACACATAGTTCAGGTCTTCATAAACCAATTATGATTTATAATTACTATAAGGAAAGTAGATCGAAACTCTTAGTACAAGTTTCTTTTATTCAAGGAGAATCTCAACATTTCAGAAAAGGGTTTAGAAATCACATATCCTTTACATACCATAGGTATTATAATATATCATTGCCTTAGTACAATATTTAGTCATTAATCAAATTAACTGAATTAAAACGAATAGTATCTAAGTAAGCCGACGAAACATTCTAGGGTTCAAACCCTAACTCTAACTATTCATTATATTACTAAGTTATTATATTAGCTTTTAGCAAAAGAGGTTTGCGAATTCAAATTTCAAAACATGAGGATTGTTTCCATACAGTCTAAACCTTACAGGTTACACAACAAATACAGGGGTCGAAACGAGTATTTTCTACCATAAAACCACAACAGGATTTAGTTTTGGGTTGGGTTCACAGTCCAGCCTTATGGCTTGGTTTACACATAAATCCCATGGTTATAAATAACCATTTAAACACAACGACGAAACCTGTTTTCGGCTACCAAGTAAACTTTCAAATTAACATTAATGCCAAGAGATCCCCTTCTCATATCAACACATTAATACTTCACTATCCCATTACACAGAACCAATAATATTATCCTTGAATTTGTAATAGCTCAAAAGACAACAATGCGAGGTCTAGTGATCGAAACCCCAACTGCATTTTATAAACAAAATCAAGTTTTTAAACCCTAAATAGTTTACCATTTTCATTTCACCAAAATGCCGAGGGTTAGACCCTTCAAACAATTGTATACATTTATCAATTAAATCATTACACAGTAAAATGTTGCAGAGCCAACACAAAGTAGGTTGAGGATTCAATCCTCCCTACACCAAAAACATGCCTTACGGCTCAAACATTACAACGGTGGCAAAATCCATAGCAAACCACAAAACCAAATGCTCGGCTATACCAGACAAGGATCGACAATTGCCAAGATGCACCCTACGGGAAGTCACCGAGGCTTACCAATTTTTAAGCTCTTTTTCCCTTTGCTTAACACATAAAAAGCCAAAGCCATGGAGTCACCTCCCATTAAAAACACACAGTGTGGTTAAAATATGGAAACGAAACTCAAACTTAAATACATGCAGCTGTAACATTATCAACCTTCGTGGAATAGTAAGAAAAGAACTACAACTTACCTTTCAAAGAAAACCTTGCTTCTTGTCCGAACATTCCCATAACCACCGAGAACTGAACTCTCCTGCAAACCGTTGAGAACACTGGAGTCACACAAACCACTAACAAATGCAGCAAGCCTTAGCTCAGGCTTGGCTCGGCTCTTAACACATGCTGGCGACAGTTTACAACTACAGGTCGCGGTATCGAACCCTGGAGAGGTGCCTTCAAAACCCTGCTACAAACCCTAAGAATCCACAGGCCTATCGGCCTCTCCAACCCCCACTCACTGCAAAAATGAATGCCCAAGTTATGCTTTTGTCGAAGTAATTCCAAAGGCAGTTAGAGTATCACCACTACCAAGAAACACCACGTGAATACCGCCACGGTAGATGCCAACAGGAATTCCACCAAACACGCTTTTATTGCACTTTAATTACCATAGCTACCATCTTACGTATAGCCTGCCATCATAATCAACATCAGGGTTAATGTTTCGGTCTTCCATATGGATGAACCTTACAACCTTAATATGGTTTGGTTACGTATTATATCAAAGATCAAACCTATCATTGTTCACTATCCAATAACATATGGAGTTGGACGTGGATCCCTTTTTAATCAAACCCTTGTATGTAGTATAAAGACCATAGAGCGCACATCAATGCTATTACATAGCTAATGTTACAATGCTCTTAGGATTATAAACATCCAACGTATATTTTAATTTAATAGAGGGTAGTTGCATATAGTATATAGTTTGCAACTATAGGTATTTTCAAAGTTGCCATAGTAAAACTAACACATAGGGTTTGTGCATATAGTGCATAGCATCAAAGGATAGGCTTAGAATCATATTGTTAGCATTTAAGCTTAGGTTATGATCCTTTTAAATATATAAATGAATACATGGTATAATTCCTAAGCAAAGGGTTAAATACCTAGCCTTGAAAACAAAGCTCTATACTTTCCATGATGACTTAATACAAGACAAATGTATTAGCATTACAATTTCTGAGATTCGAATATAATTGATATGGAATTATATAACAAGTTTATACAGAATATAACTGAAGTTGTTATATTCGAATCTCAACCCTGGAATACTTCAAGTTACTATGTTTCTCTTTTTAAACATTGAAGGCTAACTGAAGTTTAAATAAGACCTCTTTATACACTTCGAAAGAAGTATCGCTCTTACCTGCGATCTGCGACAGAAGTTCAAATGCTTTAGCTAAATAGCTAAGTAAGCCTCTGGGTGCCCATAGGACCCCTTCATCATCAACAAGAAAGTAAACAGTTAGCACTTATAATGAAATCAGTATCAATATAAAGTCTAGACATTTAAAGAAGTAACTATATTTGATTTAGGATGTAAGAATGTTGTAACTTCTAACAGTAGTTGAATAAGCATAAACACATACACGTACTCCAAGATAAACATACACAAGTAATTGATGTAACATGTTCGTAATTAATGGAGAAATAGGTCGTCTAGTTAAATAGATTATCATTTATTTTACTTCTGCATAGCAATTGTAGCACTTAATGCTACTTAGAAAATTTTTAATTTTTTATGAATTTTTGGGATGTTACATGTGGTATCAGAGCGCGAGTTCAAACTCTAGGCCTAAAATAGGCTCACGCGCGCAAAACATAAAATGAAAACAGAAAATTTAGTTACTAACTTTTATTTAAATTTGTTTCTGTACATAACAGCTTGACATTTAATTTGCAGGTATGGACATAGCAGAAGAATCTGTAGAGGACAAATCTCCTCATAATGAACGTAATAATAACGAACATGAAAATATTAATGAAGAAATCAAAGTAGAACCGAATGATCAATCATCTGAATTATTACGTACGGTTAAGGACTTTAAAACTGAAATAAGAAATGCTAAAGAAAAAAATGAACGAATTTTAAGAGCACAGGAAGAACTGAACCAGATTTTAATGGAAAAGCATCATCATGATGAAAAAGATAAGAGAACAGAAATAAAATCTGAATATGGAACAATGTCCTACAAACACAGAGATAAGAAAATGAAATACTATAAAACTGAAAGTAATTCTTCTTCTGAATCTGATGATAAAACTTATCACAGAAAATATAATTCTGATCAAGACAACAGTGATAGCGACTGTGGTCCTAAGAAAAAGCGTAAACATTATGAACAAATTTGAGGGGAATTTAAAAAGATAAAACCTCCAACTTTTAATGGCGAAAATGAAAAGGGAGAGACAGCTGAAGCATGGTTGTCCGGTACGAAGAAGTATTTTCAGATTTATGATTACTCATCTCAATTAAAAGCTAAAATGGCCATATACAATTTGACCGGAAGGGTAGACATTTGGTGGCAGGATATTAAAATAGTTAAAAGCATTAAAGAAAATAATATAAAATGGAGTACATTTAAGAAACTATTTAAGAGAAAGTTTTTATTTGAACAGTATTACGAAGATAAGTCAAAAGAATTTTATGATTTAAATTTGGGTTCTATGACTATGAAGGAGTTAAGTAGCAAATTTCTCAGCTTGTTAAGGTATATACCTTACCGAGCTGAAGAGAAACCTAAGATACAAAGGTTTCTGAGTTGCTTACCCTTTAACATAAAATACAGAATTGAATACGATAATCCTTCAACTCTTGAAGAAGCCATGAGAAAGGCTAATTTTTGTTTTGAACAGAATAAGAAAAGAGAAGGTGTATCGAGTTGGAGAAATAATACACCAAGTAATTATCAGCATAAGAAGAAAAAATTTAATTTCAAGAATTCCGGGAATAATAAAAATTTCAATAACAGAAATTTTCAGAATAACAATAATTACATATGTAATGCACCACAGAATTTCACAGCTGCAAGGAATGTGCCTAATAATAATAATACCAGAAATGTTGAACAAAGACCACCTTTAAAGTGTTATGACTTCAATGGACCTCATACCAGAGCAAACTGCCCACTTAGAAGAAAGACAGTCAACAACATTCATACCATGCAAGCGGAGCCAACAATTGGTGATGTAGCATGAGAAATGCCTTGGATTAATGCAGCGCTGGAAAATCGACAAGCAGACCATCAAACTTCTATGGTCGAGATCGAAGGTATGATACAAAACAAATCTATTTCCATTTTAATATATCTAGGTGCAAGTTTGAGTTACGTATCGCTTGATTTAGTGAAAAGTTGCAAGTTAAAGGTAGAAAAATTTGATAAATCGTGGTTGGTTCAGCTAGCAACAGACACCAAAAGAAAGTTGTAGAATTTGTTAAAAGTTGTGATTTACTTATGAATTTGTTGAAGACGCAAGTTAAATTGAATGTTTTGCCATTAGGGTCATATGATGTATTAATTGGCATGGACTAGCTTGAACAACACAGAATAATACTCAACTGTTTTGAAAAATCTTTTACTTGTTTGAACAGCGAAGGGGAAACTGGAATAGTAAAAGGAATCCCTAGGAAAACATCTATTAGACAAATTTATGCTTTACAAGTGAAAGAAAGCTGTAAGAAAGAGTTGTAAAATGTTTGTTGTAAATGTGATTAATGACGAATATTCATCTAAGGAAGATAAGATAAAATTGGAAGACATACATATTCTTAAAGACTTTCCTGATGTATTCTCGAAAGAAATTCCAGGACGACCTCCAAAAAGGGAACTTGATTTCACCATTGAGTTAGTACCAGGTACGGTACCAAACTGAAAGGCTCCTTACAGAATGAATATTCAGAAATTAAATGAACTAAAATCTCAGCTAAAAGAATTAATTGACAAGAACTACATAAGGTGTTACATAGAAATCTTTCACCCTGTGAGCATCAGCATTCTTTGGCCTGTAGGATCCATTTCAGTGACTCAGATCCATTTTCATCCTTCAGTGATACTAGTTTATCCTATTTTTGTTCCTACCCGCATGTTGCATCACTATAGAATGCGTACCCGCGAGTTGCATCCCTATAGCTCGCGGGTATCAAGTAAAATGGTAAAAACCACTATTTTATTACTTTTTACTCCCAAAAAGCAGTCATTGGGTGACCTTTGGCTCTCCATCTTCCCAAGTAACGTCTCGATGAGTCCTTTCACCTACCTTTGAGAGGACCATATATTGAGCACATATGGCTTATGGACGGGAGGAAGAGGAGAATAGTAAAGGCACTCTAGTGGATTTTTGCCCTATCTTGAGTCTGCACTCATTGATCATTGTAGTTGTGAACCAATTATGTTCACCTTCCAAACTCCTTGCTAGTTTGAGTTTGCCTTTCATGGAGGATTGAAGTGGTGGAGGCACAAGTGGATTGATCTAGATATTGGTTCAGATTGGTTGCCGGCAAGAGGTTGTATCACTTTGTACTTCTTCTCATTCATTAATAGAAATACTCATATTCTCGTCCATTCATGGTGTGAATGTCATTTATTATACATTGGGTTACATTTGCTTATGATATTATGGACCATTGTTATTGATAATGTTAATTCCATTTATATATCATATGTACTTATTAGGTATTGGTTGTCAAGACTAATTTGCAGATTACAAGTGCTTGGATGTGCGCGGATTGAAAGCTCCAACAGGGATCTACATCAAACGTTGGATTGAGGTTGGTTACATTTCTCCATTATTTTAACATTGTCATTTATAATAGCATTGTTTTGAGAATTGAGTAGATTTCTGGTAGTCATTTGTCTGTTGTGGTATTCCCAAGCCATAGTGAGTTTTCTCCAATACAGAAATGGCGACTCCGCTGGGGATAACATCCATGTTTGGGAAAAATTTTGAGCATTAGTCCATAATTAGAGTTGCTGTTTATCGAAGCTCTGTGTCACTGATTGGCCATTAAGATATGCTGTAGAAAACTTGCTTTTTCTGAGCCTCTGGACTCTCTGTTTGACCATTTGCTTTTCCTCACCAGCGGGATGGCTTAGTTCTGCCCGTGTATACCCACCTCTGTTTACTCTACTGCTCGCGGGTACTCGCAGGTATTCCTTCGACAGTAGCGTGTAACTCCGGCTTTTGTTGGTTTATGGCTATTGGTTGTTGTTGGGTGAGTTTGGTTGATTCCCGAGTCTTTGTTGGCCTCTTTCTTGATTGTTTCATGCCTTGGTTGTGACCAGATCTCTTTGTTTCTCTTGGTTGAGCCTTCTTGGTTTTTTACCAATCTTTGGTTTTAACCTCTTGGTTTCTTCCTTTTGAGCTCTTTCTTTTGGCCGAGTCTTGCTATTTAGGATCTGCTGGGTTGTCTTAGTGATCTTCTCGGCACTTCAGTGTCTGAATAGTAGGATTTTGCTTGCATTTTTTCATTCCATATATATTGAAAAAATACAAAAATATTCATTTAGTTTTTTGCATTTTCCTTTCTGTTTATAAGAGAAAATAAAAAAATATTTTATTTCCATGTACTGCATTTTGCATTGAGTGCTTGTTGCCTTCATTTTAGGTTCTGCTTGTGCATTGAAAAGATAAAAGTTTGCATATTTATTTTGGAATTGTTGGTTGATTTTCCATATTAGTGACATTGTTTTATTAGATAGATGAGTCTAGGATTGGACGATGTTGCATACTATTGAGTCTACACATCACTAGTTTCACGACCATATCCCTTGAGTAATCACAACCACTAAAATTAACGCTTAATCATAAAATTGATTAGACTTATTTTATTTATAGGGTACACCAACTAGCATAGGTTTAGAGTCTTGGAATAGATCATTGTGAGTGAACAATCCAAGACTACTGAACGAAACATTAGGTGTCTAACCAGGGAGTGGAGGAATCCATGGTATAGATCGGTGTTCTCAGGAAAGCTCTACTCAAACCAGAGTTAAGCACGAGGTCACGGGATGTTGGTTGAGGAGATATCCCTCTGATACCGGCTGAACGTGGGAGATATATCCAGAATTTGTTCGTATATGTGGGTACTGGAGGTTCATCCTCTTGTGCTTCGGGCTTAGCTACCCTGCCCATACGATGAGTCCCACCTGCGACTGTCCCCCTGAGCATTGGTTATATTGCGGTAGACATAGTTGCCTTACCTAGGTACCGCACAGGGTACTTGCAGTGGTTATGCTGTTTGTGTCCCGAGTCAGATAGGGATTGGACAACACAGTTGTGTTCGTGCAGTGGACTTGATCCTATCGACACAGTGAAGCCTGGGTGTCTCTATAACTGATTCTGTTACCTCCGGCTATAGTTTGGGAGTCTCAAGCCTCTCCTAGGCGAGACATACCGGCTCTAGTGTCGGGAGCTCATTTAGCCACTCTGTCTGTTTGCTCTTGGCTGTAGATTCTCTAGGTGTGTGCTTTTGATTTACTGTTTTTTATCGATAGTTGGCCTTTAGGAGAGGCTGTGTCTCTCTCCGGAGAGAACGTGGCGCAGAGCCCTACTCTCCACCGGTCCCTTCGTTTGGCTGGTTTAAAGCCAACTTTGGTTACACAATGCATTACTAGAGGACGTCGAAGGGCTCCCTCTGAGTCTTCAGATTCATACGTGACTTACGTTGAGGATTTCATGGCTGCACATCCCAATATCGGGCAAGACCTTTCTACTCCTTCGGGTAGAGTTGAACATACTTCCGATCCCCAGACTTCTCGTGAGGATTGGGGAGGCGATCCACCTGCGACTCAACCTGGTTCTATTTGGCCTAATCCACTTGACTGGGATCCGTTTGATCCTTCGAATCCGGATAATTATCTTTACGGGATGCCTGACTTACCCAAGGAGGAAGAACAGGATGAGCCTTTCGTTCCTTCGTTTCCACGCGATTCTAGATATAGGAGGCCTGAGACTCATGATGATTCCGGCCCTATGGTCAACCCCACTGCACTCTCTTTTGGTATGCCTAGTCACAATACTGTCAAAACTTCCACTATGGTTGGTACTCATGTTGGCACTAGTCAAAGTGTTAGCCATACTATACCCACTGGGGGCACTACCCTAGCTGGGGGCACTACGTTGTCCACCCACTCACATAGTATGGGGACTGGTCAGATTCCTAACCATGCTAATGTTGGAACGTGACCACCTCCTAGGAATACCCAACCTAGTCGGAATGTTGTCCGAAACACGACTCGCCATCCACCACCTAATACACATGTCGCTACTCGTCAACCCAGGACTACTTTTGCACATGATACCATTCCTCCCAACCACGGGGGTGGACACATACCGCATACTTTTGCGTCCACTGCCGCCGCTAGTAATAGTAATGTAGGGGGTGGGAATATTTCATATCCACATGGACATCACACCACCAACCCTGCTATTGGTCACACCCATATTGGACCCGGGAATACTTCTCATGCTTATGGTCATCACACGACTGCTCAAGCTAATCCTAATATTGGGGGTGGGAACATACCATACCATTACGGTCAATACAACACGGTTCCCACTATGAATAGTACATACATGCCCCATACCCATGGTGGCAACCCTTACTACAACACAGTCGGTGTTGGCCACCAGTATCACCCATCACCCCAATATGGTGCTCAAAATGCACATATACCTGCTTACTCTCAAATGGGTCAGGTAGGGGGAGGTTATCCATCTTATGGCCATGGGCAAGCTTATGGGCCATCAGGTCCTCAGTATCAACAGTTTAATCCTCATGGTCAATCTTTTGGTCCATCGTATAACACAGTTCCATTCAACCAACCTTTTATGGGAGCTTATAATCAAGCTTTCCAGCCGCAGATCCCATTCCTTGCACGCTTGAATCTCCCGGATCTTTCGAAGCTCACGAATGATTCGGTGTGTCACGACTCTACTTGGCCCCTGATCCCTACCAAGCTCCCTTCAGACATTCCAAAGTTTGAGGGGAAAGGTGGTGAGGACCCGGGAGATCATGTCACAACGTTTCACCTTTGGTGCTCCTTCAACTCTTTGAATCATGATTCCATTCGATTACGACTATTTCAACGCACCCTCACGGGGGCAGTCGCGAAGTGGTATGTGGAGTTGCCTGGAAACACCTATAGGGGATTCAACGAGATTGCTTTGGTTTTCTTGGACCATTTCCAGTTGCCGGTTCGTTTTGATAATGGTACTGAGTTGTTGTCCACCTTCCGTCAGAATAAGGCCACACATATTTCTGACCATGATCAAGAGTGGCGTCGACGGAAGAGATTAGTGAAATCCAACATTCCTCCAGAGTTCCTGTTGGAATGGTTCCTTAAGTCTTTACTTCCATATATTGCTAAGGATGTTTCGATGTCTGGCATTATGACTGAGGAACAAGCTATCTTGAAAGTCCAGCAGTTAGATCTTCTTTATTCTCAGTCTGGCATTTTGTATGACATTATTCCTGACGCACCGAGAACAGGACATGAGCCCACGTCAGTTCCTGGACCACATGCCGATGGCACCGCGGGGTCTGCATGCACTCGCCCTGTAGACTTGGTAGCTAATCAAATGCAAAATTTGTCTCTAAACCAGTCTGCTCCCGGATAGGTTCACACCTTGTCAACTTCCACTCTGTCATCTGATGTACACAATGTGCAATCAATGAAACCGTCGGGTAACCAGCAACTTGGTGGTAAGAAAAAGGGGAGAAATAATCGTAGGGGTGGAAACAATGGAAGTAACAACAATAGAAATCGTAATACTCCTCGTAAAGAGAATGCCAACCCTCCTCGGGAAGGCGGTAATGCTGGTGAGGATCGTAAACCTAGGCGTAAGGTGAAATTCCCTTGCAAGCTTTGTGGGGAGGATCATCTTACTCACTTATGTCCTCGTATTGAAGAAGCATCGAAGCATTTGGCACAGAGCCCAGCTGTGTTGAAGGATCCTCTACCTCATCACCAAAACATGGCTTCGCATGCTCCCACCGCTGGTTATGATACTAATGAAATGACAATGTCTTCATCCAATACTAGTGGTTATGGATGTGTGAATATGGTTCAATCGGAGGTTTGTGTTGCTACTCGTCAATGTGATTATGGTGCACCACAACCGAATTTGGGGAATGAGCCTCCCCCCTCCTGATAATTCCTTGCATATTGAGAAGCCTTCTATTATGCCGCGGATACCGAAAGGTGTTCTCAAGCGCTCCAAGCATAATCCGAATGCTCGAGCCTACTAGAACTACTCCATCGTAGAAGATTTGGGCCAAACTCCGTGTGCTATGTCGGCTCTTGAAGTTTTGCAAGCTTGTCCTTCTCAGAAGCATGCCCTTTTGAGTGCATTAGGAGTTCAGGATGGGGGAAGTCCTAGTGTTATCAAGTTCGATACTACTGATGTCCAACCTCACTTGCCTTACCACGTGGCTTTTCAAATCCAGGTGGTTTGCCTTAAGAGCTTCATCAAACGTACTATGGTTGATGAAGGTGCTTCCACGTTAGTAATGTCGTTAACTTGTTGGAAAGCTCTTGGCTCTCCTCCTCTACTCATGTCTAGAAATACACTTACTGCATTCGACGGTAGATCTTTTATGCCGCATGGAATTATCCCTTCCCTTGTTGTCTCCTTGGGAGGTAAGTCCGTGCCTATTGAAGTCGAAGTGGTTGATGCGCCCATCGACTACAACCTTTTACTGGGTCGGAACTGGATGTACTCTATGAAGGCTGTCACGTCTACTGTATTTCGAGTTATTTGCTTTCCCCCTGAAGGAAAGATTGTGATGATCGATCAGCTGGATTATGTTGGCACTCCTTCCATAGCATCCACGGGATCAGTAGTCCCACAAGTTTTTGATTCTCAGTCGACAACTGGGAACATAGGTGTTGGAATGTACCCCTCATTGATGGAAACTTTTAACCATTCTGCACCTGTGAATTTTATTGGAACCATTTCTGACAGTGCGCCTCCTCCTTCGAATAATATGTTATTCCGGACATCTTATTTAAATGATCTGTGGAATTTACCATCCATGAGTTCCTCGTCTGGAGACATTGCGCACGTCGGAATGTCTATGCCTTTATCTGTAGAGGAGCTCACTTACGATCATATCCAACAAACCACTGCAAATCCGGATCTCTCTTCTTCCCAGACAGTTGAGGAAGATCCCGTTACGCTGCTAGTTTTGGAAGCCAACCTATCTTGTTCACATGATTGCCTCGATGGTATCCTACCTTCAGATGGAGTTCTTTTTGAGGCAATGGGTGGTGATGACAAGCCGTGGGGGGATCTTTATCATAGATCTCATTCCCCTCCTCCCCTTGATCTTATTGAACAAGATGGGCCTATAATAAAACCGGCCATCCATTTGAATTTGGATCCATTCACCGTCTCGTCCAGCCCTGATTTGATGTTTGAGTCTAATGAGTCTTTGAGCTCTCCTATAGATCTGCAAATCGATGATCCTGATGAGTTCGATTCTACTTCTAGAATTTCCAACTCCTGTGATGATGAATTTGCCACTGTAGATTCCTTCACATCCTTCAGCTTTGCTCTTCATTTTGAAGATGATCATTTTGATCCCTCAGGTATTGGTACTATGGCACCTTCATTGGTTAGCTCTACCTGCGTTATGTCTGAGGTTAACAATAGTGAAGTTGAAAATGTTTCTACCGCAGTGACTTGTATCGGATTTTTCTTTCGTACGTTTTAGAAATGATCTTGGTACTTATGTTTCTTGGAGACAGGATTCTTAGCTAGACTTATACTTGTTTACTGGTCCTTTTCGACATTTGCTTCGGCCATGGTAGGAATATTCGGAACCTTGCATATAGGTTTAGGCCTCCCTGAGTGTCCTTATCTTGCTCATGTTCCTTGCATTATGCATGGCTTTGTCCCATGCGCTTGGAATTAGTCTCGCATATCCCTGACACTCGTCTGCTCTCATTACGAGCATTCTTCCATATCTCCTTTGAGCTCGATAAAAACAGTAAGGAGGTCACGAGTTTACTTTTTCGGGCTCGTTAAACCTTTACGGAAAAGATTTTCATAAAGTCTTTTTTAAGCCCTTGTTAGACTTTTTCAAAATCAAACAAGATTGCCGAGTATATTTGTCATTTCAGACTCGTTAAAGGATTTGAAGCGACATTCACTTAGGTATAAGTTTACCCCTTTTCCGGACCTTTGTGGATTAATTACGAAAAAGGTATACTCTAGTCATACGTGACTAAAAGAGTTCTTCTCTCATTGTTTTACACTTTTTCGGGTGAGGATACTAACTTTACGAAAAAGGACTTCTCAGTTATATCATGTTGTGATTGCATTGCATCATCCTGCTTGCCGCTTGAGCCTTGTGCCGGCTCCCGCTTACTCAGTTGATATCCTGGTGCCTGAGCACTTTTCCCTGTCGAGCCCTGCAGAGCTTATATATTTTCCCTTCACAATTTGATGACCCTTTGACCCCGAGGGAACACACCCCCGAGTGTCCACATCCTACACGCACTTCCTTGCATTGAGCATAGGTATGTTCCATTGCTTGGGACTAGTCTTCTAGCTATTTGACACTCGCTCCCTCACTTGTTGTACTATAAGCAATTTTATCCTTTTTCAAGCTTTTCCCAAATATGAAAAAGACAAAAAAAATCAAATATTCCAAAAAGCCGGACGGGATTATGGTCACTATTTCTTGTTGGCAGCTCTTGTGTCGCCTTTGAATAGAGCATTCATTCCACTCCGTACATTATGAGTCGGGACTATAGTTGGGCCTTAGGAGCTGTACTTGTTTCTCAGTTTTCTCCACCGATTGGTTAAGCTTCCAGTCATTATGGAGCCCTCTATAATGCCTCCTGCATTACACAGTTTATGTCAAGTATATGCTGCCTGAGTCTATCCATCTGCTCATTCTCTTGTTCAAAGGAAGTCCTGAAACCAGTGTCGGCCACTCCTCAGATATCTTGACTATTGCATGTCGACCATCCTTATTGAGTCAGTCCGTTTCACCTAAGATCTTCCAAATCTTTCAGCATTGCTGGTACCTCGTGCTGGTTGATGGGGGATGCCTTAATGCCCTCCTTCCAGCGAGTCTCGTTCCGTTGACTTCAACTTATTTATTCCGGGACTTGAGGCTTAGAGTTCAGTTGAGTACCTTGAGGCTTGCAGTCATTAGTGGCAGGTTCTCTCTCCATTGACAGTTTTGGGAATACATCAATGTCCCCTGATCGATGGATTCATCCTAGTGTTCGACTTCAACCCATTTATTCACACTCTAATGATTGCTCTGTGCCTTGATGCCCATTTTCATTATTGGTGGGTCATCTCGCGTCTGTTAACGGTATACATCAATGACCGGTAATCAGACGATGTCTCATCAGGTTCGACCCCAACTCCTTTATTCACTTGATGAGACTTGCACCGTCGAAGACTTGTGTAGAAGACCCCAGGCGATTGTGGCTTTCAGTATGCTACATATGACTTTGACTTTACATTTGAGATATCACCTCTCATATTTCAGCAGTTTGTACCTCTAGTTTGCACCAGTTGTCTTCTTTTCAGCAGAAGACCATATCTTACTGTAGAGGGGTCATGGCTATGATCACTTATGACATGTATCTACTTATGTAATGCCTATTCATGGCCGTTGTATTAGATTGTTGTACTGTACCGACATGTATTCAAAGATACTATTGTATTATGACGAGTGAGCTGTTCTTTCCACTTGTGTCTCCATCACTCCACTTCTGAGTTTTATAATGTATTTCGGCCATCGTAGCACATTTCAGTCTCTGACCTCACACATTAGGGGGCATCTGTTACACAGAAATCTTCCACCCTGTGAGCATCAACATTCTTTGGCCTGTAGGATCCATTTCAGTGACCCAGATCCATTTTTATCCTTCAGTAACACTAGTTTATCCTATTTTTGTTCCTACCCGCATGTTGCATCACTATAGCATGCGTACCCGCGAGTTGCATCCCTATAGCCCGTGGGTATCAAGTAAAATGGTAAAAACCACTATTTTATTACTTTTTACTCCCAAAAAGCGGTCATTGGGTGACCTCTCCATCTGCCCAAGTAACATCTCGATGAGTCCTTTCACCTACCTTTGAGAGGACTATATATTGAGCACATATGGCTTATGGACGAGAGGAAGAGGAGAATATTAAAGGCACTCTAGTGGATTTTCTCCCTATCTTGAGTCTGCACTCATTGATCCTTGTAGTTGTGAACCAGTTATGTTCACCTTCCAAACTCCTTGCTAGTTTGAGTTTGCCTTTCATGGAGGATTGAAGTGGTGGAGGCACAAGTGGATTGATCTAGATCTTGGTTCCGATTGGTTGCCGGCAAGAGGTCGTATCACTTTGTACTTCTTCTTGTTCATTAATAGAAATACTCATATTCTCGTCCATTCATGGTGTGAATGTCATTTATTATACATTGGGTTACATTTGCTTATGATATTATGGACCATTGTTATTGATAATGTTAATGTCATTTATATATCACATGCACTTGTTAGGTATTGGTTGTCAAGACTAATTTGTAGATTACAAGTGCTTGGATGTGCGTGGATTGAAAGCTCCAACGGGGATCTACATCAAACGTTGGATCGAGGTTGGTTACATTTCTCCATTATTTTAACATTGTCATTTATAATAGCATTGTTTTGAGAATTGAGTAGATTTTTGGTAGTCATCTGTCTGTTATGGTATTCCCAAGCCATAGTGAGTTTTCTCCAATACATAAGGCCAAGTGTGTCTCCTTGGGGAGCACTGGTTATCTATGTTAAAAAAAAGGATGGTACCTTGCGATTGTGCATAGATTACCGCCAACTTAATAAAATGACTATTAAAAATTGATATCCCTTGCCCCGCAATTAACGATCTATTTGATCAAGTACGCGGAGTAGAGATATTCACTAAGATTGACTTGAGGTCTGGATACCATCAAGTTAGAAAAAAGGATGAAGACATTTTTAAAACTGCTTTCAAAACCCATTATGGGCACTACGAGTTCGTAGTTATGCCTTTTGGGCTAACTAACGCACCGACAATCTTCATGTGTTTAATGACTAATGCTCTGCATAAGTACCTAGATAAGTTTGTAATTGTATTTATTGATGGTATTTTAATTTATTCTAAGACGAAAGAGAAACACGACGAACACTTAAGAATAATTTTGCAAGTTTTAAGAGAACATCAGCTTTATGCTAAGTTCAATAAATGTGACTTTTATAAAGATAGAATACAGTACTTAGGTCACATAATATCTAAAGACGGAATTTCTGTCGACCCAGATAAAATAAGAGCAATTAACGAGTGGCCTGTCCCTAAAGACGTAACTGACATACGGTCATTGATGGGGATAACAGGTTACTACAGAAAATTTATTGAAGGATTCTCCATAATTGAAAATCCCATAACTTCTTTGCAGAAGAAGGGAAAGAAATCCGTATGGGATAAAAAATGCGAAGAAATTTTTAAGAAGTTAAAAGAATTATTAACAAGAACACCTATATTAAAAATTGTTGATCCCAATAAGGACTTCGTTGTATGCACTGATGCATGCAACGATGGAATTGGTGGGGTCTTAACTCACGAAGGTCATGTCATTGCATATGAGTCTAGGAAATTAAAAATCCACGAAAAGAACTACGCAACTTATGATTTAGAGCTGATAGTCGTGATATATGCATTAAAAATGTGGCGCCATCACTTGATTAGAAGAAAGTTTTCACTAATGACAGATAATAAAGGCTTAAAATACTTGCTGGATCAAACAAATCTTAATGCAAGGAAAGCTAGGTGGCTAACTTTCCTTAGCGAATACAATTTCGAGATTCAACACAGTAAGGATAAAGAAAACAAAGTTGCTGATGCCTTGAGCAGAAACGCCAAATTAAATTTTGTGGCAGCAATCAACACATTTAAAACAGATCTGGAAAATCATATCGAGGAAGGAATTAAGCAAGATGAAAATTATCAGAAATTACATGATAAGATTGCTGAAAATGTATCTGAAAATTTAATAACAGATTACAACATTAACGAAAAAGGTTTAATGACTTATGAAAATAGAATTTATGTACCTAATGTGTCAAAAGTTAAACTGCTGATTTTGGATGAAGTTCATAAGAGTACTTATTCGGGACACCATGGTTATCAAAAAATGATAACTATGTTAAGAAATGATTACTTTTGGCCCAACATGAAGAATGAGGCGGCTGAATACATAGCTAGGTGTTTTGAATGTCAAACAATTAAAGCTGAGCATCAACACCCAGCTGGCCTATTGCAGCCATTGCCAATTCCAGAATGGAAGTGGGAAATTATAAGTATTGATTTTATAACTGGTTTGCCTAAGAACAAAAAACAAAATGACTCAATAATGGTTATTCTGGTTAAGACTACTTTTAAAGTTGCTAATATTACTGATGTGTTTATGAAGCAAATCTTTCGCTTACATGGGATTCCAAAGGTAATTATTTCTGATTGAGATTCCAAGTTTACTGGAAATTCCTAGACAACATTGTTTAAAGGTTTAAATACTAAGTTGAATTTCAACACTTCTTTTCATCCACAAACTGTCGGGCAGAGTTAAAGAGTAAATCAGATTTTAGAAGACATGTTAAGAATGTACGTTAAAGATCAACCAACTAAATGGGAAGAGTATTTACATTTAGCTAAATTTGCTTACAATAACCATTATCAAGCTTCTACTAGACTTAGTCCATTTGAAATTTTATATGGAAGAAAGTGTAGTACTCCTATTTCTTGGGATAATCATGTTGATAGATTAATGATAGGACCAGATTTGTTAAGAGAGATGGAACCAATCGTGAAACAGGTACAAGGAAATTTAAAAACTGTACAAGATAGACAAAAAAGTTATGCAGATTTGAAACAAACTGAAAGAGAATTCAAGGTTGGAGATCATGTCTTTTAAAGGTAAAACCCAAGAAAAATTCATTTAAGCTTGGGAGTTGTGCTAAACTAGAAACAAGGTACTGTGGACCATTCGAAGTCCTTTCAAGGATTGGACCAGTTGCATATCAGTTATCCCTACCATCTAACTTAAGAATACATAATGTTTTTCACATTTCTGTTTTAAAGAAGTATGTGCACGATGCTACTCATGTGCTAAATTGGAATGACATATAGGTGGAGCCCAAAGGAGATTTTCAGGTGGGAACTGGACTGTATCCTTGACAGGAGGGAAATTATGCTCCGAAATCGTACCATAGGGCAGGTAAGGGTGCAATGGAAGCACCTTAGCCCTGATGAAGCTACCTGGAAATTGGAAAGTAATATGCAGGCATCATATCCAATTCTGTTCCAGGGAGGCTTTGAGGAAGAATAAGCAACAGCGAGGATGATTGAGCTTAAGTGGGGGTGTTTGTAACATACCCATTACTTGAAACATTTTATGTTTGAGAAAAACATTGTCTTAACTTTTATTATAAAGTTTTATATTTTGGCCAAGTGGCCAAGGATGATTGTAATTGCATAATATTATTATTTAATAAAATAAAATAGGAGATGTTGCACAAGATAGCCTAACTGAGAGGGGGGGGTGAATCAGTTATATAAAAAATTCTTTCTTTTCTTAACCAGATAACTTAACAAACATAGATTATACTCTTAACTGTATGTCTTGAAGCAAATCATTCAAATCAATTTAACATGTAATCACATAAATAGACAATGATACAATGTTTTTCATGAGGAAACCCAAAAGGGAAAAAACCTCTTCTTCTTATGAATGAAAGGCAAGATCCAACTCCTCTTTACATTCTATTTTATCTGAGTTACAACTCAGATGAGGCTGCTACCTCAGTTTCTTCAGCAACAACTGAATGGAAGCGACAACTTCTAGATGTTCAAGCAGCAACCTGCACAGAAGACTTTACAGTCTTTCCTTGCTCCTCCCAACCACCCTTATTACTGACACCAACATGTTTCTTTATGCAAATACATTCTTATACAATTCCGCAGATATCCCTTCAATAACTTCTTTGTCAAATGATTAAGACTTTAAGTCATCTCTGTCTATACATTAAATCAGAATCTGTTCTTTACAAAACCACATAGCTTATGCCTTCATTCTATCATCAATGTGATAACTTAAACCTTTATTTGTGAATGAATTTGCTGAATTTACTCTGCTTTCATCTTAAAGGCTCAGTGTTTTCAATTTTTTTTAAAAACCGGCTTGAATGCTACTTCAATTTTCTTTCATAAAGATCAAATTTGAATGATTAAACAACTTCTACAAGAGACTAAGATTTTATGTTACCAGAAGCTGCGTTTCTTATCTGTATTGAACATACTCAGTTGCATGTCTTGGAGGCGTTTCTCTTTGGGTATTGAATCATGAAGTGATTGCGTTTTTCTTTCCACCAGCAAGAATCTCAGAGGGCGTTTGTCTTTGTGTAACCAATCATCAAGCTAATGTGATCTGCTTTCCACCAGCAGCAACCTCAGAAATGCGTTTCTCTTTTGGGCATCTAATCACCAGGCTATTGCGTTCTGCTTTCTACCAACAGCCTTCTCTGGGAGGCATATCTGATCACCAGCTTTGTTCTACAAGAGAACGCATTTACTTCAAAAATTGTATTTTTGCACAGTCAGAAATTTCCCATTATAAAATTCCACGCTGAATACTTCACTTCAGATTTATTCCCCATACATTTGCAAGCTCACGATTTTCCTTTATATGCCCTTCTCAAGAAAGATGGTTATTAAACCATCAAAACAATTTATAACTGAAAAGCCCAATTTCTGTTTGTCATTGAATAGATTTAGTTACATAGACAAATTTATGTTATAATACTTATAATCATTTCAAATTTTCTTTGTGAGATTTAAAGATTTATATTAGTGCCAACAACTCATTCATCTTTTAGCAATCTGACCAACAAACTCCCCCTTTGGCATTGATGACAAAATTTAAATCTCTTCTCCCCCTTTTGACATCCATGACAAAGAAATCAACCATACTCCCCTTGAGCAAAAGAAACCTTCTGAAAAGATGTAACCTGTGCGATCTGATAACTGAAAAATGAAACCCTGCATTCCTGAGAATAAAATCATATTATAGAGGGCAAACCCCCAACTGATCCCTGAGACTTTCAAATTGCATCTTGGGTAGTGGATTAGTAAATATATCAGCAATTTGATGCTTGGTACCAACAAATTCAAGTTTGATAATATTAGACATAACCTTCTCTCTCAAAAAATGAAATTTGATGGGAATGTGCTCTGTTTTTGAATGCATAATAGGATTTTTTGAAATACTAATTGCACTAGTATTATCACAGAAGATAGGTATAGGTTCATTATAATTAATGTGTGTATCTTCCATCATTTGCTTCATCCATAGAACCTGAGTACAACAATTTGCAGTTGCAATGTATTTTGCTTCAGTAGTAGATAAAGACACTGTTGATTGCTTCTTGCTTGACCAACTTACAAGACATCCTCCAAGAAAAAATGTTGCTCCACTAGTACTCTTCCTGTCATTAACAAAACCTTCCCAATCAACATCGGTGAAAGCATAAAGATCAAGCTGATTACCTGTAGGATACCACAAGCCATACTCTGCTGTCCCTTTAAGATATCTGAAAATTCTCTTAACTGCAAGTAGATGAGACGTCTTTGGAGAAGCCTGAAACCTGCCAACTTGACAAACTGCATGCATAATATCAGGTCTTGTAGCTATAGCATAGTGAAGACTACCAATCATAGATCTATACATCGTCTGCTCAACACCTTAAGTATCATCATCCTTACTTAATTTACAGCCAGTAACCATGGGAGTACCAACTGGTTTAGAGTCTTCCATCTGAAATTTCTTAAGCATTTCATTGATATACTTAGTTTGAGAAATGGAAATACCTTTATCAGATTGAGTTATTTGCAAGCCTAAGAAAAACTTCATTTCTCCTAGCATGGACATTTCAAACTCTTTCTGCATAATTTCAGCAAACTGTTTACTGAGCCTATCATCATCACTACCAAAAATGATATCATCTACGTAGATCTCAATAATAATCAAGCTATCATTTTCTTCTTTAATTTAAATATTACTATCAGTGTTACCTTTCCTGAATCCTTGTTGTCTTAGATAATTATCAAGTCTGGATTACCAAGCCCTTGGTGCTTGCTTCAGTCCATACAATGCCTTTTTCAGCCTGTAAACATATTGTCCTGCTTCTTGTATCTGAAAACCATCTGGTTGTTCCATGTATACTTCTTCCTCTAAATCACCATTAAAAAATGCAGACTTTACATCCATTTGATAAACTTTAATGTGCTTAGAACTGGCATAGGCTAAAATCAATCTAATAGATTCCATTCTTGCAACCAGAGCAAAAGTTTCTCCATAATCTATTCCTTCTACTTGAGCATATCCTTTACAGACCGGTCTAGCCTTATTCCTAGTAATTTTTCCTGCTTCATCCATTTTATTTATGAAAACCCATTTAGCCCCAATAACATTTTTATTTAATGGTCTAGGAACCAATTCCCATGTCTTATTCTTTTCTATTTGACTCAGCTCTTCTTTCATTGCTTTCATCTAGTATTCATCTTTAAGAGCATCTTCAACATTTTTAGGTTCAATCAGAGAGAGTAAAGATACCTGTTCTTGAGTTGAAATGGATTCTTGTCTTTTACTTCTTGTTTCAATACCTGCATTTATGTCATCAATAATCTGCTCTTCAGGATGATTTTTTTGTACTCTTTTGCTTGGAGTTTTTGATGGAGTCATGCTTTTGAATGGAGTTGTGCCCTATGTCAGATTTTCTTTGTTAACTGGTTTAGTTTCCTCTAGATCACTTTCTTCTTCTTTCTTAAATTTTTCACAAATTTCATAGTCTTTCTTTTTAGTTTTGGATTTTAAAATTGAAGACTTGTCAATTTTGACATCTATAGTTTCAACAACTTTTCAAAGTCTGAAATTATAACATTTATAAGCCTTTCTTGAACATGAATATCCAACTAATATACCTTCATCAGTTCTAGAGTCCAATTTACCCAGATTTTTATCAACTCTTTTAATGTACCACTTACTTCCAAAAATTCTAAAGTGTTTTATACTTGCTGGTCTACCTTTCCATAACTGATAAGGTGTTTTGTCATGATTTTTCCTTAACAAGCTTCTATTCAAAGTGTGAATAGTAGTATGAACAGCTTGAGGCCAAAATATATCACTCAGTCTAGATTCACTTAACATTAATCTTGCCATTCCCATAACAGTTATATTTTTCCTCTCTACAACACCATTTTGTTGAGGTGTTTCTGAAATAGAAAATTGTCTTTTAATACCATTATCATTACAATAACTTTTGAATTCATTCGACACAAATTCTCCCCCATTGTTTGATCTTAAACACTTAATCTTCATATCAATCTCATTTTCAGTCAGTTCTTTGAAAATTTGAAAACAGTGAAATGCTTCAGATTTCTTTTCCAGTAAAAACAACCAAGTCATTCGAGAAAAATCATCCACAGATAATAAAAAATATCTTTCACCATTTAACCCTTTTGTCCTCATGGGTCCACAAATATCAGCATGCATTATCTCCAAGGGTTTTGTAGTAGAATATTCTTTTGTTTTAAACTTGACTCTAGTTTGTTTACCATGTTGACACTATTTACAAATAGAACTGGAAAGATTCTTTATAATGGGTAAGTCTCTTATTGCTTCCTTTTTATTCAATTGAACCAGATTATCAAAGTTAATGTGTCCAAGTCTTTTATACCACAACCAACTTTCATCTTCATTTCCAAGAAAACAATTTTCATTCTTCTCATCTAATATGTAAATGTTATTCGGTGTTCTTGTAGCTATTCCAACCAACTGTTTTGTTTTAATGTCTCTGATTTGACATTGTTCAGAATCAAATATCATAAAATGACCTTTATTACATGTTTGAGTTACACTTAACAAATTGTGCTCCATATCCTCAACCAATAAGACATTTTCATCCATAATATTTTTGTTGTTTAGACATATTGTGCCTCTTCCAATTATTCTAGCTGATTGTTTATTTCCAAAGGTAACTGTTCCTTCTTTTCCTTCATCTAATTTAACAAAGATTTGTTTATTTCCTGTCATGTGATTTGAGCAACCACTATCCACAACCCATTTTACTTTATGTTCTGCCTATAGAGATATAGTGCATTCTTTAGTTTTCAAAATTTCACTTTTCTTCTTCCAATACTTAGTTTTCTGATTTGTAAAACTAGGTTCAATAAATTTCTGAAAACTCATAGGACAATTTCTTGATACATGCCCAAAATTATTACACTTATAACACTCTATTTCATATCTTAAAGTATCAAATCTGTTATAGGTATGGTTCACACTGTTTTGACTAATTTTATCGTATCTTCTTTCATATCCATTTCTAGATTTCACATGACTGTTATGTGTAATTATCTTTCTTGAAAAATCCTTACAGAATGCAGCTTTATGTCCATATCTATAACAAAAGAAATAGTAACCTTCAAACCTGCTTTGGTGTCTGTCATATCTTCCTCTATGCACTGTTGGAGTCTGATTTTCTACTTGCCTTACTACTCCTTGTTGCTTGCTAGTAATTTTCTCATCTTTGTGCTCTGTACCTGTTTTTTCAAAACTTGAGCTGGAACTTACATTAGTAACTTCAGATATATAACCAATTCCAGTCTTATCATATGTTGATTTTTGACTACATATAATTTGATCCAAACTTGTGAGCTGTGATTCATATTATTTTCCTGTACCTTCTTTCTCAAAGAGACTACTTCAAATTTTAAACCTTCATTTTCTTTATCTTTTTCAGTAAGTATATTATTCAGGGCCTCTTCAATCACTCTAGCCTCTTCTATTTTGAGTTTTAAATCAACTAACGTGATTTCAGTGCTTTCAAACAAACTATTGGATTTTTGTAATTCTTGTTCTAGATTCTCAATCTCTCTTTTAAATTGTTTGCATTCTCTTCTTGTTTTTCTTAATTCATTCAAAGCACTTACCAGTTCAGCTTCCAGATCAACTTCACCTTCTTCTTCTTCACCCAACTCATCATCCTAATTTTCTATAGCCATAAACAATCTTACCTTTGAATTCTCATTACTTTCATCAGATTCTGAAATGTCACTGTCATCTTTTATATACAGGCTTTTGTTTTTGTAAGCATTTCCTTTAAAAGGTTTTCTATGTCTACTCAAGAATTCTTTAGGCTTTCTACCATTATCTTCTTCATCATCATAATGCTTATTATATGGACACTTAGAAGCAAAATGTCCTATTCTACCACAACCAAAACATTTCAGAGGAAGTTTACCTTTGTATTTGCCAGTACCCCTTTTTAGATTTTTAACAAAATTGGCTTCTTCCACATCACCTTCTGACTCTTCATGAATGCTGGTTTCTGCTTCAATCCTTTTCTTGTCTTTCTTTGCTGTTTTGAAAGCTGCTTCTTTACTGAAGGAATTCTCACCAGAGGTTCTCATCTCATATGCTGTTAGTATTCCATGTAATTCATCCATTTCTAAAGTATCAAGATCCGTTCTTTCTTCTAAAGCAGATATTTTTGAGTTAAATCGTGCAGGAAGTGATCTAAGTACCTTTTGCACAACAATTTTACTTTCAATTTTTTCTCCTAGACCTCGCATGGTGTTAACTACTTCATCAATTCGAAGAAAGTAGGTTGCTATATCTTCAGATTCTTCCATCTTTAAGCTTTCAAATTGACTTCTATAAGACTGTAACTTAGCACTCTTTACCTTAGTGTCTCCTTCATAAACATTTTTCAATTTATCCCATATTTCCTTTGCTGATGTACAATGCATAACTTTAACAAATTTTGATTCTGCTAGACCTCCTAGTATTGCATACATAGCTTTGGAATTATTTTCATAGAGCTTCTTACCTGCAGCATATGTTGGAATGGTTGTTGGAGTTTTGTATTCATTTAGTACAGTCTTCCAGACATCTACTCCTTGAGTTTGTAAAAACAACTTCATCCTGATACTCCAAAAAGCATAATTATGACCATCAAATAAAGGCAATCCATGTTTTGTGAATTCAAATTTTTTGTCCATTATGAATGATCAAAACTTCCAGTGATTAAACTGAATTCTTGAAGTACCTGGCTCTGATACCAATTGTTGCACAGGATAGCCTAACTGAGAGGGGGGGGGGGGTGAATCAGTTATATAAAAATTTCTTTCTTTTCTTAACCATATAACTTAACAAACATAGATTATACTCTTAACTGTATGTCTTGCAGCAAATCATTCAAATCAATTTAACATGTAATCACATAAATAGACAATGACACAATGTTTTTCATGAGGAAACCCAAAAGGGAAAAAACCTCTTCTTCTTATGAATGAAAGGCAAGATCCAACTCCTCTTTACATTCTATTTTATCTGAGCTACAACTCAGATGAGGTTGCTACCTCAATTTCTTCAGAAACAACTGAATGGAAGTGACAACTTCGAGATGTACAAGCAGCAACCTGCACAGAAGAATTTACAGTCTTTCCTTGCTCCTCCCAACCACTATTATTGACACCAACCTGTTTCTTTATGCAAATACATTCTTATACAATTCCGCAGATATCCCTTCAATAACTTCTTTGTCAAATGATTAAGACTTTAAGTCATCTCTGTCTATACATTAAATCAAAATCTGTTCTTTACAAAACCACATAGCTTTTTCCTTCATTCTATCATCAATGTGATAACTTAAACCTTTATTTGTGAATGAATTTGCTGAATTTACTCCGCTTTCATCTTAAAGGCTCAGTGTTTTTAATTTAAAAAAAACATCGGCTTGAATGCTACTTCAATTTTCTTTCATAAAGATCAAATTTGAATGATTAAACAACTTCTACAGGAGACTGAGATTTTATGTTACCAGAAGCTACGTTTCTTATCTGTATTGAACACACTCAGTTGCATGTCTTGGAGGCGTTTCTATTTGGGTATTGAATCATGAAGTGATTGCATTTTTCTTTCCACCAGCAAGAATCTCAGAGGGCATTTGTCTTTGTGTAACCAATCATCAAGCTAATGTGATCTGCTTTCCACCAGAAACAACCTCAGAAATGTGTTTCTCTTTTGGGAATCTAATCACCAGGCTATTGCGTTCTGCTTTCTACCAAAAGCCTTCTTTGGGAGGCATATCTGATCACCAACTTTCTTCTACAAGAGGATGCATTTACTTCAAAAATTGTATTTTTGCACAGTCATAAATTTTCCATTATAAAATTCCACGCTGAATACTTCACTTCAGATTTTTCCCCCATACATTTGCAAGCTCATGATTTTCCTTTATACGCCCTTCTCAAGAAAGATGGTTATTAAACCATCAAAACAGTTTATAACTGAAAGCCCAGTTTCTGTTTGTCATTTAATAGATTTAGTTACATAGACAGATTTCTGTTATAATACTTAGAATCATTTCATATTTATCATTTCAACTTTTATTTGTGAGATTTAAAGATTTATATTAATGCCAATAACTCATTCATATTTTAGCAATCTGAGCAACAAGAGACACTCACCCAAACAGACTATTGAAAGAGTGTTTACTGACCCACTAGGTGGAATGAAATCTGGGGTAGAAGGAAATAGACAAGTGGCAGCATCAGGAACTCAGTAACTAGCTGTTGTTATGGGACAACTCCCTTGAATTGTGGTCAAAGTTCCGTGGAATGTGGAACTGGAGCTTGAGGCTCATTTATTGGAAACTGATCACTAAAAGACCTAGGCATCTTGTATAAGCCATCAAATTTGAGCAGAGGCTCACACTTTTCCTGACGAGAAAATTTACCTTGTGGTTCTGCTGTATGCACACAAGAGATTCGATGAGGGGAAGCTATGTTTTGAGTTGTATTGTAATTCTATTTCACTTCTGCTGAGTGCAGAGTTTTTCTGCTAAGTGCAGAGTTTTCCTGCTGAGAGCAGAGGTTTATTTTGATTTGTATGCAAGTCTCCATTGATTGCTGGAAGTACAACCTGAGTGCCTTGCTTCTACACATAGTCTTCTACCTAGTGGTTCAGTAAACAGGCTCGGGGGTCCAAAGGAGAAAGTGATATTGGCTGCTTCTTCTGGAGAAGGTTGGGAGGAACAGGCCTCTTTGGGTGTTTGTCCACCCTATCGATTTATCAGGTTCTACTTGCTATTTTTTTTTCTAATGGTTATAACTTATTGCTTTTATAACTGTTGATTTATGATTAGTAACTATATGTTGTTAGTTATCTTCAATCGGATTTAAATGACTAATTTTCTGAACTGTATATTATCTCTGTTAATAGTTGAATAAGTTTTCATAATGATGATAGAATAAAATGCTTCCCTACATTTTTCCACACATTATTCCAGTGTCGTACTCTAGTACAGGGAAGAGTAGTTAAAGATAGATTCAAATATTGATGCATTATCAAAGATTGTATGTATGCACTTAGATTAAGTAAACTTCTATAGTATAATATTTCTGTTAAATAATATCTTACCTTTTAAATAGTATAAATAGGACAGAGTTCTGGAATGTTTCATAGATAATTTCATTCATAACAATAAACCTATATCCATTATAAAAAGATTTGTTTTAGGGTTATAAGACTAAAAACAATGCTTTATCTTTTTGTAAATCCTCATAAATAAACATAGAGAACTAATGAAAAAGAACAACTCAGTTCTTATTTAGAAACACAACTTATTTCAGAATCTAACTATACTTACAAAACTATTACAGAGAGCAATCTCTTAAGTTTAAAACAATGAGTATACAAAACCCTAATAGGGTCGAAACACATAGTTCAGGTCTTCATAAACCAATTATGATTTATAATTACTATAAGGAAAGTAGATCGAAACTCTTAGTACAAGTTTCTGTTATTCAAGGAGAATCTCAACATTTCAGAAAAGGGTTTAGAAATCACATATCCTTTACATACCATAGGTATTATAATATATCATTTGCCTTAGTAAAATATTTATTCATTTATCAAATTAACTGAAATAAAATGAATAGTATCTAAGTAAGCTGATGAAACATTCTAGGGTTCAACCCCTAACTCTAACTATTCATTATATTACTAAGTTAATATATTATCTTTTAGCAAAAGAGGTTTGCGAATTCAAATTTCAAAACATGAGGATTGTTTCCATACAGTCTAAACCTTACAGGTTACACAACAAATACAGGGGTCGAAACGAGTATTTTCTACCATAAAACCACAACAGCATTTAGTTTCGGGTTGGGTTTACAGTCTAGCCTTATGGCTTGGTTTACACATAAACCCCATGGTTATAAATAACCATTTAAACACAACGACGAAACCTATTTTTGGCTACCAAGTAAACTTTCAAATTAACATTAATGCCGAGAGATTCCCTTACCAGTTCAACACATTAATACTTCACTATCCCATTACACAGAACCGATATTATTATCCTTGAATTCGCAATAGCTCAAAAGACAACAATGCGAGGTCTAGTGCTCGAAACCCCAACTGCATTTTATAAACAAAATCGAGTTTTTAAACCCTAAACAGTTTACCATTTTCATTTCATCAAAATGCCGAGAGTTAGACCCTTCAAACAACTGTATACATTTATCAATTAAATCGTTACACACTAAAACGTTGCAGAGCCAATGCAAAGTAGGTTGAGGATTCAATCCTCCCTACACCAAAAACATGCCTTACGGTTCAAACATTACAACGGTGGCAAAATCCACAGCTAACCACAAAACCGAATGCTCGGCTATACCAAACAAGTACCGACAGTTGCCAAGATGCACCCTACGGGAAGTCACCGAGGCTTACCAGTTTTTAAGCTCTTTTTCCCTTTGCTTAACACATAAAAATCCAAAGCCGTGGAGTCACCTGCCATTAAAAACACATAGTGTGGTTAAAATATGGAAACGAAACTCAAACTTAAATACATGCAGCTGTAACATTATCAACCTTCATGGAATAGTAAGAAAAGAACTACAACTTACCTTTCAAATAAAACCTTGCTTCTTGTCCGAACATTCATGTAACCACCGAGAACTGAACTCTCCTATAAACCGTTGAGAACACTGGAGTCACACAAACCACTAACAAACACAACAAGCCTTAGCTCAGGCTTGGCTCGGCTCTTAACACATACTGGTGACAGTTTACAACTATAGGTCGCAGTATCAAACCCTGGAGAGGTGCCTTCAAAACCCTGCTACAAACCCTAAGAATCCACAGGCTTGTCGGCCTCTCCAAACCCCACTCAATGTAAAAATGAATACCTAGGCTATGCCTTCGTCGAAGTAATTCCAAAGGAAGTTAGGGTATCACCACTACCAAGAAACACCACGTGAAGACCACCACGGTGGATGCCAACAGGAATTCCACCAAACATGCTTTTATTGCACTTTAATTACCATAGATACCATCTTACGTAGAGCCTGCCATCATAATCAGCATCAGGGTTAATGTTTCGGTCTTCCATATGGATGAACCTTACAACCTTAATATGGATTGGTTATGTATTATATCAAAGGTCAAACCTATCATTGTTCACTATCCAATAACATATGGAGTAGGACGTGGAGGCCTTTTTAATCAAACCCTTGTAGGTAGTATAAAAACCATAGAGCGCACATCAATGCTATTACATAGCTAATGTTACAATGCTCTTAGGATTATAAACATCCAACGTATATTTTAATTTAATAGAGGGTAGTTGCATATCGTATATAGTTTGCAACTATAGGTATTTTCAAAGTTGCCATAGTAAAACTAACACATAGGGTTTGTGCATATAGTGCATAACATCAAAGGATAGGCTTAGAATCATATTGTTAGCATTTAAGCTCAAGTTATGATCCTTTTAAATATATAAATGAATACATGGTATAATTCCTAAGCAAAGGGTTAAATACCTAGCCTTGAAAACAAAGCTCTATACTTTCCATGATGACTTAATACAAGACAAATGTATTAGCATTACAATTTCTGAGATTCGAATATAATTGATATGGAATTATATAACAACTTTATACATAATATAACTGAAGATCAAACTAGAATAGATCTCACCCTGGAATACTTCAAGTTACTCTATTTCTCTTTTTGAACATTGAAGGCTAACTGAAGTTTAAATAGGACCTCTTTATACACTTCGAAAGAAGTATCGCTCTTACCTACGATCTGCGACAGAAGTTCAAATGCTTTAGCTAAATAGCTAAGTAAGCCTCGGGGTGCCCATAGGACCCCTTCATCATCAACAAGAAAGTAAACAGTTAGCACTTATAATGAAATCAGTATCAATATAAAGTCTAGACATTTAAAGAAGTAACTATATTTGATTTAGGATGTAAGAATGTTGTAACAACTTCTAACGGTAGTTGAATAAGCATAAACACATACACGTACTCCAAGATAAACATACACAAGTAATTGACATAACATGTTCGTAATTAATGGAGAAATAGGCCGTCTAGTTAAATAGATTATCATTTATTTTACTTCCGCATAGCAATTGTAGCACTTAATGCTACTTAGAAAAATTTTAAATTTTTATGAATTTTTGGGATGTTACACATAACATATGAAATAACACATAGATATTACAAATAACACAATAATACAATGAAACCCAAACTCTAGTAATGAATGAAATATTGAAAAAACTGCAATATGCAAAGTAATATAAACTTCCTAGAATTGTGGTAGCTTATCTCTAAGAAGAGATGCGATGGCTACACTTATTCATAAAAAAACCCATCATAAGAAGTTGAATCTATCTTTTAACATAAAGTCCAAAACATTGAGATCCAAAATCCTAACCCTAGGAGATGAGGTGGCAAAAGGAATGTGGGCCATGAGGATCTTAATTGATACATCAACTTCTCATAGTCACAACCTTTGCATATGAACTCTATTTGGGCTTTTCTTGGACAATTGCAAAGGTTATTTTGAGCTTTATGTGTTTTCTCAACCCAATAATGAAAGAATTATAAGATGTGTTAATTACCAAAAGTGCATGTGAAGTTCCCAAAAAATGCACTGGAATTTAGGACCGTAAATCTGGAAAGTGTGGGACCATTTCTAAATTGGTGGTAGAGTTGGGTGGCCACCTATATCCACTAAGATCAATTGTCCCCATTTAGGAAGAAATAGTCTCCATTGTGTCAAGTTCCTCATCCAATTGAGAAAATCACGACAAGGAAAACTCCTTTTAGTGGATTTTTTTGCAGATGCTCCTCTAGAAAGAGCCCAAATATCCGTTTATAGAGGAGGTCGCTAACGAAGGCGAGCGAGAGGAGGTTTCAATGGAGGATTTTATACGATGCTTTTATACATACCAATCACATTGATGCACACTTTATATAGATGCACCAGTGCAAATAAAAACACAACACACCGACATCGAAAATCCTCATTCAAAGTGGAAGTTTTTTTTGTTTATTTCCACTGGAAACACTGACTAGTGTGTTTCAAATAACTTGACGCAACGGTTCATCAACATACATAACGCACCACTTCCAATCACAAATACATTCCCTTGGTTGGAAAAATATGTTTTAATAAAAAAAACATTATGGTGTGTTCTAGATAGGCTAACGCATCGGTGCGCTAATTAACTCCATGCACCGAATTCAACATTCCTCATTAATTAGCGCTTGAAAAAATGTTTTTTTTTCACTGGCATTCCCTTATGGTGCGTCATCCATATATGAATGCACTGGGACATGTATATATCTGTATCACAAGAATAGTGTTATATTCATGTTTGGTGCACTCATATTTAATGAATGCACTGGGGCGTACCATTGTAGGGTGCACCGGAGTAGGGTAAAATTAAAAAATTATCGGACTAGAAGCTATTTTTTATATTTTATATTCATTAACGATGTGTATCTGTCCTCTCAACGCATTGGTACATTGTGTAATTGGGAGAACCAAAGTAGGGTAAAATTAAAAAAAAATGTCGGACGAAAAACTATTTTTTATACTTTTATATTCACTAACGATGTGTTTATATCTTTTCAACGCACTAGTGCATTGTGTAATCAAGCACACCGGAGTAGGGTAAAATTAAAAAAAAAATCGAATGAATTTTTTTTTTTTTTTTTTTTTTTATATTTTATATTCATTAATTGTCTATTTTATCTTTTCAAAGCATCAATGTCTGTAATTGGGTTCACCAGATTAGGGTGAAATAAACATTAAAATGAATACTATTTTTTATAATTTTATATTCTTTAACGATGCGCTTCTATCTTTTAAATGCAAATAATGCGTCTAGTACTTGGGTGCACTAGAATAGTGTAAAATAAAATAAAAAGTTACCGCATGGAAAAATAATTTTTACCAACCTTCAATGCTATAGACCACCTAAGCACTAGTGTTGTAGTAGACATCTTGAAGCACCCTGCCATCAGTGCTTGTAACACACCTTCTACCCTTGTGATAATGTGGGGAATTTTTTGGGGAAATTAATTCTTTTACAATCCAATTAAGCTAAGAATGTCATTCCCAACAATATATTAGCCCCAAATATACATAACTGAATATTGTAAATCACATTTATGCAACATAAAGTGTTGAAAACAATTTTTCCAAAAATTCTGTAAACTACATAATTTGAATATTCAACATACATTCTTAGCACCCAGAACAAAACATCATTTAAGAACTTTTTTTCAACAACTAAGATGTTAATTTACCTTCTTAGTACACCATGCTTTCCCACTTAATACAATTGCAATAACAATAGTCAATTAATGATCATATAAAACAATGTCGAAGACCGTATTATCATTAAAGAAATATGTGTACCTATTATATCATAGAATTTTTATGTTAACTCAACATTTATATTTTTATGGTAGAATCTTAGTTGTTAACAACTTCAAGTCACCATGAACTACAAAACTTCAAGAGAGGTAAGAATTCACGTGAAATTATACTTAATTCAAATAAATATAAATTTGCTTTCATGCAGTGAAAATAATGTCAATGGTGACATGATCAACCATCCTAGATCATAAAGCATGTGCATCAATTACATTAATAATCAAAATCAATCATATAATAAGGTAGAGTCATAACGAATCATGTTGCTTCATCTTAATTTATCATTTTAAAGTATAAGGTTGCGGGGAACCTCCAACAATTAAATGATGAAAATGCACGATATATCAGAAATAGCAGAACACAGAATGGATTTATTGATCGCAGGCCACTTCGAGGGGGAAACCTCCTTTGAGAAAGCTCAATAAAAATAACTCATGGATGCCTTCATTGGCCTCAACACGCACTTATATACTAAGTCTAATCTAAACAACTATTACTCCCTATGAATGTGGGATAATACAATATACTCATGGGACGACTTACAAAGCATATGTGTCCAACAACAATATACTAATAATGTGGGATAATACAATATACTAACAAATTAAAGAGAATGGTTGACACGGGTTCCTAACATCCCCTCCCCTTAGAAAAATATTTGTCCTCAAAGCTTTAGATGTGGAGTTGTTGTTGAATCTGAAGGAGTGGTTCCCATGTAGTATCCTATGGTTGCATTCTGTGCCACTAAATTAATACCTCTGTGATGGATCGAGAGCGAAGTTGACAAGTGTGCCTATTGAGGATGGCCTCCGGCTCCAAAATGATGGATCCTTCATTATCCAGTTCTAGTAAATAGTTTGTGCTTTGATGTGGATAACAGTGATTAGTGCAGGGTTGTGTCTACACTATTTTAACTATTTTACTAAGAAATGGTGAGTTTCTTCGTCAACAAATGAAAATATTATTACAAGTTATCACTAAGATCTACATTCAATCATCAATCAAGATAAGTAAACTTAAGATCTAAAGCCATTTAAAAGTCTAAATCACACAAGATAAGCAACATTTAAACATTCAAATGGTATAAAATTGAATCAATTCATATTAGAACAATGAAGAAGTACATCTTTACCATGGACCTAGGTGTGAATCCCTCCTCCATTGCTATAAGCTTTCCTTCCTTCAGAATCTCTCCAGCATGCCTTTGCTCTCCCTTCGTGTGTCTTTACCATGCCCCAAAGCCTTTCTTATATAGCATTGCAAAATGGGCCTTAGGCTTCTCTTTTGAGTGTGGGATAATCCCCTTTCATGATTTTAGATCATTTTCACTTAAAAACCCCTTTTTCCATAGTTTTTAGGCTTTTTTACACAACTTAGCATACTTTAAGCACATTTAATGCACTTTAATGCATTCATCTTCACTTTTTAATTGGTGTAGCTTAAGTTTGGACCTTTGATGAGCGGCTCGATGACTGAACTTAGTCTCCTTAGGTTCTTATTGTCTTCACCTAATCCTTCCATTTATGGGAGAAATGATTAGATCAGAGAGGACTTGTCTCTAAATGTACTTGTATTTTGTCTTTATGTTGCGGGCGCATAGTAGAAATGTGCTTCGTTTGTCACATGACTAAGGGTGTCAATTTGATTGTTAACAGATGTTGGTGCCAAGAACTTTCTTTAGACAAGAAACATGAAATACTGGATGAATACTGGAAGAAGGAGGAAATTCCAATTTATAAGCAAGGAACCCAATCTTCTGAAGAACCTTATATGGCCCATAGAACTTTGGAGCGAGCTTATGACACCCTTTGAGTTTCAGGTAGGATTGCTTGTAAGGATGCAGACGAAGAAAAACCATATCACCTGCTTGAAAAATGTGCTCAGAACGATGTTGATAGGCTTGTTGTTTGATTTGATTTTTTGCCATGTGAAGATTGTCCTGCAAAATGTGAAGAATCGGATCCCGAGTTTGAAGAACTGTGTCAACTACCTGAACTGGTAAAGTGCTGGGGGTGTATGGAAGAAGCATTGGCGGTGCCTGACCATAGACTACCATGGATTCATGTTAGATGCAATGTGGTAGGAGGTATTGTACCACCATTCAGTGAGAGGGAGACACTTTTCCCACTAATGCTGTTGTTCGAAAGTGAAGCAACGAAGAGAAGTTTCCAAACATTTGTTGATAACTTAAGTCTGACCATCTGTTTGTGGGTAATACCCTGAACTCATCTTCAGTTTGGTGCCAATGTGGCGAAATAGTTCTGTCCAAAAATTACTGGTGAAAGTTACATCGCGATCTGATAAAATGGAAGAAGGGATTCCATGAAGACAAAAGATCTTGTCCAAGGAAATCTGTGTGACTGAGGAGTCGATATGACTATATTTGGAGAGGTGATCAACCACAACCAAAATCACAGTCTTCCCTCTAGATTTAGGGATCCCTTCAATGAAATCCATAAAAATTTCTATCCAAATATGTGTAGGGATGGGAAAGGGTTCGAGCAATCCTAGAAGGAGTGTCGTTTCACCCTTGTTGTGTTGGCAGGTATCACATTCAACCACCATCTGTTGAATTATCCTTTTCATCCCCTTCCAAAAGAAGTTACGCCGTGCCCGCTCATATGTTTTGAGGAACCTAGAGTGCCCTGCCGATGGAGATGCATGGATTTCATAGAAGATATCCTGTTGAAGATATGTGCTCTGGAAAAGCATCGAACGAACCTTGTATCTCAGGGAAGCACCATCCCTAGAGTAATGCGGTACAACAGAAGGGTTGTTGTCCAACCGTTGGATGATTTGAGATAATGAGGAGTCATCGACATAGCCCTGCTGAACATATTGTAACCAATTTGGAACATCCATAGAAATAGTTGAAAGAGAAACTTGGTCATCCGCCACAAGATTGTCCTTACCCTTCTTGTAAGTGATCTCATAGTCATAACCCACGAGTTTGCTAACCCATTTATGTTGTGCTAGGGAGGAGACCTGTTGTTCCAGGAAATATTTCAGACTCTGGTGATTAGTCTTGATGCAAAAATGATTCCCTAATAGGTTTGGCCGCCACTTCTATACTGCATGCAAATTAGCCATCATTTCCTTCTCATATGTTGACGCGACTAAATTCTTACCAGAAAGGGCATTGCTGGTGAACGCAATGGGATGTTCATCTTGAAGGAGAACAACACCAAGTCCATTGTAGCAAGCATCACTCTCAATAGTGAAGGGCTCGAAAAAATCAGGCATAGCTAGAACATGTGTGGTACACATAGCTTGTTTCAGTTTGTCAAATGTACACTCAGTAGCATGTGTCCACGTAAAAGCATCATTTTTCAAGAGAGCGGTTAATGGAGTTGCAATCTTCCTCTAATCCTTGACAAACTTGTGTTAGTATCTATTCAATCCCACTGGTTCAGCAAAGACACATGCATATCTATCCAAAATTTGTTGTAGATCCAAAGGAGTAGTGGAGACTACTGATGGTAGCATCTCAATGGAATGGAGCTGAGCGATGACACCGTGTGAATTCTTCTTAAGGAGTTTTTCCAGGCGATGTGAACTGATGATGCTGAGAGACCCTTGTTGTAATCCCTTTAATGTGTATTTTTCCCCATTGACTAAAAACTGCATCCAAAGTTCAGCAAAATCCCATAAGATGGGTCCAAGTGTGCGTAACCATTGAGCACCCAAAACCACATCACATCCGCCTAAGGGAAAAGAAAACATGTCGGAGCGCATGTTATAATATCCAATAGAGATACGCACATTGTGAGACTTCCCCTTGCAAGGTAAGGTGCCCCCATTGGAAATCATGAATTCAAAGCTAGAGCAAGGATGGACAAAACAATCAATTTGTTTGGCGCTCTGAGGTTCAATGAAGTTATGAGTGCTACCAGAATCAATGAGTATTGTAAGAAGGAGCTTCTTGAAGTAACCCTTGACCCGCATTGTTTGTGGGGTGGTGACTCTGGATAAAGCATGAAGAGATATATCTGGATGGTCGTCCTAAGAAGGAGGGTCAACAGGCGGCTGCTGAATGTCAACCTGACCATATATTGTATCTTGAGCTTCTTCATAAATTCCAGTTGTAGGCGGAGAATCCACATCTAAGAGATAGAGATTTTGCTCAACACATTTATGTCCCCGAGTGAATTTCTCATCACAATTATAACAAAGCCCTTTTTCTCTACATTCCTGCATCTCTGCTTCAGAAAAATGTTTGATAGGAGTTGCTCTAAGAGATGGTGTGATGGGAGGCCGTTGGGAAACCATATTTATGAATGAAATAAAAGTGGATTTGGCATGTTGTTGGGTTGTGATATTGTCCTCCGCCAATGTAGCCAACCCTAGGAATTCCATCATTGTGCTGGGACAAAAAATTTTAACCTCATATTGGATTGCATCCTTCATACCACTGACAAAACAACTCCTGTAGAATTCATCAGACAATCCTTCTGTGTGATTGGCCAGTTTCTCAAATTCTATCTGATACTCTCTCACAGTGCCAATTTGGTGAAGTTTAGTGAGTGCTCCCGTGAAGTCATCAAAAGCACTAGGGCCAAATCGTTGGAAAAAGAGTTGGCAAAAATCTGTCCATTTTGGCTTCGCATGAGCCTTGATGTACCAACAAAACTATTGAAGGGATTCATGTTCCAAATGAAAGGATGCAAGTGGAACTTTGTTGACATCAAAAGTATTATGCAAACTGAAATATTGTTCTTCTTGGTATATCCATCTAGTCGGATCATCACCATTGAAGCGAGGAAAATCAAGCTTCGACCCACTAAAAGTGTTGGAAGAAGATAACCCAGTGTCTGCAGAAGACTCTGGCTGTCGTCTATTGTTCATGGCTGAAGGTTGAAAATGGAGGCCGAGAATTTTTTCATCCAGATCTTGGAGTTTGGTATTTAGGGCTGCAAGTTCTTCCTCCATATTTTTTGCTCCTGCGTAGGTGACAACCATAACCAGGATTTTTTTGGGGGGGGAAGAATGGGTAGAAAAACAAAAACTTCTTTAGTAAAGGAAAATTTGGAATTGGGAAAAAATTTGATGGGTAATTGGGGTTTGACTAGGTTTTGGACACTTTCTAATGGATAGGGAAGCAGAAAATGGGGATTTTAGAGGCGGGATGAAAGAATGAGAAATTTTTTTCGAGAGGGACAAAGAATCCGAAATAGGAAATGAACACTGTGGCAAAATTTGAAGGCGATTGGGTGAAAATCGAAGAAGTTATGGCAAACTCTAAAAATAGACAGATGTGGGATTTATGGCTTCGGAAAGTGGAATTTGGGATAGGGTCCTCAAGAAGGAAATATGCAGAATGGAATTGCATGGGTTCCAGTGAATTTTCAAGGGAAACAAAGTTAAAGAAAAGAAGATATGGCGAAAAATAGAATTTTGTATTTTTTTTTGGAATTGATCTGCAACGACTCGAAATGGATCAGTACAGATTTAATCTGCTATTTATCAGTTGGAAATAGATATGGACCCCAGGGATGCTCAATTGCCTAAAGGTTCAGGGGATTCACTCGGCTACCAATGATGTCTAACGACTTGCGTATTGGGGTAGTACCGCTCACTCCACGACTCAGATAAAACTGATAACTGCTTTGCCACAAACGACAACTCTTGGTTTACCTCACAGGTGGGAACTAGTCAATCAAGTAGGGGCCATTGCCATTTTCACTGGTAGGTCCTCTGAATGGGCCAGCTACTTTGAGGTTCCTATGGTACTCCTCACATTGAGTTTTAGGGCTATGTCCAGGTACTTCCCACAGTTAAGCGGATAGGGATTATTCCCGGATCCGAACCTGCAATTGAAAGGAACAATACAGTTGCAAAGAAAAAGAACTACTGCAATAATCACAACGCCAAGAAGCCACTGTGAAAAAAATTTGGCAAAAATTCCACCCAGCGAGCCCAAGAAAGTGCTCTGATACCAGATGTGGGGAACCTCCAACAATTAAATGATGAAAATGCACAATATATCATAAATAATAGAACACATAATGTATTTATTGATCGCAGGCCACTTCAAGGGGGCAACCTCCTTTGGGCAAGCTCAATACAAATAACTCGTGGAAGCTTTCATTGGCCTCAACACGTACTTATATACTAAGTCCAAGTTAAACAAATATTTTTTTTATAACAATAACAGTTATGGGATTTATATTAATAAAAGAGTCTTCAAAATACATATAGAGAGTGTCTAGTATTCCTCTGTGAGGGACCAACAATCAAGATTTTATTTTCTGCTTCTCTACTGCTTCTCCTAGTTCTATAAAGTCTGAAATTACAACTGTAAACTCTAACAAATTGTCCTAAAATAAGCTTGTTGAAGCAGAGCATTACAAAAATTGGATGCAGGATCCATTAAAGTCTGATAAAAACCAAAATTTAAACAGCTGATAGCCATGAGGATTTCTAAGCTAATGCAGAAAGATAAATATAACCCGCAAAAATTTGAGCCAGCGTGTTGCATTACTTATGACGAGGGCGAGGAGGTTCTGGACTTTCCATGGAATCATCTGGGTTGGAGCTGGAGCCAGTAGTGTCGTGGAACCCTGGGACGCAGCGAGCTAGATCTTCTCTGAGCCTGTCAATCTTCCCCTCAACGTCTGTAATGTTTCTGTAGTTATCATCCACCTTGGAGTCCACATTAGAGATGCTGTTGGCTATAAAATCCACCGCTTTTGACATGGAGGATATTCGACCATTTACCAAGTCGTTGTTGTGCCTGACCTCGGTGCTGAGAGTGTGCAGAAGGGTGAAGACCCTCGTCATATTCTTCTTGATGTTAGCTATCTCAATACGATTCCTGTTCACCTGTGCTTCCATGACTTCTGCCTCGGGGTTGGTAGATTGGGAGTCGAGGGCTTCAAGCTCGTCTTCTCTCAGGTTAAGAGACAAGAGGTCCACAAGAAGAGAACATAGAGGCTGGAGGAGTTCCTCTTCAGGGAGGGAAAGGCTAGGGGTTGGCAGAGGCTTTTCGCAGAGCTTGCAGGAGAGCCGCAGCGAGGGAGAGGCAGAGCTCATAACCAGAGGAGGCACACAGCGGGGGTTGGAATGAGTATCCATCCTCAAAGCGAGGTTTAACCACGAGGGAGTCTGGAAGCATCAGGGGAGGTATTAATTTGGAGCGTGTGAGGTAGTGGGGGTAGATAGGAGGAGGCCATGTGAAGGCATTAAATGCCTCCATCTACCCTCGTACCGATTGCCAAGTGTTCCCATGCAGAGAATGGGGTGAACGAAACCTAAGGTGATGGGAGTGAAAAGAGGCATGAGACGGGTGGTGAGATAAAGGCCCCAAGGAGCTAAGGAGTTAGGGGATCCAACAATTAAAAGGTTCTTCACCATCATAGGATAGTAGCCCTGAACAATGTAGCACTCCTTTATTAGCCAATGTATCGACATGGTGATTATTTGAGCGCAATACATGGAGGAAATTTAGATGCTGAAATTCTATACTGATATAATTGAGGATATGGTGGTATTTGTGGGAGGGGATGGTGCATTTCGTGACAATGTTACGAGCTTCTCAGATTATGAGGAGGGAGTCTCCAACGGCTGTCAGCTATTTTATTCCGATAATGATGGCTACTTCCAGGCCTTTTAGTAAGGCAAGCCATTTGGCGTCATTATTGGTCTTTGCTCCAAGCCCCCATGCATAGCTTTTCATTTTGTTTCCTCTGGGGTCAAATATGACCCCTCCCGCGCCTGCCAACCCAGGCCAAGTTAAACAAATATTACTCCCCATGAATGTGGGATAATACAATATACTCACGTGACGACTTACAAAGCATATGCGTCCAACAACAATATACTAACAATGTGGGATAATACAATATACTAAAAAAGTAAAGAGAAGGGTTGACACAGGTTCCTAACATAATTAAACACGGGTTCCTAACATAATTAAACAACCAAAAACTCACCACAAGAAATGCAAGGATATTCAAATGCCTTTTTCATTATCCACACTTACTAGTAATTTGCTCATTTACATAAAAATATCAACCACCATAAAGTCTAAGAATATCATCTACCGTAATTTGTTTACATATACATTCCATTCATTTACTTATATTTATTAAACTATATTGATGGCACTTCCTCAACAACATTTCCATCACAGATCAATAGCTTAACTAGACATGATTAAAGGCATCTATATATTTCAAAACATATTAAAAATAACAACATAACAAATAATTAGCACTTATTTTGATTAAGCTGGTCTGGCTACTGAATGTTCAACTACAATGCTCCACCCAACCGTAGGCACTTTGTATAGCCTATACTCTTTCAGTTGAGATGCCACCCCCAAGCTGGCAACGCACCCACTAGGGGAAAATAACAAAATCTCTTACCAACAGAGATCTTGATTATGCAATTAATCTGCTCAGTTCCACAATCGTTAGGTTTGGCTTCATGAATAATAAATTTAAGGTCGACTTTATAAGCAATGAGCTTGGATTCCTAATGATAATTTAATGTCTACTAATTGACTCTTATTTTGATTATGAAGGCTCTTGGCAAGTTTGCTTTTAGATAAGAGAGCTCTTAGCTCTTTTAACTAATATAAGTCCTCAACTCTAATCCAATAGAATTTAGCATTTAGCAATTAGAGTAGTGAAACCCAACTATACTTCATTTAGATTTAATCTTTAGAGAGCAAATATATTGTTTGATTCTTAAATGATATTTAACAAATATACCACTCTTTGGCATGTTTTTAAATAAACACATATATCAAATAAATATATGTCAACCAAAATGGGGAAGTATCGATTCTTCATAGGGCGAGATCGTTTACCTCTTTCAACTACAAGGTATAAGCAAAGTGATTAATACAAAATCCGGGGAGTTGATTCCCAAGAGGTAAACGATCGAGATCGTTCCCTTTTCCAGTCACTAACAACTCTATTACACGGTTTGCATAGGATTATATATTTTACACAAAAAACATTCACACATTCAGTTCAAGGAAAGGTCATTGGGTCGATTCCCGCTTCTTAGAGACCACCCTCTTTCCAATATAAAAATAATTATCAGTTAATCTACGACAAGGAGACCTCTCCTCCTTATAGTCTCAACATATACAATGAATAAAAAGGAAGAGTTGGAGCGATCCGGTCCTTCCTAAAGGCCGCTAGTCCTTTTCTCTGCACTTATGAACATATATATTAATTAAAAGGAACAAGATTGGCTCTAGAGGCCATCCCACTTCAGGCATATGTAAACAATAGAAAAATAAATGCTAAATAAACCGCATGGGGAAACGCTCTCACTTTGTTTCAACGCAGAGGTAATTAAAGCATCCAAGTACAGTATCAAAGGGTAATGCCCTCATTTTTCAATGTAGGAAATATAATAAAAATTGTTAGGATATTTAGACACTTAGGAGTTAGTTAAGATCAACTTGTGTAATATATCTGTTAGGGATAGTGTGTTTTTTTAGTATGCATTTGTAAATACTTAATCCGACGGTCACGGTATGTTCCCGACATAGAGTGATCTGACGGCTCAACTTCTCTTAGATCAAACCTAATCTTGATCCGTGGCTTAACACCCGATTGGTCCATGGTCTCTATTTAAAGAGCATAGAGGGTCATTGTTTAGTTGATCGATTATGAAAAGCTCATTTGTAACTTTCTTTCTTTGCATAATAAATTGTCCCATAGAAGCTATTTGGCCGAGGCCGTGGAGTGTTTCCCTCAAGAGGGTTTAAACCACGTTAAAACATCGATGTGTTGATCTGTGATCTGTTTGTGTGAAGTGGTTTCTCTTGGTGTTTGGTCTTTTGATAGTACCCTGTGTACCCGAACATGGTATCAGATCATTTATGAAGAGCCGCTTCCGGTTATGATCTAGATCTTGAACTGTTGTTGCCGAAACTCGAAAGGGTTTCTGGTTTTGATATTTCTGTGCATTTATAGGCTGTAGGAGGTGTTCCATTGCGTCCAGAGCATCGTTTCCATTTGGAAATAGTTTTCGTTTGATCGAAAACGGTTCCCGGTTGCTCCAGAAACGCGTATTTCATCAAATCTGAAGGTATAATGTTACAGTGACGCATTTTTTTATTTTCTGTTTTTAAAAGAAAAAAAATCATATTTTATCATTATTTACTGTTAGATTTTTTTGGTTCGGATTATTGCTTTCCCATTTGCGTATGCTCTTTGCCGTGCACCTTGAGCGATCTCGGCAAATCAGAAACAGAAAGGGAAAGGGTTTTTCTCGGCTGCGTATGCTCTTTGCCGTGCACCTTGCGTGATCTCGGCAAATCAGAAACAGAGAGAAAACGTAGACTTTTCGGGCAAGCTAACGAAATCTAACTCCAAAAGTGTGGAATTTTTTTTTTGTTTCGATTTGTGGTGTGTTTTGCTGGAAAAAGGGCAAGCACGCAAACCGAGCAAGAAGAGTTCAAAAAAAAAAAAAACCCCCTTCCTCATTCCCATATTTTACATACCTTTTAATCTAGCTCACTTGGTTCAAAGTTGTTTTATTCCTTATTAGGTCTCGAGTTCAAGTCTTAGGAAGTTACTTTTAAAATAAAAAGTGCATACAATTTCTATTTTCAAGTTACTTTATTGTAAAAGTGCATCTCACTTAAATAATAAAAAATAAAAATACAAGTGAGTCACTTAAGTTCTTTTTTATTGTTGCATTATTTAAAAGTAATATCATTGTAAAAGTGAAATCACTTATTTTACAAAAGTGGTTCACTTAAAACAACTTTCTTGTTAAGTGATTGTCAAAAGGTTCATCTTGGGAAGAGGGGGGTTCTTTTTTTTTGTTGGACATTCTCTAGCTGCCACGTCACTATTGGGGACATCTTCAACAGTTTCTTTGTTCAAGCATAACTTCATCATACAGAGTCAGTTTTCAGTGTCGTTTTTTTTTAAACCTCCTATTTTTTCGAGCTCTTCACATCCAGACTATTGGTTTCTGCTTTTACAGCCATTAATTTATAAATATTGCTGCCCCTTGTGATATTCTACTTAACAGTTCCAACTATTTCTCATGGAAATCTCGTATGGAGGATGTTCTATGAAGTAGGAGACTTTTCAGAATTACCTCAGGGAAAGAAACAGAACCCACTGATGATGATAAGAAAATAAAATGGGCAAATAGATGTGACGAAGCTCGTGGATTGATTGGGATGTCAATATCTACTGATTTGCGATTCCACATATCTGGAATTGATGAACCTGATGCTGCTTGGGACAAGTTGGAATCTGTGTTTGGTAAACACAATGAAATTTGAGGTCACTAACTCGAAAATGAGTTGATTTCTTTAAATCCAAGTGACTTTTCATGCATTCAAGATTATTTATCTAAGTACAAAACTCTTAAACTCTTATGTGCAGAATGTAAGATTAAGAGGAAAGACAAACAATGCATTTATCATATTCTTTCCAAACTTGGACCTGCATATTCTGTTTTTGTATCTACATTTTACTCCATGAAAGAATCCTTGAATGCAGCTAACTATCAAGAGCCTAGTCTTGAATCCTTTTGTGATTCCTTGATTAGAGAGCAAGATAAACTCATTCATCTTGGAATAATCAACAATGCAGATACATCTGGGAAAGCCTTATTGTCCCAACAGAAAGAAAAGTCCAAGCCTCCCAAGAAACAAAATTTTCGCAATAATAAGTTAAACAAGGGTCCAAAACCCTCTCAGTTAGCTCCTTCTTTAAAAAATGACAAAGGATCCAAGCCAAAAGGAAAGAATACTGAGCGTTATTGCAACTATTGCGGGAAAGATAATCATGATGAATCTAAGTGTTTCAAGAAGATGGCAGCCTTGGAAGCAGTAATGAAGAAGCACCACATTAGCCTAGATTCGCTTTCAGAATCTGCCTCTCATGGACATGCACTTTGTGCTTCTGGTTATTCTTATAATGCATCTTCTTCTTCTACTTCAAATGAATGGCTCATTGATTCTGGAGCATATTATCATATGGCTAAGGATCAAGCCATCTTTTCTACTATGCATGAATGTAACACCAAACAAATATTTGTTGGCGATGATAGATCTCTAAGTGTTGTAGCAGTTGAAACAGTTCCAGTAGATAATGATCATTTTAGTGATGTACTATGTGTTCCAAGAATTTCCTGCAATTTGTTATCAGTCTATTAGATCACTCATTCTGGTGAAGGTAAAACTGTGACCTTTACACCTCACCAAGTTGTAATCAAGGATTTTAAAGATCCTCAACAGGTCCTAGCTACCAGAATTGTTGATGATATTACTAGGTTGTACAAGTTTAACAACTTTGGGTCATCACCTTTCCCTTCAGTTTTTGTTGCTCATAGTGATAACTTGAGCAAACTTTGGCATGAGCGAGTTGGTCACTTAAATTATCGCTCATTGCAACAACTATGTAAAGACAATATGGTGACAAGTCTTCCGATGGTATCTTGGAGGGATGGTGTTTGTTCCGGTTGTGTACTCGAAAAACATCATCGGGACAGTTTTGACAAACGTGCCTCTTGGCATGCCTCGGTTCCCTTGGAGCTTGTGCATAGTGACTTGTGTGGTCCTCTTCCATCTGCTTCCTTTTCTAGTTTCAAATATTTCTTAACTTTCATTGATGATTACACCAGACGCACTTAGGTTTATTTCGTAAAACTTAAGAGGGAAGTATTTAACATGTTCTTGGCCTACAAGGCCCTTGTTGAAAAACAATCTAGTCATCAAATTATTAAGTTAAGATCTGACAATGGAGGAGAATATGTTAACAAAAAGTTCACTACTTTCTGCACTGAACAAGGCATCCAACAACATCACACTGTTCCATACACACCACAACAAAATGGTGTAGCTGAGCGGAAGAACCACACTTTAAAAGAAATGGCTAATTGTATGATCCAATCTAAGGGACTAAGTCTTCAATTTTGGGCTGAAGCCATTAATTGTGCAAATTAAATAGTTAATTGCACCCCCACTAAAGCATTACAAGGTATAACACCGGAAGAAGCATGGAGTAAAACTAAACCTGATGTAAGTCACTTCCGTGTGTTTGGTAGTGAAGCATGGGCTCACATTCCGAATGAAAAATGGAAAGCATTGCAGCCTAAAAGTGAAAAGTGCATATTTGTTGGATATTCTGAAGATGTAAAAGGTTATAGACTTCTTCAACCACATTCTCATGATATAATCATTAGAAGAGATGTTAAATTTGATGAAAATCTCTTGACCTGCGAGCCTAACTCGGCGATTGTGCCATCTTTGGCCTGCGAGCCTGATTCGGCGTTTGTGCCTTCTTCTTCTTCTTCCAACTTCCTTGACAGGTTTCCAACTCCAGTTTCTGATGATGACAATGAGGATGAAAATCCACCTCCGCCTGCTCATGTTCCTCCAGTTGCACCAGCACAAGTGCTTCCTCGATGGGTCCGTTCAACATGTGAAGCAGCTGGTGATCTTGCCGGTGATCGTAGAGATCAACGTCGAACACATTCTCAGTTTCAACAAGCCTCTTCTCTTTTGGCTCAAGTTTCCGAGAATCATGATCCAGAAACTTTTGCAAAAGCTTTAAGGAATCCAGATTGGGATGCAACCATGGATGAAGAATATCGTTCCTTAATGGCGAATGATACTTGGGATCTTGTACCTCTTCCAAAAGGAAGAAAACTTGTCAGATGTAAATGGGTCTATAGAACTAAGTATGCATCAGATGGAAGTGTTGAAAGACTTAAGGCAAGGTTAGTTGCCAAAGGTTTTTCCCAAGTTGAAGGGATTGACTACAATGAAACCTTTGCTCCCGTCGCAAAAATGAACTCCATCCTCCTTGTTCTTTCCCTTGCAGCCTTACATAACTGGGAAGTCCATCAAGTGGATGTCAAGTCTGCCTTCTTACATGGTGATTTACAGGAGGAAATTTACATGGAACAACCTCCTGGATATATTCAGAATAACTCTAGCCTTGTCTGCTGCCTTAAGAAATCCTTATATGGCCTTAAGCAAGCTCCTAGAGCTTGGTATGCCAAAATGGATAACTTTCTCCTTGAAATTGGTTTTTCTAGATGCCATTTTGACCCCAATGTCTATACCAAGAAAGTAGGAAACCATCTCATCATACTTGTTCTATATGTTGATGACCTTATTCTTACTGGTAGTGACCCTAAGCTTATAACCCAGTAGTGACCCTAAGCTTATAACCCATGTGAAATCCAGTCTTAAACAAAATTTTGAAATGTCAGACTTAGGACATTTGCATTATTTTCTTGGTCTCCAAGTCCTGCAAACCAAAGAAGGAATCTTTCTTTCTCAGTCTAAGTATGCTTGTGACCTTCTTCGTCGCTTTCACATGGAAGATTGTACACCAGCCCCTTCTCCCTTCCAGTCTGGAGTCAAACTTTCTGCCACTTGTACTTCACCTGAAGTCGATGCCACCTTGTATTGTCAGCTTGTTGATAGTCTCTTATACTTGACTCATTCCCGTCCTGACCTTTACTTTGCCGTTGGTCGTGTTGCCCATTATATGCAGACACCTCATGAAAGTCACTGGAAAGTAGCTAAAAGAATACTTCGATATATTCGAGGTACAGTTCAGTTTGGGATTCATTATAGTACATGGGGTAAACCTTTGTTGGTTTGTTTCACTAATTCAAATTGGGCCGGTGATCCTGATGATCGAAAGTCTACTGCAGGTTATGTTTTTAGTCTGGGATCTGGACCTATTACTTGGGCTTGTAAGAAACAACAAGCTCTTGCTCTTTCTTCAGCAGAGGCATAATATCGAGCAACAGTTAATGCCAGTCAGGAAGCTTTATGGCTTTGACAGATCCTTTCAGAGTTTGGATTCGAGCAGCAGCAGCCTACTCCACTTTGGTGTGACAATCAAAGTGCCATCAAGCTTGCCAAAGATCCAGTTCTACATCAACGCAGCAAACACATTGAGCTACATATGCACTTCATCAGAAATCTTATTCATGATCGTGTTCTTGAAGTGCTCTTTTGCCCTACAGATGATCAAGTTGCAAACATCTTCACCAAGTCTCTTACAGAAGCGAAGTTTTCTAAACTTCGATCTATGTTAGGAGTTTAGGAACTTGTCATTAAGGGGGGATAGGCTCTAATGCCTCCTTCCTTCTCCTAATAGTGTCACTTTTGTAAATCCTTCAATCCTATCCCAAGTTGTTCTTAAGGGGGGATGTTAGGATATTTAGACACTTAGGAGTTAGTTAAGATCAACTTGTGTAATATATCCGTTAGGGATAGTGTGTTTCTTTAGTATGCATTAGTATGCATTTGTAAATACTTAATCCGACAGTCACGATATGTTCCTGACATAGAGTGATCCGACGGCTCAACTTCTCTTAGATCAAACATAATCTTGATCCGTGGATTAACACCCGATTGGTCCATGATCTCTATTTAAAGAGCATGGAGGGTCATTGTTTAGTTGATCGATTATGAGAAGCTCATTTGTAACTTTCTTTCTTTGCATAATAAATTGTCCCGTTGAAGCTATTTGGCCGAGGCCGTGGAGTTTTTCCCTCAAGAGGGTTTAAACCACGTCAAAACATCGGTGTGTTGATCTGTGATCTGTTTGTGTGAAGTGGTTTCTCTTGGTGTTCAGTCCTTTGGTAGTACCCTGTGTACCCAAACAAAAATGATATTAAGGAGGTTCGACTCTTTTGTAGAGAGGTCATCCTCTCTCCCCTTAAACGAAGGCACATGTAATAAAATAAAAATATATACAGTGACGAGTTTAAAGAACGATATAAATTACTGGTTTAAATGAGGTAATGACATCGACTCTCCTTGAGGGAGGCCTTTCCTTTCCTTCACAAGTAGAGTAATGATAATATATTAACTCTTTATTATATATATTGATGGTATAAGAAGTCACTTTGGAGTGGTGGAAGGATGGGCTAGGGTTTTAAGGAAACTAGGTTAGGGTTTATGGATGTTGAAGGGATTATCGTATATTCAACTATGGAGGAAGTATGCGATCAACTAGTAGACTATTCAGATGATTCGAGGTAGAGTACTAGCATTTTCTGTTTAGACGATGAAGTCAAATCTCAACTGTCTCATTCTAGGAGGATGTGTGAGCCAGTAGGTAGTTAGGGCCTTGAAAACCTTGCCAGGTGGCATGCGGGATTTTCAAAGGATGTTTGTTTGCTTAGTTTGGATCTTTCCCGGAGCAGGTGATCTTAACATCATTAAATCAGAGAGCAACTCTTACGAAAATGGTGGCATGGGAGCCTAGTCCCATGCTTTGAAATAATTTGGGTGGATGGGTTGATGAGGTCATATTTAATAATGTTATGATGAAAGTATCTGACGAGGGTATGAGACCCAATTTTAGCCACCCTGGTTTGCATGCAGATCTGATAAGGCCATCTTATTTTCATGATGGCATTTGCCAGGAGATCAATTCACCCTAAGAGTATGATGGATCTAGATCAATGGTGGTAGGAGGAGCTAGTGGCTTCCCCTTAACTGAATTTGTGCCTAAAGGAGGTTGTTTGATTGGAAGCATTTTGATGCTAGAGGAGCTAGAGGCGTTCTTAGTAAAGCCAAGCCGTTGTGCTGCGAGGAGGAAGAAGAAGAAGGCACTTTCAAACAAAGGTTTTGGTTTAGAATTGGTGGTGGGAAAGGATATATAGGCGATGGAGATTCCTTACTTTTCAAGTTGAATGCTGATTGGGAAATTTTGTGGTCAGTGGTTCTATGAAAAGGCGGTGAGGAGGTGGGTTGATATGGCCTAGACGTAGGTCGTGGAAGATCTACCAGAAGTTCTGTTTCTGGATAGGGGGTGGTTGGGATTTGAGTTCAAAATCCAGGAAGCAGCTAAAATCATTTTACATAGAGTGTGGATGAATGGCTTCGCTCTGCTCAGGTTGAAACCATGGCACCCACTATTTGACCCACGTGCATACTCCTTGGTTTCCTTCTTGATCTGGGTGAAATTTTCATTCTTGCCGTTGGAGTTCTGGTTACAGGATGGGTTCAAGGTAATTGGTGACGTTATTGGGAAATTTGTGGCGGTGGATGCATATTTGTTCAACTCACAACGCCTTTCAGTGGCAAGAATTCTAGTTGAGGTTTATGCCAAACAAGGTATGTTCGAGTCCATTGATTTAGTGGCAAGGGAGTTCATATTTATGCAGCACTTGGATTAAATTAATGTCCCTTTTAGATGTGCCTTGTGTCACCTTTACGAACATGTGGTTGTTGATTGCTCATTGAAATTCAAAAAAACAAATATGGAAAAGGAAGGAAGTGTCGGTTGAGGTTAAAAATAATCCCCATTACCTAAATGAGATGGGTGCCATGCATGGTGAGAAACGTAGGGTGGCAGAGAAGTCGGTTCAAGAAGAGTAGATAATTCGGGACGAAGTCCTGGCCTTTGAGGAATAGGTTTCAGAAGTTAAAGTACCTCTTGTTTCAGAGTTAATGGAAGGGTTGGAGATGACTAACAACCAGCTGGAATAGGTTGTGAAGTTGTGGCAGAAAAGTGGTGAAAAGATCCATGGTTTAGGGGAGGTTATGGGACTAGTTTCCATGAGGTCTCCTATAGTACAAGAGGTGGGTGGAGGAAACAAAACATCTCAGAATCAGGCTCTATAAGTAAGTCAAGGCGTGAATTTGGAGGAATATTTGGTTATTGGGTTGGGAAGTGACTCTTCCCTGAAAACATTTTCGAAGAACTTAATGGAGTCAAAAGGTGGCAGTGCCTCAGGGAATAGTTCGAGAGGTCCACACTTCTTCCACTCTAGGACGAAAGGAATGCTCTCTTAAGGATTTTTAGAGTTGGAGGAAGTCTCGGTCTCAATCCCAAGCAAGGTAGGTCGGAAATCTAAGATGTTCCATGCAAAAGAAATGGCTAAGTGAGAAATATATCAGGGTAGACAGATGAAAATTTTTGGGGTTCTTAGAGTAGGACAACCCCATGTGGGGTTTCCTCAAGGAAGCTTTCCTTTATTAACGTTCAGGGCCTAGGAGGGCAGGACAAAATCAATGCCCTCAAGTGCCTAGTGGAAGTTGAGAAACTGAACTTTTTGTTGCTAAAGGAAACGATGATAATGGGATCAACGACTATCATGGTTCTAGAGAAAGACTTTCCTCAAATGAGATTTTTAGTCGTGGATGCGGTGGGTAGATCAGGAGGATTGATTTTTGGTTTTATCAGGAGATTGAAGATTGTTAACTCACTGGATAGTAGGTATGTTCTAGGGGTTGAAGTTCATTGTGTGGAATTGGATAAGAGGTTCTTAATTCTCAACATATATGGGACATATGAGGATAAAGTGGATTTTTGGACCTCCCTTCTTTTTTAGGGATGTTATAAGGTTGACAACATCATAGCAGGAGGTGACCTAAATGTGACTCTAGCGATAGATGAAATTTGGGGGGATGTGGCTTGAGATGACCCGCTAGGACCAGCCCTAAGGGATCTTTTTGACCTCGATAGTTGGATGGATGTGAAGCCACTGGTCATCAAACCTACCTAGTGTAATAAGTGTTTTGGCAACCAAGGTGTTCCAAGAGACTTAATCGTTTTTTTATGCATGTCAAGTTAGCTTCTAGCATGCATATATTTAGATCCTGGGTTGCCCCTGATTGGTTCTTCGATCATTTCCCTATCTACCTAGAAATTGGGGTTCCTGAGGAAAAACCAAGCTCCCCATTTAAATATAATTTAGGATGGGATAAATTTTTCGCAATTTCAAGGCTTGATTATGAAGAATTGGAGCCATATTACCGAGGGAAGCAATGGCAGTGCCTATGTTTAGATGGCATATAATTTGAGATTCTTGAAAGAGCAGGTGGTGAAATGGAATGGGTCGATGCAAATGGAAAGAGAATCCCATTTGGTTGAAGTTTATAAGGAACTAGAGCATCGGTACTCTGATGACCTTATTATTTACTCTTCGGAGGATCGCTAACATGAGATAGTATCCATGGAGAAGGAAAAGTAGAACATCCTGAAGGAGTTTGAAATTGAATGGAGATTGAAAAGCAGGGCCTTGTGGCTGGAGGATGGGGATCAAAACATCGATTTTTTCAAAAGGTGGTGGTGCATTGTCATAATTATAAGGAGCTTCAAGATTCTAGAGGCTAGAGGGTAAGAGGCTTTAAGAATCCGGTTGACCTAATGATTGATCACTTTCAAAGACTATATTTTGAGTCGGAGCACAAGGATATGTTGGGAATGCTTCAGGTAATTGATAAATTTACCCATATCTTGTCCCATGAGGACAATGAACTGTTAGCCCATAAGTGACTATTGATGAACTACAATGTGCACTAAAAGCATTCCAGACGGATAAAATCCCTAGGCCGGATGGGTGGCCCCCATAATTCTTTCTGGATTTTTTTTATTTAATCGGTGGTGACCTCTTGAAAAATGGTTGAGGAAGTTTGGTGTACAGGTGTTATCCCGACCCCATTGAACTCTACCTTTATAGCTTTGATCTCTAAGAAGGATCGACCCGAATATTTTGTGGATTTTAGGCCTATCTCATTATGAAATGGAGCATATAAGATTGTTTCCAAGATATTATAAATTAGGTTAAATCCCTACCTTTCTAGGTAATAATGTGTCGAGAGAACAATTTGGGTTTCTGAAAGGAAGGTTAATTCATGAGGTTGTGGGTTTGCCTCAAGAAGGTTTGCATACAATTAAAACTTAGAATCTCCAGATGGAAGCTTTGAAGTTGGATCTATCCAAATTCTCTGACAAGGCTTCCTGGCTCTTCCTTAGACTGGTTTTATTGCACATTGGATTCATCTTGGAGCCAACATACTAGACTATGGGTTGTGTGACGTCTCCTCATTTCGTAGTGTTGATAAATGGAGTTGGTTTAGCTTTCTTTAAATCCTCGAGGGGACTCAGGAAGGGCTTCCCCCTCTCACCCTATCTATTTTTTCTTATCATTGAAGGGATAAGTAGGCTCTTGATTTTTGACAGGAACATAAGAATGCTAACATGAGTCTCATTTAATAATAGGGAGAGCCTCACCCATCTGATGTTTATGGACGCTATATTTTTGTTCTGTATTTACTCCTAGTTGGAATCTCACAGATTGGAAACACACTTAGATCGATTTGCAGGGTGATGGGGATGGAAATCAGTACTCAGAAATCTTCCATTTACTTGTTGGAAAACCAGAAGGCTGATAGTGATTTTTGGAAGAAAAAAATTTCCATTCAAATGCAAAATAATGGAGGAAGGATTTCCTTATCTTGGGCATGTTTCAAAACCAAATAGGTATGGGAAATAGGACTGGCTCTAGATGGTGGCTAAAATTGAAAATAGGATCAATCTCTGGTGCAATAGATGGTTATCGAGGGTGGTAGGTTGGTCCTGGTCAAGTCGTAGTCGGAGGTGTTAAATATACAACATCAAGAGACATTCTCCAAACCAATCTTGTGTAGCCAAGATTGATCCTATCGTATAGAGGTGAGCACTTTGATTGACTTCTGTGTAAACGTTATTCCTCCCATATAGAGGTGATTATTCAAAGTAATGATGTTGCAAAGTCTTTTTGGACAAGGCTCTAAACTTGTGTGTCAAGTCATGATTCTCATGTGAACCTTCTGTATAAAGGTATCCATGAGATGGACCTCCCGTATAGATGTGGATGTTCCGTATAAAGGTGATGCTTGTTAAAAGCATTTAATGTTGTGTGATGTATTATTAACCATGATCACCAAATTGTTATTAAGTCTCCTTTAGATATTGATCACCTCTAAAGTAAATTACTTTAGCATATGATCATTTGGTCCAAAATAATATAATATCATCACAACATCCAATAATTCTTCTTAGTATAATGTATTGTGATGATAATTAAAGTTAGCACATATTGACTATGCAGTAAGAGATAAAGAAATAAAAGATAAAGCATAGAGATCAAGAGAATTCGAAACTTCCCATGCAGACACTTTAGCTAATTAAAGAGAACTCAAATTGTTAAAGCTTCAGTAAAGTATCAATGTATGCCTCAATCAATGCTTCAGTTAAAGCATCAGTTAAAGATATGCCCTAGTTAACTAAAGAACTCATAGTGGTCACTTCAAATAAATCAATCAACATGATTTCAATTAACTAAGTGTTAAATAAGAAGGACTAGTTAGCTAAAGTGTTTTCACTTTAGTTAAACTAAAAGACGACACTTCAGTAAATCAAGGGGAACTCGAATTGATCACTACAATGATGTTATCAAGAATCAGTTAAAGAGAGTTAACTAAGAGACAACAAAGAAGATCTAGTAACTAAGTGACAACACTTAAGTTATCCACCTAACTAAGTGGGAAAGCTTTCAATTAAGAGTTCATTTCATCCTAAGTGACAACTCAGTGAGATAAAGCACTACATGAGAAGTGGGGTGGAATTCTGCATGCAAGATTGATACATCCAATTTGAGGGCGAGTTCATAGTGAAATTAGAAGATAAAAATAGAAGAGAAGAATGTATAAATATATTATACAGGATTGATGAATCCAATATGAAGCGAATTCTCTCCTCCTTTGAAGGCAAGGCGCTTCTCTTTGTGTGCAGGATATTATTATTGAAGGCAAGGCGCTTCTCTTTGTGTGTAGGATATTATTATTGAAGGCAAGGCGCTTCTCCAATTGATCTCACTTCTCTATTGCTTCCGTATATTCACCAAGAGTGTTTGGTGATCTATTATCTTCCGAAAGCGATATACTATGTTGTAAAAGAAAGCATTCTCTGATATCCATTATATTATACTGAGAAGAATTGTTGGAGGTTTTTGTTCTCCTATTTTTGAGGATTTTCCCCAGGGTATATCTTGTGTTATGGTTGTATTAATTTCATGTGATTGAATTGTCTCATTGTTTCAAGTTTCAGCATCTAAAAGAATTAAAGATCAAATCTCAACCAAATATTAACATGGTATCAGAGCTTAGGGCATGAAGGATCTCAGTTTTGCATGCCATCTAGAGCCTACGTTGATCCTAAGAAGTTGAGCACAATATTTGAAGACTATGGCATCAATATCTGTACGACTGGAAGACCATGTTGAGGGCACCTCAAACTTCAACACTTGGAAGGCTAGGATTCTCAACATCCTAGAGGAACATGACTTGGATGGTTATGTATCCACTGTGGTGGAGGAGCCTACATCTAATGCAGGGCACATCAACTTCAAGAAAAATCAAGCTAAGGCCAAACATATCATCTATGATTCGGTAAAAGATAACTTGATGCCCGTGATCACACCGTTGAAGACCACGAAGGAATGTTATGATATATTAACTAATCTATATGAGAAGAAGGCCCCGAGTCAAAAGAGGGCATTGAAGGATAAGCTTCGAAACTTAAAAATGGAGACATATGAGACAATGGCCTCCTTCTTCACCAAGATCTCTCAGATAAGAGATAAACTTGCTAGTATTGGAGTAGTGGTGGATGAACATGATCTTATCCAAACCACTATTGATGGTCTCCCATCCTCATGGAAGACATTCTTGGATGTGGTAAATAGTTGAGAGGTACAACCTAACTTCGAAAGTTTGTGGCATGATTGCCTCCAATAGGAGGGGCGAATCCTGAGCAAGTCAGTGTGCATTAAAGAAGATAACCTTGCCCTCATGGCAAGAATGAAGAAAGGAAAGAAACCCTTATTCCAAAATAATTTCTCTCATCCAAAGAAGAAGGAGTTCAAAAAGGATTTGACAATTCAAAAACTAGATGCTACAATTGAAACAATAAAGGCCATTTCTCAAGAGAGTGCAAAGCAAAGCGGGAAGGAAAGTTTCATGCTTGCACCACCATAGAAGATGAAACCACTCAAAAGAATGCATCCGAAGAAAAGGAGACAAGAAGGGAGTATTACCTTATCTCATCCCTTTCGGGATCCATCATCACAAGTGCAGACACATGGTTGATTGACAGTGGCGCATCCAAACATATGACTGGTTACAAAAGTGCCATCACTAACCTAAAGAAGAAAAAGTTCACATGCATGGTAGAGTTGGGGGACAACTCAACATATTCAATCCAAGGAGTTGGATCCACCTCATTCTAGCTAAGCACCGGTTATATTTTACATATGGAGGACAAGATATATGTTCCAGGCTTGAAGAAGAACCTCCTTTCAGTTTCGGTTCTTGAAGACAAAGGATTCAGAGTTATCTTCATGGATAACAAAACACTTTTATGGCCGAAGAACAAAATCCTAGAATCTGCTGCTGTGATTGGAGTTCGAGAGGGAGGACTCTACAAGGTACCCGATAAGTATATCCAAGCTATGATTCACTGCAATATCAGTCCATGCAAGTTATGGCACCAGAGGCTTGGAAACCTACACTAAAAAGCACTACCAGGACTTCAAAATATGGTAAAAGGTATGCACGTATTTGATCTTGAGCATGATAGTGTATGTCGGGGTTGTGCACTTGGGAGTTATGTTAAGAAATTTTTTTCCAGTAGTACTACTAGATATAAAGGGATTTTAGATTTAATACATTATGATGTATGTGGTCCCATGTCATCCCCCTCCCTGGGTGGCTTCTTATATTATGTATTGTTCATAAATAATTTTTCTAGGAAGTCATGGATTTATTTCATGAAGGCTAAAAGTGAAACTCTTAGCAAATTTAAAGAGTTTAAAGCCCTAGTTGAAAATCAGAAAGAAAGGCACATCCGTGCATTAAGGTCTGATAATGGAGGTGAATTTGATTCACATGCATTTAATGAACTATGTAGTGATGCATGAATATGTAGACAGTTAACAATGCCATACAACCCTCAACAAACTGGGGTTTCCAAAAGGAAGAATAGAACCAAATGTGAGGCTGCAAAAGCCGTGATGCATGATCAAGATATGTCTACCTCATTATGGAAAGAAGCCACCCATACAGCTGTGTACATACATAATAGAAGTCCGCATGCCATTCTAGATGAGAAGACACTAGAATAAGTGTTTACTGGTGAGAATCCAAACATATCACAATGAGGATCTTTGGGATCCCAGTATACATTCGTGTACTGAAAGAAGAGAGAACAAAGATAGAGCCTTCTGGAAAGAAAGGCACCTTAGTGGGTTATAGCGAGTCATCCAAAGCATTACGAATATATGTACGTGGTGAGAGACACATTGAATTTAGTCGAGATGTTTCCTCCCATGAGGAAGCTGCTTTCAAAATATCGAAAGAGATTCAATGTGATTCAGAGATGGAGGATCTCGAGTCTGATTCTCCCCCTTCAGAGTTTGAGAGGGAGAAACCAGAAGATGCCTCAGATTCTCTAGCTCCCGAAGAACTAGTAGAACTAATTGAGAGGTCACTTGATGAACCTCCCACTAAAAGAAGATCTGCTTGGTGTCGAGACATCTTAAAAAATGAAGAGAAACATGGAGCACTAGCAGGCTCATCTAAAGAGCGCTAGTATCCTGACAGATATTCAGGTTATGTTGCATTGACGAGTCACATCAGTGAGTTGGAACCATCCTCATATGAAGAAGCTACAAAGCAACAAGTTTGGAAATATGCAATGACAGAAGAGTACAACTCTATAATGAAGAATGATGTTAGGGAGGTTGTTCCCAAACCTGATGGGAAGTCCATTGTGAATTCCAGATGGCTTTACAAGATAAAGCATGATGCAGATGGTATCATTGAGAAGTATAAAGCCATATTCGTTGCCAAAGGTTTCTCTCAGAAAGAAGGCATCGATTATGATGAGACCTTTGCCCCTGTGGAAAGGTACACCACAATCCGATCAATGATTGCACTTGCATCTATTCTAGGATGGAAACTTCACTAGATGGATGCGAAGACAGCCTTCCTCAATGGCGAGGTTGAAGAAAAGGTTTATATTCAACAGCCTAAAGGATTTGTGGTGCATGGGAAGGAGTCCCATGTTTGCAAGCTAAAGAAATCTCCATATGGGCTTAAGCAATCCCCTAGGGATTGGTACTCCATAATTGATAGCTACCTTCAGAAATTTGGTTTCTGTAAGAGTGAAGTTGATCCAAATTTGTACTTCAAAGTAGTGAAGAACCAACCGTTGATATTGGTTTTGTATGTTGATGATTTGTTTCTCACTAGAGAGGAACATTTGATTTCTTGGTGCAAGAGGGAACTCACCTCAGAGTTCGAGATGAAAGACTTAAGGAGTCTAATGCACTACTTTCTTGGCCTTGAGATCTGGAAAAGAAAAATGAAATTTTTCTATCTCAAGGAAGTACGTGATTGTTGAATCCAATGTGAAGTGAATCTCTTCTCCTTTGAAGGCAAGGCACCTCTCTTTGTGTGCAGGATATTATTATTGAAGGCAAGGCGCTTCTCCGATTGATCTCTCTTCTCTATTGCTTCTACATCTTCACCAAGAGTGTTTGGTGATATCTTATCTTCCAAAAGCAATATGCTATGTTGTAAAAGAAAGCATTCTATGCTATCCATTATATTATACTGAGAAGAGTTGTTGGGGTTTTTGTTCTCATAGTTTTGATGATTTTCCCCAAGGTATATCTTGTGTTATGGTTGTATGAATTTCATGTGATTGAATTGTCTCATTGTTTCAAGTTTCAACATCTAAAAGAATTAAATATCAAATCTCAACCAAATATTTACATGAGGCAATTCTAGTTTCTTGGCATCTAATGATAGCTATACCTGTTTTGATCCTAAATTCAATCCAGAAACTATGTTTCAATTTTATTTCAAGGAATAGTAAAGATTTCCAGGGGTTCCATTTGGTGAGTTGGAAAACCTTGGAAACCCCCAAGAGTATGGGAGGCTGGGGGATGAAGAATATTTTCCTCTTCAATAAGGTGCTGGCACCTAAGTCATTATGGAAATTCCTGACCAAGAAAAGATTATGAAGGAATATCTTGATTGCTAAGTACATATCTCCTGATACTCTCATCGACTAGGTGAGGAGAAGAGAGAAGAGACCGGTTCAAGTCTTTAATCATTGGAAAGCTCTCACCAGTGCCTTTTCCATTCCAGATCCCCACCTTTCTTGGAAAGTTAGGAATGGGATATTTTTCAGGGTTGGTTGTGACTCTATCCTGGGGTTTCTAGGATAATCTCGCCTCTCTCTTGATATTGTGGCTCATCTGCAACTAAGGGGATTTTCCACTCTAGATAAGATAAGCAATCCGGTAAGGAATTCGTTTTGGAAGCAAGGGTGGTGCTTAACAGAGGATCTTGGGCTTAGGAGGGCATGTAAAGATGAATGGGAGACCTTTTTTGACAAGATAAGGAGGTCCTATATTCATATTTTGGGGAAGAATGATGAACTATGTTGGAACTATAATCCTCGTGGGGGTACATATATAGCGAAGATGGGGTACTGGTCTGTTCTCCCTAGTGATCAGGGGGTCAATAAATGGTGGTGGAGAGCTCTGTGGAAACTGAAATCCCCTCCTAAGAGTGTCCTACATTTCTGGATAATTCTAGAGAATTGGGTGCTAACTTGGGAAAGACTTTAGCGTTTCAACTTTCAAAGACCTGCGTTTTTACATCTGTGTAAGTCAGGGATTGAGACAACTCATCACCTGTTTGTAGAATATGGATTCGTTAAAGAGATATGGTGGGATTTAGGGAATATGGTCAACTGCTCCAATCTATGGATTGGGGGTTCGGTGGAAGGTTGCTTCAGATGATTTTTTCAATTGTCGAATCTCATAAATCTTCGATCTTTCCCGCTGATAATTTCATGGGAATTTGGATGGAACGGAATGAGGTTATCTTCAACAACCGAACTCGGTCGACCTTTCAGGTAGTATCTCAATCTCTCTCTCTATTCCTGTTCTACAAGGATGTGCATGTTTCTAGCCCTAATCAGATGTTGGTGCCCCCTGCTAGATGAGAGTTGTTCGTGGGCCTTTTTTGATGCAGCAAGCCAAGAAGGGAACTCAAAAGGTGGATTTTGTTTCATACTAGTTATATCTAAAGACCACTATTTTCAAGGGAAAGTATGTATTGGTATGGGTACTAACAATGTGGGGGAGTTCAAAGGCCTATTCTTTCTCCTAAGACAGGTGTCCAGGTGTGGTATTGATCAGCTGCAGGTCTTCAAAGAGTTGATGTTAGTGATTAGACGTATGCAAGGGTTGGCTGGGATCATCAGCATTGGCCTTCTTTCAATAGTGAAGCAACTGAGAGTGATCAGAAACTCCTTCCAGGTACTTGATTTCAAGCACATATATCGTGATTTTAACGAGGAGACAGACTCACTCTCCAAATAGGGGCTTATTCTCCATAAAGGGGCCCTCAGACTGGAGGAATTCCAGGGAGGCACTTCATTGCCTCTCGTAGAACTCTCATTATCAGACTTCTGTGAAAATTAACAATGGAGACATAATGACTATCTATATGTATGGATAGACATAGTACTGCCATATTATTAACTGCTTATTCTTGAAAACTATTAGATCTATTAGCTACTTACTGAGACACCAAAATTTTGATAAGCACCGAGGATTGTATTTTTTATCAGTTATGAATGGAAATATGTTTTTTTCTTAGAGAATATACATATATTTCTTTGGAGAAGAACAGTCTCAAGAGAGAACCATCCCCATCGTTTGCATTGTTTATATATATATATATATATATATATATAAGATCTATTGGCTACTTACTAAGACACCAAATGTTGATAAGCACTGAGGATTGTATTTTTTATCAGTTATGAATGGAAATATGTTTTTTTCTTGGAGAATATACATATATTTCTTTAGAGAAGAACAGTCTCAAAAGAGAACCATCTCCATCGTTTTCACTGTTTATATATATATATATATATTAGATCTATTGGCTACTTACTAGGACACCAAATGTTGATAAGCACTGAGGATTGTATTTTTAATCAGTTATGAATGAAAATACATTTTTTTCTTGGAGGAAAACTAAAAAGAAAACTAAAAGCAGTAATATGCAATTTGCACATGAATAAATGATTTGCACAGTAATAAATATATATGACTTGCACCAATATGCATAGTAAACAACAATACATTAAATGAAAAGGAATTGATCATTGGGGTGGCTTCACTTCTCGGAGGCCTCCCTCTCCCAAAAAAAAAAAGACAATTATCGATTGATATGCAAGGAAAAGACTGCTCCTCCCCTCTCTATAGTCACAAACATATATAAGAATGAAACAATACTTAAAGGTATCGGGTCTCACTATAGATACCGCCCCCTCTTTTCAAAGCTAAACTATATTCATAATTACACCGTAAGGCGTTTCACAAGTGGGATAGACTTCCCAAATTTTGGCTTGTACGCATTATTTGCCATTGGATTTTTGTTTGACGATTGGAATAATTTGGTTTGTGGATTTTCTGGGTGCGCGTGGACTTCCTATGCATTGATTTGAACAACGATTTCGTTTGGACCTGCTGTCAAATTGAAAGCTCTTCTCTGTCTCGGCATTCCTAGCGCTTCTTGGATAATGCCCGCTTGGCGGACACCAACTCCACGAGCTTCGGAATTGCACGGTCCCTCTAGGTAGGCTAGAATTTAACGGCGAGCCCGACTCTTCATCCGTTGTAGTACATGGTCTAGACGGGGAGGGTGAAGACCGAGAGCGAGGGGGATCCGTCAGATTGGTGCTTTTAGCATTCCAAGGTTATCCTCAGCAGGTCGTGCTGCATCTCCTTGGCCAACGAGTGCGTGGGCACCGCGAATTCCAACACCACCAGTGGAGGGTTGAGCTTGGGATGTGGGCAGCCGACCAGGAGGGAGCAAGTGATCGGGCAGGTGCCGGTGATGATTCATGGTGGCAATAGACAGAGGCCCGGAGAGGGAGGTATAGAAGCCTGTATGATGAGATACCATGAAAAACGTGGAAGCAGACTATTCTACAAAAAGATCAAGTACCATGTGTGGAAAATCAATGCAGAGAGTCGATCGCGGATGAAGGTTTTTTAATTTGAATTCTTGAATATTTTCCATTGCTTATTCTTCAATTTATTCTAACAAGTTAATTAGAAGAGTTGTTTTCTTATTTAATGAATATGGTTTTATAAATTATTGCATGGTCGATTTTCTTGTTTAATGAATATGGTTTTATACATTATTGCAGGGTCGATTTGTTAAGAGGATAGTCAATGAATTAGATGAATATCGACTTGAAGACAATCTATTGAACTTCATACTAAATTTATTTTTATTAAATAAAAATAAAGTAAGTTTTATTTTAGTATAATAAGTTTCATACCCTTTCCTAACAATAAATTATTTATCTTATGCTAAAGAAATTTTTAATGGTTTAGATGTTTATAATAATTTTGGTAATAGTTTTGGAGTAAAATATTAAGCTGTTTATATCTCGTTAATAATGAATCTTCTTGAAGACACGATACGATAATCCTAAATAAAAAAACTATTTTTATGTTGAAATAATAATAATGATAAAATTTGATAAAAAAACATATCTAAGTTTCATAATGTTGAGTTGGCCTCCTTATTTTAGTTAATAATTTTCTACTTTGACAATAATTTTTTATTTAAACATTTAAACTTAAACTTTGATATGCAAAGTAATAAGACGAGCCCGGTTTAGAATGTTTGCCCCATACTACAGTACAGCATGAAGCGTTTATTTAAGCTCCACAAACCCTGCCTGAAACCCATACATATTTGTTTGTCTCACCAAGCAATTGAGTGCCTGGTAGACCCCCACCACCCCTCACCAATCGATGGAGTGAGGTCTACCTCCAGGTCCGATCCCATTGCCCACGCTACATGAACTCACGAAGCATTGATTGATGGATTGATAAAGCCATTGATCGAAGAATGCATCTGTCACATGGATCAATTGAGAAATGAATGGGTGGCGGTGGATTTCATGCTTTCAGGGGGTAAAGGAGGAAGTAGAATAGCGGTCTCTCCCCAAAAGTGAAAAATACCACCTAATTATTCACATATTTATAATACATTACTCACATGTTTATAATACATTTTATAAAAAATTGTTATAATACATTTTACAAAAATTTGAGGATTCATATCATTTATTGATTCTGAAATGGTAAGTTTATGGCATGTCTTTCTCATCAACACATGTCTTTCTCGTCAACACCGATCTCTGCATAAATAAAATTATACAAATTTCCAATCTTAAGAATAATTGTCGACCCTTTTTTCGTTGCATCACTGGAAACCTTTGTTTCTCATATTGGTTGCTTGTGATGGCTAGACTATTGCCCATCAATGGGAAGCAAGTCCACTCTCTCAATTCCAAGATCACTCAAAATATGTTGTTAGTTAAATGTATTATAGTTATTATTTTATACCAAATATTATATCTAATTTTAATATGAAGATGCTTAAAAATTTTCTTTAGGATGTAAATTAGTTGGTGTTAGAGTGCACTCTCTCATCTATTTAGATGGATTAAATTCAGTCAAATTGCACTGTCATTACTAGTATTTTTATTTATTTTTCGGATAAGACTGCTATGATTAATTGGGAAATTATTATTGCTTCCCATAGATGATAACCAAATAAATAATTTTACATTTTAAAATCAATATTAAAATTAAAAATTAATTTATAGATATCATGCATCAAATATATGTTCGTTGGTTTGGATATGATTTATTTAAAAAAATAACCTATTATATGGGCGTTGTTAGGGATACCATGTTCCCCCAAAAAATATAATTATCAAGCTAAAACTCTATAATAAACGATTTTTATCGGTAGATTATGTTAATGGTATTATTTTTAGCCATTATATCTATTCAATATTTTCATTTTTTTATTATTTTTATAAAAACACACTTTTCTTCTCTTTTAATTCATCAAATTAAGTGACTTTTCTGGCTACAATCATATATATAAATTATAAAAATACAAAAGTTAACTTAGTGAATATTGACTATTATTATATTTTTATCATTATATTTTTTTAACATATTTTTATCATTATATTTTATCGTGTTCAAATTAATAGAAAAATATTCACCTACTATATATTTATTCTCCTCTATTTTCCAATCTAAACTTGTAATCAAAACATATATACATGTTTAACTTTATATTTCATTCTTAATACTTTACATCATAAGTCGTTTCCAAGTGAGAAAGCCTCCAAATTTTGGCTTTTAGCATTATTGGTAGTTTGATGTTTTGTCTAATGATTGGAGTCATTTTATTCGTCAATTGTCTAGGGGTGAGTGCGTAGACTTGCTATCAAATCGAAAGCTCTACAATGGTGGAAATGTTGTGTACTTGCTCTCTCCTTTGTACCTGGACCTGTGCGTTTTGAAGGCTTTGCCTATCACTGAGTCATTCGTCAAGAATCCAATGAATGATATATACAAATTTGTACAATCTTAATTCTCTCCTTGTAAAATTGCGCGGAGCTCTCTCTAGTGAGATAGTGCATTCATGTTGCATTTATGCATTGAAGTAAGAAGAGAACACGATTTTCCATATTTGCATCGTGATCTCGCCCTTTCGATTTCCATGTGGCCAATTCGCTGCTTTTATTTTGCTTCAGTAGAAATTTTCTTTGGTTGAAAGCACAAACCAGAGGTGTGCAAGGGTAAAGAAAATATCTTTTTTCCAATTAAAGAACATCTAGAAAAAAAATAAAAAATTAAATAACCAATGTTCAAACCGGTGCTATAGATTATCTCATGGTATTCTATTGTTGTGTGTCATTTTTGCTTATTGAACCCGTGACATTATGGAAACAACTCTCGTAATTCAGCACTTCAAATTGTAATTCTCATTCCATATGTCTTCTTTGGATGCACCTACTACATTAACTTGCTTCACTTACAATATGTCTTCTTATCCGATTTTCCTTTTTATTCATTTTCAGCCGTTAGATGGGTTGTCCGACGATTGCAAAGAAATGGTCCGTTGATTCTAGACGGACTTGAAAAAGAATCTATTAGTGTTTTAGGGTTCGACTCTAGGGTTATTTTCTTGGTTTCTATATACAAAATAATTTGCAAAACATTTAACGCATATACTCGTTTGCAGTTGCTTGACGGTGAGGAAGAACAACGATATATCTGAGTGCTTGAAGTTGTTGACGTGCTTTGGCTAGATACCCCAACCATCTGTGAGGGGATGGTGCTTCGTCGGGCCGATGAATAGCTCCGCCTAAATAGAAATACAAGATCCACTATAAAGGCTACAAGTTCCAGGTAGTTAAACTTCCCTCCGCCAAATTTAGTGGGAAACCATGGCCGAGTCTGAAAGTCCCATGGTGACCCCACACAGTTTTTTATTGTGTTGAAGAGATGTCGAAGACCGATGAACATAAATCCTGCCCCTAGCAACACATGGCCAAGAAGGTGCCCATGGATGGATGGATAAATTTAGCTACAAAAAACCACCAACTGAGACAAAAAATAGAGAAACCTTTCGAACTTATGGCATTTATATGCCTCGAGGTCGTATTATAGACTGGACAATGTTGGAGGGTGGTGCGTTGCTGATAAGTAGATCAATGTCCTCAAATCGCAAGTTGGCATCTCGGTTAAAGGGATGGCCATACTCTACATTTTAAGGATTTGGAAGGTTGAGGTTGCCAACCGCGACTCCTCATACTTGCTATTCATAAGGGAAGCTATAGAAGGCCCGTGCCTTCCCATGGGTCAGTTGTTCCCTTTTACTTAAGGAAGTTAGAAAATCATACTCTAGTTCATGCATATTTATGAATATGTAGGTCCAAATGCTATCCAGTCGTCCATGCTTCACTTTGTCTAAAATCCTAGGCCACATCCATAGAATATTACGAGGGTAGTGAGTGGATCTAGAAATGAGAAGCCTTCATTGCCCATCGAAGATCATAGAAGCTACGTTGTATGTAACTAGGGTTCTGAAATTGTTTCCTTTTTAGCACAAATATGGAGACACGCAAGCCTAAACCTATGATTTCAATGCCAGTGCTGCTTGAGATTGCGATGATTGATCCGATGTTTGGAGGAAGAGATTGTTGCGCCTTCATTAGGTCAACCGCCTCCCATGAAGGATGGCTCTCTTTCAAAACAGAAATAGTGATTTGCTTCCACGTAGATTTTGGCAAAGCATTTGGACCAATATAACTTGGAGCTTGACTTGAATATCGACCATCAACGTTATCTATGAGTTGCAAGGGATGGAATTTTCTTACTGCCAAGCTTCGACTTGGACTCTGCCGAGGTAACTCGGGCTTGGTTATAAGATTTGGTTATATGCTCTCGGTTGGTAAAGAGAAACTCTTTGTTTCCTCCTTGTGCTCACAAAGGGGTTAGCCACTGTAAATTTTTCAATGAATGCTTGGCGTTGGCATATCATTTTGTGGTGTCGGATTACAATCATATGGATTTCCTATAGTATGAGACTGGAGGGGTGTTTGCAAGAACGGGGTAGTGCGAGAGCCCATGCGGTGCAATTATGGTTTATTTCTCAATGCCTACTTGATAAATGATTCCAGAGCTTTCAATGACCTTCTTGCACACCCCAGTAAAACTCAAGCCCCACAGTATTTTGTCTCGGAAGTTGAACGAAATCAGTAGAATCTATGTTGTATTGAACATTTTAGATAATCTATGATATTCAAGCATGACTCTACGGCCTGCCCATATCCATTCCCTTCAATCTTTGGGGGATTCTCTATGTCAAAAGACTAACAATATTATGGTATATACACATGTGTTTTTACTTAAAATTGAAACCAATTTAATCTTTTATACTTGTATTTTTATGTGTAAAAACAAACATTACTTATCTTGTGAGAGCATCATTGCAAATGACATTCCTTGGTTTTGGGGTTTAGTAGAAATAAAAATGCCCTTTAACAGAGAGAGCTTTAAGATATTGGGTAGATGGATTCCATAGATACATGGGGACTGGCTTTCTATTTATTATGTGTTTTGTATATGTAGAATACATGATAGTTTTAGTTGACAATTATTGATTCTACTTTGAGCGTGGAATTGGTGAGTTCCCATATTTCTTTCAAAATGTTTGAATACAGAGTTATAACCAATTTATACCTTTTCATTTCTGCTTGTTCAGAGAGTTCTCTTGGCTTCCTGGTTCATTAATCAGACTCCAAAACTGGATTCTCGATGTTTTGCCCAAAGTCTTTACTTCCTTGAGAAAGGGATGAACATTGTGTAGTGTTGTTGGGGAATTTTGACAAATGGCATCTTTATTGCTACCAAGTGATTTATTCCTACAAATGCTTTTGGAGGAAAAATGGGTTCCAAAAACTTTCGATATTATGTTGAATTTTGGCTTCTTCTTTTTTTAACAGAAACAGGGGAAATATATATATAATTGAAAGGGCTGTGCACAGCCATGCATTACAAAAAAGGAAGCAGTTTTTCTGAAACGGAGATAGAAAAATAACAAACTATGAGAGTTATCTTGCCTCTAGAAGCCCTATGCATTTGCTTCCTGTATTTTTCTAGAGTAGCATTGGGATAAACCCTTACAGACTGTTTGTTTAGCAGTAGGCAAAAAACATTCATAAGATTATACCAAAAAGGAACCTGTAAGAAAGTGAAGAAATTTATCCAAAATTCTGCTGCTGCACCGAAGCCGCGTTTGTCATCTCCTAGTTGACAGTGGGAGCTTCCTGCACTTGACTGCATTGGGTTTTGCTAGTTAACACTGAAATTTCCTCCTTGAGGATGTCCACCTTGCTAATAAGTTCAAGGATATTTCATTCGAGGTCATCAATCCTGGAATCCTGGCAGGAAAGCTGAGTGGTGTTGTACCTGACTTCCGTGACCAATTCTTCATTCTGCTTAACACTGGTGCAAATGGCCTCATAGGTTCTGCGCAGATACATCTTAATCTCCTCAGAGGTGCGACTCGGGGTAATAATGGCTGCCTTAACGCCTTCCATATTGCAGCCGGGCTGGACGAGGAAGGAAGAAAGAGCAGAGAATTCATCGGCGGGTAGCAGAGGGTCAAGCCCAGGGTCGAGAGTGGAAAGCCGTCCGAACGCTGAGGTGAGCGAAGGAGAATGGGAGGGGCATGCCATTGCAGAGGGTAGAAAATGAGACAAAGGAGGGGGAGTTAATACAGGCTCGAGCGAACTGACAGACAATAAGGAAGCCATGTGAAAGGCACATGGGAGGCCGCATGTATTCTTCAGGAGGGCGGGAGCGTGGCAGTTCCAAACCATTAGGGGGAGGTCAAAAATTAATAAGCAAGGGTGGCAATGCATGAGTGTGACACCAGGGGATGAACAAAAACCCGGATTTACCATTGTGGTGTGTAACATGACCAATTTTCAAAGAGACTCCTTCATTAGCAGTTGCATCCGCTAAGGAATTATTCTCTCTCAAAATATGGAAGTAATGGGTGTCTTTGGGTAGGGATAGAGAGCAAATTCTTCTTTGAATTCTGTGACTCTTGGAGCCTTTTGTTTTAGCCCCGAATCTCATTGTTTGGATTACATGCCTTGAGTCTCCAAAAACCTTTAGTTTGCCAATGTTAAGGGAAGAAGCAATTTTCAGGGAGTGGAGCAGAGCAAGCCATTCGGCCTCATTATTTGTTCTATTACCTAGTCCTCATGAAAAGGCTGCAACTTTGTTTCCATCGAAGATGATCCCCCCCGCACCTGCCTCCCCGGTGAATTTTGGCTTTTAACAGAACGAATTAACTAATTAATTTCATGTATATGTATCTGTGCATGTTCCAGCCTCGACTTAGAGAGGAAAGATTGTTGCAGCTACAAAGCTGTGAGGGAAGGTGGTTGTGGGTATACTTCACTGATATTTACATTATTGAAAAAGTATATAATAAGTAAATTGACATAAATAAGTTAGATTTGATTTTGACTTTGAATAAAATAATAATTTATAACTCTTATATTAATTATTTCATATTACAAAATAAAATATTATAGGTTTTTGTGGTCTTAGTTTGGTGGGCATTTTAGATTGAAAATTAAATTACAAATATTTTGTGAGTGTTAATTTGGAAATATTTTTATTTAAAAATTAATTTTAAAGAAATTAAACATTTTTATTTATTATATTAATAATTTAATTATAAATTATTCCATATTTAAATTTAAATTTAAAATATTAAATAAACTACAAATTTAAATTAAATTATTTTTTTAATTCCAAGAATTATATTTTATTGTAATCAGTTTGAAACATCTAAGTGTAAACGATTATATAAACATTTAATTATGTATGGTAATGGATTTATAGATTGTAAGCAACAAAATCTTACTATAATTTATTAGGATTAATTTTAAAATGTTTCTAAAGTTTAACACAATTTCCCTATCGGATAATTGGAAAGATTTATTTATGTATGAAAATGAATTTATAGATTGTAAGTAACTAAATCTTACTATAATTTATTAGCGTTAATTTTAAAATGTTTATAAAGTTTAACACAATTTTCTTATCCGACAATTGGAAAGAGGTAGTTCATAGATTCTTAACACAGATGCCCTTTCAATTTAAATATCTTTTGCACCTGTAACTTCAACGTTGCACCTGCTACTTCAATGTAGATTGGCTACTCACTTCAATACGAATTAGGTACTCACTTCAGTTCTAAACATGCTCCCATCGCATCCCTTCAATCCACATTCTATGTTACGGATCTCCTTGCTTCATTTACAATACGACATTTTTTTATTACACCCCGAGGTGCAATTACTAGAGATAAACAATAATAATAAGAGCATACCCGGAGAATAGAACCTGCTGATTTTATCAAGAGGCTGTTGGGTTGGTAGATAGATCCCCCTTTCCTCAACTCGACGATCAATCTAACTCTTAAATGCCCATTCCACTTTCTCCGCGTGCCGACCCTCTTCTCGATCCTTGTATAATAAAGAGGGGCACATGTTCAAAAGAATTGGAATTCAGTTCCATTTGCACGCAAATCTTAACCGCTAGGGTTTTCCCATATGCTCAACTCTTTAAATTAATAAGAATCATTGTTTTTAAGCTTATAAGATTAATTTGTTTTCGAACAATTTAGATCAAACCTTAAAATCAAGTTCGCATTTCTAAATACATAATATTTCTATTATATATTTTCTCTGCGATACTCATTCTTATTTATTGAATAATTTTCATTTCAAGAAACGACTTTCCATAGTCAGCCTTTTTATATTAATAATGTAGTCTTTTAAGAATATGCTTTTCCCCCTAACAAATAGTTATAATTATTTTAATATTTTAATGTGGTCTTCCTCAAAAGTTACTAATAATGTGTCTTTTTTTGTCAATTGAATGTAGATTGGGTGGTTGGGAGGAATGTTGTTGTCCTCTCCACCTGGATTCAAATCTCATTTTGTGACACTTGCTCCTTGGGAGCCGACTTTGACAATGTTATGATTGTAATGTTGGCCAGACCTTGATTCTCCGGAATAACAGGTGTTGGAAATTTCTCGATGAATGTAGCCTTCTAAAAAATAGTGAACCATCATTTTGGAATGTGCCTTTTTAAAAAAATATATAATTGAAATGATTTTTAGCTCAACATAAAATATTCTCACTTTCTTATATTTATAAATATATATTACGAAATCCATTTTCTATTAACATATGTGATGAATTTCCTCATTTGCCATTATACTTAAGGTAATTAATATATTTATGCATAATAGTGATTTCAAATAATTTAACCGCTCTTGAAATGGAATTTGGTTTTTCTCCATTTGAAACTTTAGGGATATCTCTCTAGTACCCCTTGCCCTACTTGAGATAATTGTTTTCAATAATAATAATAATAATAATTATTATTATTATTATTAATCATGCTTCACGTAGATTAACAATTCATAATGATAATTAGTTCATAATCGTAATAGCTCAGGTTAGATTTATAGGTTAACAGGAAACCATTCGCCTTCTTACACAAATGATATGTCCTCTCACGACGCTCAAGGGATAATAATTACCCCAGTGTAGCTAGGCTCATGATATGTGTTACAGTTTGTGGGTCCAAAGATATTCGATGTAATGCTCTGGTTTTTACAGTAGAGCACTAAGTAAAATTTCAAAGTAAATTTTTCTACGTATTAAACTTTATCAGTTTATGGAAGTAAATTTCTAACAATTACTATGTGCCTAAATAATATTTAGTGTAGTGTCGTGTTTTCATTAACCTTACATTCGTAATTTAAAATAAACAAACATATCGTTATTTTCTTTTCAACAATCATGTTCCAGCATAAGAATATGTTTCACAACTTAGTAAATCAGTAAATAGCAAGTTATGCATGTTTACAGTAAGATTTTAGCATAATAATCAAATAACGTAAATAACAAGGAAATTAACTGATGCTGATGCTAACCGTAGGTTGTAGTAGGTTGTATAACCCCTTAGACAGCCAAACTGAAGTGTCCACCCTACCGACCAGCTATTATCTTGCTGGCCCTTGGAAATCAAAGGATTTCCAAGCCCCCGAGCCCACAATCTGATAATCCCGAGAGCAGTGTTATCTTCTGTTCTCAAAACCTGTCTGTTCTCCAAACTTTCTGTTCTCCCAACTTCTTTTTCCCCAAACCAAAAAAAAACTCCTTTCCCTTCAACCTTCTCCCCCTCTATATACATGTCCATCCTCGAGAAGACCTTGGGCTTACTCCACCGCCCCAAACTCCCCCTCTCGAGCCCCTCAAACATTTACTCCTTTCCCTAGTTCATTCATCCACGTCTCATTATAAAAATGTATAATTAATTATTCTTATGGAAAATTTATTTGGTTTTGGATTGACGGTCGTAAGTATTTATTACGGTGGGAATTATCACCCAAAGGTTATCCATTCGGGACAAGCTTCATTAAATACAAGTCTATTCGCCATCCTTGGTATTTAATGTTATTAATGTAATTAATAAAATATTATATAATTAGTTGCCCCTTTTCAACTTGGACATGATGTGTCTTAATGGTCCACCTTATCCGTCGAGACCACTTATCTTGAGGTTTAAATTCCAAGATTAACATTGAATAATTAAATAACCATTTTCCATCACATCACGTTCATTCCAAAAATGATTATCCTATTATGGCTAACTTTTGAAATGGAAATAATCGCACAATATTAATTTATAAATCAATATTTTAAATCTTACTTATATTGCAATTGTTACGATAGGGATATAAATGTTGCTGGAATATTATTAATTAAGTAATAATAATAATTAGATCACCATTTATTAATTAATAATAATAATTAAATCACCATTTAACAATAATAAAAGGTGAATTAATCATAGTATTCTTAATTATTTGTTTATCACATGAGTACCCTATTATCAACATAGCATCCTTGTTCTTATAAACAAAGCACTTGTGAGGGCTTAAACAATTTTACTAATTAATTAGACACTATCATTACCCTATTCACAACAGTTCTCCTATGACAATGTTAACTGACGACACTTGTCTTAGTTTATTATTACAATGTTTTCATATAATTACTAATTCACTTATTTACACATTGACAACCTAACCATTCATTACCTAAGTTGATTGATGTATCCTTAACTGAGTTATCTATGACATTTATACTACTATTCAAGCATGACAAGTATGTTATACACCAGTAATATTGTACACGTACAAGGTGTGCATGCATGGCCAGTGTATGCACATATCGGATATGTACTATAAACAAACCCCATTCCGCCTATGCATACTTGCTAACTAATAATAGTATCTACCCCCATGTAGAAGAGCAAGCATAATATATAGTATAATTACTTTAACATCCTCGGTTATTTAACAGTTAACCCTTTACAATTTAACATCATTGTCTTTATGTTTACATTAGTTTAATCAATCAAGTACAGGAAGGGTGCCTACTTCCACTAACTCGGAATCAAGGAATACTAAACCCCCAACAGTACTAACTAACACATCCTCCCATCATAACCTACGTCCAGCATCCTCCCTATCCTCCCTCTGCTAGTACAACAGTGGATGTCGGACTCACCGATCTGACCACATAGAACTTGAGAGCGATAGCGTCGGCTGAACAGCGGACCTATCCTCCCCTAGCAGGCATCCGACCATCGTCATCACAACAACATGGGGAGCGTGTCTCAGCACGGCCCTCCCACGACCTCGGGTCTCATGGAAACATAGGGTGGGAAACACATCCATCCCTCTCAACATACTGGGCCTACGCCCTTATCAACTCATACTTGCTGCTATCGGGATTATCAGTTTGTGTTATCGTATCATCATTTTGGCTGCTAAGGTTTACTATATGAACATGTTTTTCCTTTCCAATATATATCAGATCAAGTAACTGGCTATCCCATAGCCCTTGTGTCCTGTAGGTTAGTATTTTGCAAAATACAAATTTATAGAAAACATTTCCCATTGATCGCCAATTGATCCATGCTATCAAAGTCATTTTATTTCATGCAACCTTTTTAGCTCATCATAGATGCGTATGACATATAACACTTCAATAATTCATTTAAGAAGATGGTATCCACGTACCGAATCATATATTTCACATTTCATTAATGAAAACATATAAACATATACTGTAATCGTAAAATAACGAAATCATATGATAATCATGACATTATAACCGCATAACATAGTAACATCATAATCATGGTGAAATCATAAAACAGAGTAACATCATATAATGAGGTCCAATATAGTTTACTCAGTCGAGCTGAGCTCAACAGAATATAAGAAAATAAATTATAGCATGTCTAGTTGATAAATATGCCTAATCAAAATATGGGGCATTACATACACCCACCCTTCAAGAAACTTCGTCCCGAAGTTATACTCGTAATGGTATGGAAATTTCAAGACACAAGGCTCTACATTTTCCTAAATAGTAGAACATGGGCTATACTGGTCCCTATCGATATTACCTAGTCCATTTGTTTGATATTAGTCCCTCATTGTACTCCTGTAATATGGTAGTATAATCACCACATCTTTCTTGGTAACCTTAGTAATGTGCCCTGCTTTTGATACTATGGAGTTAAATTATTAGTTTGCATGCTTGTCATGTCATTTTCTATGATGAGATCTAAATGTCATTTATGCATTCACTTATTTTACTCTAATAAGGATTGAAATACTTCATCCTTTCACCCCTCTCTTCCTATTACTAACCTTCTTATGGAAGTAGGTGTCACTAAACATATTGTTGCCTCGTCCTCTATTTATATCACCCGCATTTATTATCATAATGATTTGTATTCTCCCCATTTTATCATATACCCAATTATCCTCCTTATGCATAATTTGCCTCTCTCCTTAATCAATTACATATCCTTACTTAATGCTCCTTATGAATCCCGACGCATGCATCTCACACTACCCCTTTTGTTATAGATTAAATTTTTTTGACTTGAGTGCACTCCCTTATAGAATACCATCAGCTCAACTGCATCATGAATTCCAAGTTATCATGGCCTTATAAATTTTCGTTTTTGTAACCCCCTGCATTGTTGATCTGCTCTTATTCTACCCTCACTAGGTGAAGGTGAAGAGCATGCCTTTACTTGAGGTACTAAAATTAGTCCCTTATACCCCCATGACTAGACACCACTTTCACATGTTCATTCTACTATGATCTACTCTTCATTATTATTGTTATATGCTTTCCTCGCCACCTTCTTTCATCATTATCTTATGGGTATATTATGCGTTATCATACTCTCCCTAATAGGGATGCTATATGCCCTAACATGTTCATGTTATTTCATCGTTATGTTCCTTTATGCATATATGCATTGTACATTTCAGGCTTAATGATAATGCCCTTCTATCTCCTTATTTAACCATACCCTACTTATTGACAATCCTCATCAAGTTATCCCATAATTATACTATTACTAACTTCTCGCCTTGCTCAATTGTTTATTTTTCTCGTATAACTCTATTCATTAACATGCCATTAGTTCCATTTTATTCCTCCGATACTACTCCCATATTTCATACATTGATGTACATATCATTGCATGCACATTCATTAGACGTTACTTGTTGACACAATCCATCACATAGGGTCTCCTCATGCTTTACTCTTATTGCATTTCACATCTCATTCTCATTTTAAAGCATAAAGAACCTTATCTCCTTGTCGTAAATTTTATTAATTGCAATGAATTTGCACCAGAATTTATCTTCCTTGGTATTAAGCGTACACTACTTCTTAAAGATGGGCATACTATAGTCTTCTTTGGCTTGGGAACATTTATTAAAATGACACAAATGGACTTCTAAGAATTGAAATTACTTCATGGTTACATGGTCATTATGCTCAACCCATGTTTCTTATTTAGTACTACATGTTAGGTCTCACTGACTAAATGCCAAGTACAGGGCACCTTCCTCATACAATCATTATACTAAACTATGTTTGTATAATTGGTACTATATATTTAGTTATGCTTTTGTGGGTTTAGAAGTTGCAACCATATGGTTCCCAAATGGGTTTATTAACATTGTTTGTCTATATTCATTCTCATAAAAATAATGTAGGCACATATTGACTTATTTCATTATATATATATATATATATATCAATCTCTATTTGTATTTGTTAAAATAATGGTTAGTTATTATATTGTTTCACTTTGATCGCATATTATTCATTATGCTATACTCCTACATTGTATTCATCTCTCTCTCTATATATATGAACACTCATCCAAAGTAATTTATTATTTATAAGCTAATCTAAGTAATTATTATTTTTAATTTATTCGGATAGAATATATATATAAACTCCTTATTCTTAATATTCTTCAAGTACTTCGAGCCATTATAAATGGTGTTGGAGATATAATAATACATGGTTTGAAGTTCTCACTAATAATAGAATTAATAAATAACATTGAAGATTATAAAATAATTATTTCCTGACATACATATATGTGAAATTATAATATCTCAACCAAATTGAGTGAATGAATTTTCAATGGTACTTTATTTGACATTTGACATTCAAATAATAAACCATTAAATTTAATTTTCCCAATACACCAAATGTAATATGAAACCATGGATAATCATTTTGGATGAATATGAAACCTTATAAAAGCGCTTGCCCTAGACTAGAACACTATGCTATGTTTTCATAAGCATTAATTTCCAACCTAACATATTGAATAAATTAATTCGTCCTTACTATAATAAATAAATATGCTAGGGTACTTTTGTCCTTACCAAATTAACCCCTTATAATTATTGAAAATATACAAAATTTACGAAAAAAACATAAATAAATAAATAAATATATACAAAGACTAAAAGAATGTGGATCTCCCATTATCGGTGCTCTAAAAAGGCCACGGAAGAAACAGAAATGCTATTAGAGACAACACAATTGTTTATATTGATTGTTCTTAATTAAAACATCATCGAACCTACATAACAATAATGCAACGCAAAGCAACTGTTTATCTAAGTTGCTCTTATATAAAACTTTATTTAATTTGTACTTTCATGATTGAATTTGAATTTCTACTTTATTTTATTTTAATTAAAATATCATAATCTAATTTTTATTTTTATTTTTATTGAAATAAGATTCGCAAATATACTTTTTAACATATATAACTTTATTTCAATTTTGTTAATATAAATACTAAAACAGAAATAACAATTTAAATTTAAAAATATTAATTATATATCAAAATAGTTTGATATACCAAAATCATTCTTTAACTATCACACTCATTATAACTATTACTCACCGTCATTATAACTATTACTCACCGTCATTATAACTAATACGCATAGTGCACGTTGTAACTAAAACTCATAGTGCACGTTGCTGTTGAGGGATTGCCCATAATAATTTAAATTGTAATAAACTATATAAATGGCTATATATATATAAAAGTTTAAATAGAATCTTAATTGACGCTAATCATCTCACTTGTTCCTATATTTCTTTTTTTCTTTTTTTATATAACAAAAAAAATGTTATAATGTACAATATAATTTGGAAACTTTGCATTAAAATGGACTACCTACTTGCAGGTGGAAATAATAACACTCTGCCCCAGCTATTACATTTTTTTAGATGACCCTAATAAATGCATACCGACTAAGACCAAGTGTTTGCATGAGGCTGTGCAAGTCTCGTCGTAGCTTTGGAAAATGCAAACTGCGGTGATAGTATTTCTCATGCTATAACAGATGTTAAAACCATAAATTTTATTAATTGCTTAGACTCATAATACTGTTGCCGGCTCCAACACTCTTAATATCTGACAGCAGTTTAAGCACATTTATTTCTTTTCACCAAATGCACTGTCAAATCACTTGGCCACGCAAATCACCCTTGCATACTTTTACATCACCTCCTTCCATGTGATCTGCATATATAGAACTCCATAACGCCCAAATAGGATCCACGCGGCCTCTTACTGCCATGAGAAGAAGCATGAAGGCACGTGGTCTCTCCACCCAACCCACCGCCCTCGGAAAGTGGGGGAAACCCTAAATTGGGTCAATCCCCAAGGCGCGGCCATTTCCGCCCTCTCTCTTGGATTTTTAGCTCTGCAACTCTTATGCAAGCTCGCTTAGGGTTTCAGACAGGAAGGAGCTTTTGATCCAGCTTCTAAGGTAGAATCACTGGCACAAACCTGAGGAGGCTGTTACAGGCATTTCTTATTTCCTTTGAAGGCCACGATTTAGCGATAATTAGCAGCCACTGTGGAACTCGTTTGCAAGCTTGATGTCTGGACTAGCAGTCAAAAATGTGGAAGAGATGGCTGATACGTGAATAAGTGATGTCCGGCAGTCTGGTGCGATCTCCTGAAGCTAGAAATACTACTAATCAGAAACAACTTTACCTACAGTGGATTCGCCCTCCTTAAGACCTGGACACGCCCCTTTTGTGCTTATCGCCAGAATGAATGCACCACTGCATACTGGTGCATACGAGAGGAAGCTAGTATCGGACCGGTGGAAGGAAATGCAGGTTGGAGGATGCTGGTTTTAGGGTGTTTGTTCGTTTTTATTTTGAAGATTTTATAAATTATATGCAGATTCTGCGAGGGCTCTTTAATAATTATGACCTAGTTTCTTTGTAGATTTTTCGTTCATGTCATGGTTATATGTTGGATTTTGGTTCTGTGTCCAAGGTTTGACCAAAAGAGAGCTTTCAAGCATCGATGGTTTACGCTTTCTATTTCTGCTTTAGTTTTTAGGGTTTGCATTGGGGGTGCCATTTTTAACCCTTGTCTTCATCTACTATTTTTTGACTTGCTATACGATTACAGTGCGGCCGATGATGACAAAATAACCAAACACTGATTGACATATGATTATTCAAATTATCACCATCTTTCGACTGAAGCTGTACTGTAATTTATTGTAAAATGCGTGGATAGGGTTGTAACGTTAGCCCTAGTGTCACTCCTCCATGCTTTAAAATATAAAATGTTTGTAGCCTGAATCTATCTCATGGGATTTGCGGCTGATACTGTTTTGAAGCTTTTCTGCACTACTTACTGTATAGCGTTACTATATGTCTTTCTCGCTTCCCATTGCTGTTTTGATTTTAGGTTGAAAGTTTCTTGCAATTTTTTTTGTTCTCTGCTTAATGGAATCTTAAGCCTAGATTGCAGTCGGAATATTGTATAGGAAGGATGTAAAACAATTAGCCAAATCGGAGTGTTGGCATTGCTCGAGGCCTCCTCAATCTCTTCTTCTCCCCCACGCGACGAATCGAACTCGCAGCCATAGTTGTGTAAACTACATTTACAGCCAACGAACTGGCGAGGAACAGTCAAGGGCCAGCAACCTGCCGCAACTTCTCCAGAATTTTTCCCAAAATTTTTGGGTTCTATCTTCACATGTAACTTGAAGAATTCCTACTGCAACATCAATTTTGGCTTCAAATCAAGACCAATAATCTCTGGGTATTGCACTATATTAGAAGCCAGTGCCTCATGCCTTACATCGAAATTGAGGAGACTCTCCACATTCTTTTTCATCTGTTCCTCCAAACTAAAACCTAGAATGTATGGTTTCTTCTCAATAATTCTAGCTACGACTTCTTTCAGAAGCCCCAAGCTGACAAGATAGTCCACAATCGGCTTAATCACCCTTCCAACTCGCATGGCCAAAATCTGAGGACACCGTGTTAGGATGGATCCAATAGATCTATGGTCCACACCGATGCTACCTAAGTACGCCACTGAAGTGCTCATAGTACCTTCGAGCTTAAAGCCCAGTAGCTCAGGATAATTCTCTATGGCTTGTGGGATGTCATTCGCCTTAATGTCTAGCCCTCCAAGAAACTTGACTACAGGTTGAAGGTCTATGACAACACTGGAATGCAGCACTTGTGGGTATCTTCGAAGCAAATCTGGAAGCACATATTTGCGAACACCCAACGTCTCCAAATAGTCAAGAATCGGAACCATGTTCCTCTTCACACTTCATCCTAGCATCAGAGGATACTCATTTATATCCTCAATGCTGAGGCCTAGTTTCTGCGAAAACTCCACCCTCTCTTTCATAACATCTACGGTAGTAGGAAGCGTGACTGTCAAATGACAGAGAGCAAGAGTTAATTTAATTGCACGGGAAGCTTATTTACAGTATCCGAAGATTGATTTACTGAACAAGAAAGGTTTTTTTTTTTGTCTTTATTTATCATGGCAAAGAAGGGAGAGAGAGTCGACGCGTCCAACGACGAAGCCATGGAGTACAGCGACGATGTCCATCTGCTCCAGCACCCCCAAAACGAAGGTTCATTTTCTTCTGACTTGAGGCCATTGTTGTGTCTGGGTTTCAAAATTGACTGTTTATCACTGGTTCATTACATATCATTCTGTTTAATATTTATGGAAAAGTTTTTGACTCGTTCTTTCTGTAGTTGCTTGTAGAAATCGTTCTTTTGTAGTTGCTTGTAGAAACCTTGGTGTTTATTGGAAACCTTTAGACTTTCATCACTATGCAAAATAAAACTTAAATATGACGGCACAGATTACTTCCACAAGGAAAATACTTATCTACAGAAAACTGAGAAGGTACAAATGTTCAGTTAGAAAAGTAAATGTTCAGTGGGGTAAATCAACTGAGTTTTTTTGTTATGTATATATAAATACCACAAGTAGTGATACACTTGTTATTATGACATAAGAACTGAAGTAGCAGCTCGGTTATAAATTCCATACTAAGTAGGAAGCTTTTGCTGTAATTGAAAGGAAAATGCATATATGCATAATACTTTAGATAATGGTATAATAAGGGCAGAAAGCTCTGGAATATAAATAATATATTGAAAACCTTTATAAAAAGCATTTAAATAAAACCAAAACAAAAAGGGTATGTCATGATGTGCTAAAGACTAATAAATTAATAATCTAAGGAAATGAGTTTTGTAGCTGGTAGTATGAATATTAAGATTATGATATATATATATTAGGCCCCTTTATCGAATCTTAAATCGTTTAAGAACAATTCTAACAAAAATTTGATAATATATATATGCACTTGATAATTCCGAAAAATAAAAGAAAATTTTCACATCATCATTAATTTGTGTAATGGAAAGAATATATATATATATTTTTCCTATTAATTGTATGCACTTGATAATTCCGAAAAATAAAAGAAAATTTTCACATCATCATTAATTTGTGTAATGGAAAGAATATATATATATATTTTTCCTATTAATTGCATAATGGAAAGAATATATATATATTATTATTTTTATTTTTTTTTCCTTCCTTTAGCTTACTAATGTAATTTATGTTTGTGTATTTTGCAGGTAATCCGTAACTGAGTTTTGGATTGTTGGTGTTCAATTTTCGAGACAAGGTTTTGTCTTAAGTTCCATGTCATTATGTAAGTTTAAACATAGTAAAATTTAGGATAGTTAGGTGTGTAAAGGCCTCTTGAGGTCCGAGTTTTTGAGCCAGTGGCTCTGATACCATCTGTAATGCTCTGGTTTTTACAGTAGAGCATTAAGTAAAATTTCAGAGTAAATTTTTCTACGTATTAAACTTTATCAGTTTATGGAAGTAAATTTCTAACAATTACTATGTGCCTAAATAATATTTAGTGTAGTGTCGTGTTTTCATTAACCTTACATTCGTAATTTAAAATAAACAAACATATCGTTATTTTCTTTTCAACAATCATGTTCCAGCATAAGAATATGTTTCACAACTTAGTAAATCAGTAAATAGCAAGTTATGCATGTTTACAGTAAGATTTTAGCATAATAATCAAATAACGTAAATAACAAGGAAATTACCTGATGCTAATGCTAACCGTAGGTTGTAGTAGGTTGTATAACCCCTTAGACAGCCAAACTGAAGTGTCCACCCTACCGACCAGCTATTATCTTGCTGGCCCTTGGAAATCAAAGGATTTCCAAGCCCCCGAGCCCACAATCTGATAATCCCGAGAGCAGTGTTATCTTCTGTTCTCAAAACTTGTCTGTTCTCCAAACTTTCTGTTCTCCCAACTTCTTTTTCCCCAAACCAAAAAAAAACTCCTTTCCCTTCAACCTTCTCCCCCTCTATATACATGTCCATCCTCGAGAAGACCTTGGGCTTACTCCACCGCCCCAAACTCCCCCTCTCGAGCCCCTCAAACATTTACTCATTTCCCTAGTTCATTCATCCACGTCTCATTATAAAAATGTATAATTAATTATTCTTATGGAAAATTTATTTGGTTTTGGATTGACGGTCGTAAGTATTTATTACGGTGGGAATTATCACCCAAAGGTTATCCATTCGGGACAAGCTTCATTAAATACAAGTCTATTCGCCATCCTTGGTATTTAATGTTATTAATGTAATTAATAAAATATTATATAATTAGTTGCCCCTTTTCAACTTGGACATGATGTGTCTTAATGGTCCACCTTATCCGTCGAGACCACTTATCTTGAGGTTTAAATTCCAAGATTAACATTGAATAATTAAATAACCATTTTCCATCACATCACGTTCATTCCAAAAATGATTATCCTATTATGGCTAACTTTTGAAATGGAAATAATCGCACAATATTAATTTATAAATCAATATTTTAAATCTTACTTATATTGCAATTGTTACGATAGGGATATAAATGTTGCTGGAATATTATTAATTAAGTAATAATAATAATTAGATCACCATTTATTAATTAATAATAATAATTAAATCACCATTTAACAATAATAAAAGGTGAATTAATCATAGTATTCTTAATTATTTGTTTATCACATGAGTACCCTATTATCAACATAGCATCCTTGTTCTTATAAACAAAGCACTTGTGAGGGCTTAAACAATTTTACTAATTAATTAGACACTATCATTACCCTATTCACAACAGTTCTCCTATGACAATGTTAACTGACGACACTTGTCTTAGTTTATTATTACAATGTTTTCATATAATTACTAATTCACTTATTTACACATTGACAACCTAACCATTCATTACCTAAGTTGATTGATGTATCCTTAACTGAGTTATCTATGACATTTATACTACTATTCAAGCATGACAAGTATGTTATACACCAGTAATATTGTACACGTACAAGGTGTGCATGCATGGCCAGTGTATGCACATATCGGATATGTACTATAAACAAACCCCATTCCGCCTATGCATACTTGCTAACTAATAATAGTATCTACCCCCATGTAGAAGAGCAAGCATAATATATAGTATAATTACTTTAACATCCTCGGTTATTTAACAGTTAACCCTTTACGATTTAACATCATTGTCTTTATGTTTACATTAGTTTAATCAATCAAGTACAGGAAGGGTGCCTACTTCCACTAACTCGGAATCAAGGAATACTAAACCCCCAACAGTACTAACTAACACATCCTCCCATCATAACCTACGTCCAGCATCCTCCCTATCCTCCCTTTGCTAGTACAACAGTGGATGTCGGACTCACCGATCTGACCACATAGAACTTGAGAGCGATAGCGTCGGCTGAACAGCGGACCTATCCTCCCCTAGCAGGCATCCGACCATCGTCATCACAACAACATGGGGAGCGTGTCTCAGCACGGCCCTCCCACGACCTCGGGTCTCATGGAAACATAGGGTGGGAAACACATCCATCCCTCTCAACATACTGGGCCTACGCCCTTATCAACTCATACTTGCTGCTATCGGGATTATCAGTTTGTGTTATCGTATCATCATTTTGGCTGCTAAGGTTTACTATATGAACATGTTTTTCCTTTCCAATATATATCAGATCAAGTAACTGGCTATCCCATAGCCCTTGTGTCCTGTAGGTTAGTATTTTGCAAAATACAAATTTATAGAAAACATTTCCCATTGATCGCCAATTGATCCATGCTATCAAAGTCATTTTATTTCATGCAACCTTTTTAGCTCATCATAGATGCGTATGACATATAACACTTCAATAATTCATATAAGAAGATGGTATCCACGTACCGAATCATATATTTCACATTTCATTAATGAAAACATATAAACATATACTGTAATCGTAAAATAACGAAATCATATGATAATCATGACATTATAACCGCATAACATAGTAACATCATAATCATGGTGAAATCATAAAACAGAGTAACATCATATAATGAGGTCCAATATAGTTTACTCAGTCGAGCTGAGCTCAACAGAATATAAGAAAATAAATTATAGCATGTCTAGTTGATAAATATGCCTAATCAAAATATGGGGCATTACATTCGAGGAGATGGGTGAGTAGATGCAATCCAGATAGACATGGCTGAAAGAAGCCAAAGATAGACCTAAAAGTTATGTTGATGCACATCAGACGAAAAAGAATCATGAGTTTAGAGAGAGAGTGTTCTTGCGGGTGAAGTCGCACAAGAGTTCTATCAATTTGGCAAGCAGGCCAAATTGTCGCCACAGTTTGAGGGACCATTTGAGATCAGTAAGTGACTGGGATCGACTTTCTTACTATCCCGCATTGCCATCATTACTGAGATCGATGCATGATATTTTCATGTTCTTCTATGCGACATTACATGTCAGATCCATCTCAAGTTGTCGACTTGAGTAAATTGTAGATATCAGACGAGGGAGCCTTAGTGGTTGAGCCAATTCATATTGTGGGACAACGAACTCGACAACTTCAGTGTTGATTAGTCAATCGGGTCAAGGTTCAGTGGGATAGCTATAATCCTAGCTCCGTGACCTAGGAGGATGCATCGGAGATGTGTAGACAGTTTCCTTACTTATCTTAGAACTTCGGGACGAAGTTTCATGAAGTGGGGGTGTATGTAGTGCCTCATTTTTGTGATAGAATATAGAATTTGATTATAGACCATGGATCTAATGATGACTGTTCTTTGAGGGCACTCAATTGTGAATGACCCGGTTATGTGTGGCTTAGACTTAGACTATGTGATACTTTATTTTGGGGACATTTGGTTTTGAATGATCCATACCGGTACATATTGTTGTCTATGTAATATTAATGATGGTTGCATATGATTATGTTATGATGGACATGTTATGATCTCATTAATAATTATGATATGACTTGTTATGATTACATTATGATTTTGATATGATAGAGAACTCACATGATCGTGATATGATGTGATGATGATCAAATGCTTATATGCTTCTGTTATGATTTTAAGATGATTAAGATGTTATATGATTCGTAATGTAAAATGTTGATTAATGTTTATGTTATATATCACGTACTTTGATGAGTTGTCGAGTGTGACATGTAGAGCATGTACATGCGACGAAAGTAGGCATCAATATATCATGGACTCATAATGAGTCACAAATCAACAACCTGGTATGTACATGTGATTATGTGGAAATATTGGAAAAATATTTGATGCACATGATGTGCATGGACTCAGAATGAGTCAGATTCATTGACAGGTGATGTCAAGCTATGATTCATGTTTTATTTGAAATCTTATTTTATAAGGTTTGATGCGCGTGGTGTTTACGTGTAGGTGTAAGATGTGATTGCTAATCGATCCACATCAGGGGACTGGGTTGAACCTAATACAAGTTAAGTCTAGCCAAAGTCCGCATGATGAGTTTGTCTAGAGTGAAAGAGGCTCTGATTCATCAGATGCGTGTTGCTGTGAGGGTCGGCCATAGTACGATCACTCACATGGTATATTGCTGGGGGGCGCACAATAAGGCCTCGGCCTTATTCCCCAAGAACCACTAGTCCCTCAATAGGATAGGCGGGTTGAGTTAACAATGTCTCAACTGTCGTACTATATCCCCACCTGAGGGAATATCTGAAGGGCATGCGGGAAGCACGGCGCCTTGATATCCATGGTCACGACGAGAATGCAACGGTTAATTAACTAATAAGTATCGATCAAGGAAAACAAGAAATTAACAAAATATTAACTGAAAATTAATTAATCAAACAAGTAATAATAATAATCTAAACATTAAATAATAATAATAATAATAACAAGAAGAAGAAAATAAACATTAGAAATAAAAATAAAAATAAAATAAGATAAACATTAGAAATAATAATAATAAAATAAAATAAAATAGAAAGGGGCAGGAAAATAAAGCAGGTCGATTGCTATAAAATAAATGAGGAAGGAGCTTGAAATATCTCTTCCTCGCAAAAGAATTTTGGAGGCAGCTTGGGCTGTGGCTCCTGTCTAGGTGACTGTTGGAGGGTGTGTTAGTGGTTCACTATGATACAAGTGGGGTTGGGATTCCCCTCAACAGAGAGTCTGGTATCATAGTTCATTGGCTAGCAGAGTATCATCAGCCCTGTCGCAGCTCGGGGGTCCAAGGGGAAGAAGAGTACCCTTTGTGTATGGTAGGGTAGAACATGACAGGTAATGACTCCCGGATCTCTATTTCATTCACCAAGCATTAAATATATACAAGGTTTTCTGACCTTTGGTTTTCAGCTTCCAAATGGTCCGTTCAAGAATCTTTGTCTTCCTACATCTATTCGGCTTCATTTTATTTATTTACATATTTACATAGTATGTGGAGCTATAATCCGAGGATTAAGCTTCCAACATCCCCCCTTAATCCGAAGGAGATTTTGTATGACCAAGCATAGTTCTAAATATTTCAATTTTTTCTCGTCCATTAATGCATTAGTTATATCCTAACCAACCAAATCTACCTTGAGAATAGAATGGGGAAGAGCGTATCCTTCATATACTAGAACTGTGTGGATGACGCCATCACCAAAATCAAGAACACCACATGCATATCCAATGCATAAATTATTGAGGAAGAAAACTACATACAGCTGAGAAAAAGAAGCAAACTACGCAATGTGCTTACCAATTATTTGACCACTTTCATACAAAGAGAGAACACTTGGACTGGGCTACTTCCCTTTTATCATTTCTTAATTATGTTGTCATATTATCATAATTGTTACATTATCTGGTTATAATATTACAAATTAACTAACTTTATGAGTTCCCATTTTCATCCAGGAGGAAACCTATCAGGCGTTGAGGTCTTTTCAGGTTCTTGGCATTGAAACAAAGGATTATGCTCAGCCATGCCAACTAGCATTTGAAGCACTGAAATCTTCTTCTGCACAAATCAAAGACGTTTTTTATGCACTCAAAATCACCGAGACATTGAAATGTCCATTCAGTGATGCCGATGAAGTCAAGGCTAGCTTGCTTTTGCCTCTTTAATGCTAAATACTTATGTTATTTATGGTCTGGAAATTTTCAAGATGTTACTGTCTTATTGTGCTAACGTTGAAGTGGCTTGTTGTTTGAAGGGTATTGCATCAAATTTGTTATCACACATAAGGGGTGCTAACTCTTTGCTCGACTACTATTACCCTCTTAGTTGTTTGGTCTCTATCAAGGTATAGTTTCAGGCGTTGCTTCTTATTGTGGATTAGTCCCAAGTATATGCAGAAATTGGGTCTGTAAATTGCGAGTAGAGCATTTTTTACTGATTGATGATGGAGTAAGTTTTGAATTTTGGAAACAGTTAAATAAGAATTTAGGAGCAACACGTGCAGTTCTTTTGGAATTTATGCATCTTACTGGTGCATCAACTCATTTAGTCTATACAGAATTATAGGGGAAAGTTATAACATCTTGTATTATAGAAAGGACGTTGAAAAAATAATAGATCGAATGTGCATCATGATTTGGAAAGAAGGTGGGAAGTACTTACTTAGGTCACAGGTAGCCTAATTAATGCCTTTCTTTATCCAGAAATATACATACAGAGGTCCCACGTAGAATAATTAATGCATTTACCTGGAAATAAGACTAGATTAAGAACATCTCTGTACTGTGTTCAAACTTGAAAATTATTATAATATAACAATGTAAAAACTGTAAAATAAGGTCCTCGCTTTGGTTCTTTCAATTGTGCCAGAATCAGGATTTGACCTCTAAAAATGGCATTATTCTGAAGGATGCCAGCAATATTTTTCACTCGATCAAGGTCTTAAGCTTTCTCTACTCTTTGCTGAGCTCTTCAGATTCAGGGACTTTTAAAATAAATATGCAATTATGAATTTGCATTTTTCTCAGATTGCTTTATTTAGAGTAAATAGAGAAATTGAAAATCTTGAATTTATATTCATTTGTAGACTTTAAGTCAAAATGATGGAACATGGTGATATGCTTCTAGTGAGGGCGAATCTAGTCCCCATGCTGCTGGTATGTTCAAACTTCATATTCCTTCATATTTTTGCTACACCATTGGCCATTTGAATTGGGCTACATTTTTATTTGCAGGATGCTTTTCTTCTTCTACTTTCATTGTTTCCTAGCAGCAAGGTGCATATTTCTCTTCTTAACAAGGCATTGGGTTTGACAGCTTTTTTATTATAATTATTATAGTCTGTTGGATTGTTGTTTATGTAGCTGTTGGACCCATTGCCTATAGTCAATCTATTCATGTTCAGTGTTATCAGAACTGGATCGGTCATTGAACTGGCCCACCCCAAAAATCTGAACCAGACTAGCCGGACCAAAAAAATGGCTGATCAAAAAATTCATAGAGGGGTTGACTCTCTTGATTAAATGCCAATCCCATACCTCCATACATTATATAATCTAGTGGAAACATTGCAATCTTGAAATCCTGAAAACTATTAACTCTACTAAATTCGGAATGGGTGAATAGGATCTAAAATTCTACTTTTTGCATATTGCATATGAAGTCTGATGAGGTTGGAACCACTATCAAACATCTTGAAACAATTACTGGTAATGTTCAAAAATTAAGTAAAAGGATAGAAAATGAAAGATAAGGAGAATGTGGTAATGTTAACTTTTACTATAAGAATTTAATACTACTAGTAAGTACTAGGGTCTAGTGTTAGTTTCAGGCTTTCCTTTTTACCTTTTATTTTTTATTTGTATTTTCATGTTTGACATATGGACTTGTACCAAACCAGCCGGTTCAGGCATTTAAGGCTGGTACCATATGGAACCGGCTGGTTTTGGTATGGAACTAACCTTTATCGGTCTAAAACCTTGAACCAGACTGGTATGGTCCCAAAACCAGTCGGACTAGCCGATTTTTCCATTTCCGGTCCGGTTCTGATAACACTGATCCTGATCCAATGTTGGAAATGATGTGAAATGAAAAATTTCTACTTGTTTGGGTAGCTACAGTACTGTTTCCTGTAGGATGCAATCCTACATGGATTCCTAGGAATTGCGATGTGCCTTCATCTGTGGGGGTCTAGAGCAGCAGTCACTGTGGGTTGCTACCTATCAAACCTTGATTGGTTACATCAATGATCAGACTAGTTGCAATAGCTACATTCAAAATTATTCCCAAGAGATGGGCTCTATTTTCTAATGAGAAATTGAATTTTGATATTTTATTAATGTCCTCATTGACCAGAAAATGTTCAGTGGGACTGAATGGCAAATCAGCATGTAAGGTACACCCGATGAGGGATTGCTTCATGCATCTCTTGAGAAGTATATATCTAATCCCAACTTATTCCTAAAACAATGTGTGTGTGTGAGAGAGAGAGAGATATATTTTATTAATGTCCTCAATTGACCTGAAAATGTTCAATTGGACTGTGGCAAATTGCCAGATAAGAAACACCTGATGGGAGATTCCTCAACCAGTGTTTTGCAAATCCCAGCTTAATCCTAAAATAATGTGTGTGTGTGTGTGTGTGTGTGTGTGTGTGAGCACGAGAGAGAGAGAGAGAGAGAGAGTTTTATTAATGTCCAATGAATGACTACAAAAGTAAGTCAATGGGACTAAATGAGTACAACTAGTGTAGTGGGAGTGAAAAAGAAGCTCCCAAATTTACGCTAGTAGAAAATAGGAAAAGATCTAAGGTCAACGCTAAAATACTAGCCCAAAGAAAATATTTTATCAAATGTTCGTGAGACCAAAGACTCAGTCGGATGACAATTACATCATCATACTGCTGACATTTTGAAAGCAAATGTCTAGCTACAAACAAGGAGAGTATGTTTAAGTAAGAAAACAAGTAATATGAAAATAAGCATGTGGGGATGAGATCTCGGGTTTTGTTTCCTGCCAAAGGGGTATTCATATGTATGTTTAAGTAAGAAAATAAGTAATATGAAAATAAGCATGTGGGGATGAGCTCTTGGGTATTGGTTGATCTTAGGAGCTTGCTCATATGGTCCATCATCTTGGTATCCCTCTGCCCAATATCCTCATGCTGCTTTCCCTCAAATAGTTCTATCCAGTTGACATCCTAAAGACGCCCACTTTTGATGTGGTTGTAACCTCCACATCTGATGAAGAAATGTTGTTATGTGTCGACCTTGTTTGATCTGTATACCTGATATGTCCTGTGTTCTCAGTTTTTCTTAGGTTTCTTCCACCTCCCTGTTTCCCACTTAAATATTTGTGAACTAGTTCGTTATATAATCTCAATGTCTCCTTATCTTTCCATGGCATGTAAACTGTCAGGTATTCGTGTATTTTTATTTCATATCTGGGATTGAATGCTCTTTATAATACTGTTGTTTCTGTAACTATTTTGTTGGTTTCTTCTGAGCTCTTTTTGTTTCTAGGGTGTTTATCTTTTACAACTTTACAGTCATGTAGCCAATTTTTTTCATGACAAGTTCCATGTTACTTCTTTCCAATATATCCCTGATTACCTAAGTATGTAGCATTCCCTCTATGAGCTTGTCTCTGCTTGTATAGTTGATCTCTATCTAGCAGGTAGAGTCATGTTTCTCTTAGAATAATCTTATATGGGGTAGAGGTCTTTATTCTTAGGAGAAATATTGCTATATGCTTATGTACTCTTTCTAGTTGCGCTTGCCTAGCCTTGGAGATACTAGGTTCCCATATCTCACATCCGTATAGAAGTACTGGTGTGACCAGTGATTGGAAAAGAGAGCTTATAATCTTCCAATCCCATACCTCTGTTGATCTGCATTTGTTTTGGAGGATGAAAGTTGTGTTCCATCCTCCCTAAATTCTTTTTCATGTGCATTGCTCCTAGTTCAACTTCTCATTGTATTCTAGACCTAAGTACTTGTAGCTTTGAACCATTTTGAATGCCTTCCCCCTAAATGTGATTTGTTGTTGGTTCACTTTCCTTTGTAATAGAATATGTTCACCCATGTCTTGATTTCATCCCTACTTCCTTACAAAAGATGTCCAGAACTGTCAAGCGATCTTGTAAGTTGCAAAGGGTCCTTGCTTCCAGGATGACATTGTCTATGAAGGGTCCTTGTTTTGAAAGGATCTTGATTATTATATATGTTATTTTTACCCTGCTTTCCTCCTTTCCATCTATCCATTTCTCTAGTTGGTCTATGCATAGCCAAAGAGTGTGGGTAAGAATGGGAACCCTTGGTTCATGTCATTGCATAGGATCTCCAACAGACCTCTGTGCATTCTTATTATAGCTTTGATATGTTCATATAAATTTGCATTGCCTCTCTCTATTGCATTGGTACAGCCACTCTACCAATCTTTCCCAAAGTTTGTGTCATGGGACCATGCCAAATGCCTTGTGAAAATCCACAAAGCAAAACCATAGGTCTTCCCCCTTGTTCTCCCAAATTCTTTTCACCATGTGTCTCAATGTAAGGCAGTGGTTTATGGCTGAGTGGTTTGGCCCAATGCCTGCTTATCCATGATTCCTTTGATCATTTTACCAAATATTTGGCTAATCATTATCTTTCTATAATTAATGGGGTTTTTTTCTTTCTCTCACTTGAAAGTTGGGATGATAAGGTTGGTGTCCTGTCATCGGAAATTCTTCTCTGACCATTTGGTTCAATGTCTCTGTGATATTATTTGCAGAGGTAAATGTTGCCCCCTTTTAGGTGTTCTGTTTGTAGCCTTTCTATGTTCTTTGATTTTCCCTGAGCTAGCCATTTGATTCCATCAAGAACATCCTCTTCTGGAAAAGCATCCCTTTTTGTTCCCTTTTTGGGGGTTTCTCCCTTGCTGCTCTGTTTCCATACAACTTCCGTGTGAGTTGCATCCACTGTTCTTTCAAAATGTCAATTTCTTGACTTGACTTACTCACCTGAAATTCCCTCTAAAAAGAACCCAAAGGCTTTTTGGCCATTATAAACTTTTCCTCCTGATGCTCTTCTACATATTTGTTCTTTTGTGTTTTTAATGCACTCTTGTAGGCCTCGAGGTTTTACCTTGACGGTACGTGTAATTATGTGTTGTCTACATATATGTTCTTTTGTGTTTTTACTACACTGTTGTGTAGGCTGTGAGGTTTTCCCTTGATGGTGCACGCAATTTTTTCTCATCTCTTTATGTCTTTCACTATACCATAGATTTATTGGGAATCTGCTTGTATCCCTACTGTATCTTTTCTTCCCATATTCTTGTGCTTCTCTATGTTGTTTATCCCTATGCATTTCTCCTCTGCTGTTTTGAGGAAATTCACATTAGATGTGATTTAGCATTTTTTCTAAGTCTATTTGGGACATTTCCGTATTTTGTTCGTTAATTTTTATTGCTCTTTGTCCTCTTGGATTTTGCAATGCCCCTTCCTGTGCTTCCTTTGGATCTTACCATTCATCGCACTTCAATCCCACATAAATTGGTTTGTGGTCTAGATGTTGAACTAAGTTTGAAGACATCTTGTGGCACTTAGGGATCTCAAATTGTTTGATCTTCTTCTCCTGGCTACTTTTTGTACAGAGGACATAGTCCTCTACACTTGACCATTGTGTGTGAAGCACCTTGCCCATTGTGTTCCTCCACCTATTCATTCCATTGCAAATAACAATTTGTGTGCATCACACATGCTAATGTATTCTTCCAAAAGTGAGTAACTTCTTTGTTGTTCTTCACTGATTTTCTTTTCTATATTTATTCATCTTCTTTTAACCATAAGTGGTGATTGTTTTATGTATAACAATCTATCTGTAGTCCCCCTGTTTTGCAAGTCTCCTGTCAGTAAAATATCCATGTTCCCCTTGAACTCCAAAATGTCTGTTGTGGTCTGTTGGAATGGTTTTTCATATTTTATCACATTCAAGGGGAAAAATAGTCCATATTTTATCATAGAAAATGGTTCTTCATTTTCTGTAAAAGTCTGTTTCTGTGGGGAAAAATAGTAATTTGCCAAGAGTGTATTGTTGCACTTGCCTTCGATTTCAAACCAGATATATTTGTTATAGGTATCTATTCTTTTTAATGCGATGCCCGTCTTCCAAGATCCTTTTACCATGCATATTATGCCACCATGCCCTTTGTGATTTATTGGAAATGAATTCCAAACTGACCATTTCTTGAAACATGGTACTTATTCTATCCTACAGCCATCATGTTCACGTGTTCCTACTGGTTCAATTATGTATGTCCTGGCCCTCTACTATTGGCCCTGATCTGTTACCCCTTCTTGTAGGGTATCTTCTACAATTTCATGGTACTATCTTGAGGTTGTTTTGGGTCACCAGGGTCACCTTTTTCATCTTCCTTGTAGTGCCCTTAAATTCATCTATGGTAGCGCTTATGTTCCATAGAATTGTCCACTTTTCACTCCATCTTGCTTATTTGACCTTGGCCCATTTCTTTTGCCTTTCTTCTTGCTATAGAGGTGTGAGATCCCTATCTATAGATCTCTTCATTCCCTTTAGTTGTGCCTTGCTCCTTAGGATGTTGGATCTGTTTTTTACATTCGAGAATATAATCTTCAAAGTGCGTGCTTGACTTTTCTTCCCTGACTTGTTCTTGGCTCTTTCAGCTGAGTGGAAATTCCTTGACCATTTCAATTTGTCTCTTAAGAATTTCTTTGCCATTGCTGCTTGGTCCTCAATATTTTGCCCATATTCTATTCCTGTTACTTTAATGTTTCAATCCTGCTTTGACTTTCATGCTCCTACAGGACAATGGTCTTCACTTTTTGTAGTGTGATTGCTTTAGTTACTGCCCCCAACTCTTGTTTCCTGTTGACTATATCTGCCCAGGATTTGCTTGTGTTAATCTGTTCGTTGATTTCCATTTTTGCTTCTTAAACTTTGACCAATACCCACTTCATTTCCTGTAGGGTTCCATTCTCAGTACTAATTTCTCCTTCCACCTATTCGATATCTTTTATATGCTTGGTGATGTTCTTGTTTAACTGGTTAAACTCTTTTTGTAGCCGTTGGTTTTTGTTTTTTCCAGACCCAAGTGTGCTTTCGGGGCTTGAACTTCTTTTTGTATCCCGTCTTCATGGATTATGAGTTGTTGATTACCTAGTTTTGCTTTTTTTCCTCTTGATTTTTTTATTATCAAAGATCTAAAGATATGTCTCAAAATGGTTTTGTTCAAGAATATTTTGGTGCACATACAGTGATGGTTCCATTTTTAAATAATCAAGGACAGGACTATGATCAATTTGTTATTGGTATTTCCCTGAGGATAATCATGAGAGTCAAAAGAATGTGATTGAATTTTTTAAAGGAATAAAGTCTGCTGATATTTTTGAGATCGATGCGGTATCTACTGCTTTGGACTATTATTTTATTGTTTGTAAATTGTTTTATGAAGGGGATAAACACAGGTTGGTAGAATAGATTCTTAATGATCTTACATAGTTTTGATGTTCAAGTACATGAGGAAGACTCTCTAGAGGTTGTAGCTACCCATCAAAATCAAATTCAAATGCTTACAGAACCTATAGGAAATCAGCAGGATGACATGGAATAGTGAAACAAATTTTGTTTTTATACAAGTTATCTCTAAAAATTCAATTCCAAAGGAAATAGGTCAAAGCTCAGGTGTACAAAAAAAATGTTATTTAATATTTTGTCATTTTTAGAAATTGGCTACAAAAAGCTTGTCCATGATGAGTATGTAGAGAGACTTCCCTCACTCAACAGAAAAAGGTCTTCCGTCATTTACTTGTATTCCTACCAGATTATGAGCACATAAAATAAAATTTTGAGAAGGTTTCATATTTTGATCTCGGAGAATGACACGGCAATCAATTTCTATGGGATGAGCATTTAATAGGGTATCAATCACAAAGAGGTTTCTCTTCAAAGCAAGTTGTAGCAAGGTTTGAGATACAGGTTTCAAGTCAAGGTTGCAAACTTGAAAGTTATTTGGTGTCTCATGATATCTCAACTGAAGCACAAAAGAAAGAGGGACCCATTTCCAGTCTAGAAATTTTCTACCATATGGATTCTGTAGCAACTTACATGGAGTCCACCTTCTCAGGGGACTAAAATGTCACAATTTTTAACTACTAACATTTTTTGTTTGTAGGATCAAGCTACAAATGAACTTTTATTGTAGCTATTATATTTCTTCTACCCTTCCTCATACATCTACAAGCAGCATGTTCATTCCATCATGATGATGTTGACTTGGTTTCATTGGAAGTTGTCCTATACTTAATCAATTTCTACTAGTTGGTTAATCTAGGATATATGGAAGGGAAATAAACTCACATCGAGCATTTATTTTCATTAGTTCAATGTTTCATTGATTAGTGATCAGTATCACTTAATAGTTAGTAATTACAAGCTTAACTAGCGATTTCAGATTACCAGTTAATCTCTTGTGGGATTTCAGATTCTATTCTTGTGATATTTCATTGTTTCAAATTCATCATTTCCCATAGGGTTGTATATGTATGACTTGCAAACTTGATATATTTAATTTTACTATGGTGACTTGGAAACTTGCATTATTCATAGTAGTCATGTGTCATTATTCCAATTCCAAGTTGGAAACTTCCTTGGAATGGGTGAGTTTTGCGAATCGCTTTACCTACCTCGCTTACTGGCACAACCTTACTAGCGCGAATGAAACCATGTGTATGGAAAATATCCTAAGCTTAATGTTTGGTAGTATGTTGATGGCAAGAAGATGGGTTTAATTTGTCGTTTTCTTGCATTTCATGCATGAATTATATTACCTGTAAGGTGAAATTTTTGTGTAAGGATGTGGGATATGCTGTGGACCCTTCCTGCCCTTTTCTAGAAATTTAGGTGCCTAGAATTATATGTATTTTGAAGCTCAATTATTTGTATTTTTTTCAACCGATGACACTACTCTTTTGAAGTGCAATTATTGTTGTTATGTTTCTGCCAATCCATGACAAACTACTTATCTTGACTAAATATATATGCATCTGCAGAATGTGTTGCTAATGCTGATATAGTACTCCTAGTAACGACAAGGCCAATGACTAGGAATACTCTGGCTTGGGCTGTGGCATGTGAGCATGATCAATGGGGCCTTGCAATTGCAGGTAAGTTGCATGCTTATGTATCATTTCAAACATGTTTAATTGAAAGTTGTTATCTGCCATAGTTTCATTCTTCAAAAACTTATTTTTTGGCAAAAGTATTTCGTTTAACAGGTAAAAGTAAATTATTTGTTCATGTCATGTAAATGTAGCACCTCGACATCTAACAACTGAGGCTGAAACATTACTTTTTGCAAAACTAATACATGAGGTCATCCATCTATATTTTTATTGACTAGTTTATGAGCCATTTGTTCTTGCTGACCCAACCGATGAGTAGGGATCACGACATACACCCAAAAATAGATTGCTTGTTCACTATCTTGTTCAAATTAAATATTAGTGAACCCAAAAATTAAAAAAAATTAAAAAAATATATATATATATATATATATTCATTCACACAAACATTAGCATGTCTATATTAGCAATGAATCAAATCCAGATTCCCATTAAGTTTATGAAAATGTATGACAATGTATGGACAACTTGAAGTTGAGCAAAATATCCAAGCAACCGACTATTCAAGTATTTGCAATCTCATGATATGGTATTTATCATCTAGTTAAGGGATACAAACGGTTCGTATTCTAGTTTATCCATATTGTCTATATTGAACAAAGTACATAAATTCTCATAGTGGAAGAGACAAACAAGGAAGATTATTCATCTTGAATATTGGCCTTCCATGCACAAACTATTGAGCTCCTCAATTGCATCAATATGTCATGTCTACAATAAGAATCAATGCGATATGTTATGAAATGCATATCACATGATTGAAATTTGTGTCTGCAAATTGTATGCAAAAAATTTCAGCATTTTTGTTGTTTTAGTAAGTAATCGAAAAGTTTGGAATTATAGTTCTTATGCCTTGTCAGGATTGCAAAGAGCAGGTTTTTCTTGCATGATAATCTATAGATATTTGGGTAAATGTGGATATCCTGTTACAATCATGTCCTGAACATTCTTATTCTCTTTTCTTAGACTTAAAAATAATGCAATATGGGTGTTAATATTGTTCATCTCCATAATTCTTAAAGGGTGCTAGCTCAATGGTAGAGCACCTGCCTTACAAGCAGGAGGTTGGTGGTTCGATTCCTCCACACCCTATTGATATTGCAATATTGGTATTTTTAATAAAATTATTTTATTATGATTTATTATGGCTATAGAGAGGGTTTCAAACCGTCTTTGTATGTTTCTATGAGGAGGGTTCTAAGCCACCTTCATATGTCACTACGAGGGGGGTTCGAAATTGCCCTTGTATGTTACGAGGGGGGTTTGTAACCGCCCCCAAAGGTTTGTAATAAGTACTTTATGAGAGGTTCTGAACCGCCCCCATAGGTGTCTACGAGGGGGGTTTACAACTTCCCCTAAAAGTCACTTTTTTGGGGGGGCAGGGGTAGAACCGCCCCCAAAAGTCACTTTTAGAGTCGGTTTTGATCTCTTCCGAAACCACCCTTAAAAATCCAAAATTTTAGCGTCAGTGCTATTAGGGGCGGTTTTATTAAGAGTGCCCCTAAAGGTTTGTAAGATGAAGTTTTAGGGGGGGTTTAGAACCGCCCCCATAGGCACCTACGAGGGGGGTGTTAGAAAAACAGGATCGCAGAGCAATAACAATAAACAGAAATGCAAATATAATCACACAAACACATTACAAGAGAGACACCAATATATCATGGTTCACCCAAGATGGGCTACGTCCACACTGAAATTGCCAGTCCTTATTATTATACCGTCCAACAAAGTGAAGGGATACAACCTGCAGCACAGCCGCTGCACTTCCTCTTCACACTCTCTCATAGTCTCTCTTCCAATCTCAGAGATATTTACAATGCATAATACCTAATACATCAACCCTAGCCGTGTTACAATGTCTTTCTTTTATAAGGGAAATACAATGGGAAAATACCACGGGTTACCCAAAACCATGGGCCCGAAATCTGTTGGCGAAAATAGCCCCAAAAAAGGTTGGGGAATGAGTGTACAGTAAGCCTAGGGTACAAACACGACTGAATAACATCTTTGAATCTGGAAGATCAGGCTCCACAACCAAGAATCTCCCACTTGGAGACTCATCACAACAACTCCACCGCTGCTGCACTTGCTGGACCTTGGACTTGGAAAACTTCTCCTCTTCACCTTCACGCTAGAAGGCCAACTGAAACTGAGCAGGAACTCAGTTTCTCTCTGGTCACTACCTTTGTAAACATGTCTGTAGGATTCTGGCTAGTATGTATCTTTTCCAACTTCAACAGTTCATCTTCCAGAATAGAGCATATGAAATGGTACTTGAGCTGTATATGTTTAATCCTGGAATGGAATGATACATTCTTTGCAAGATGAATGGCACTCTGGCTGTCACTATACAACCTGCTATCCTTCTGCTTCTTACCCAATTCCTCCATAAACCTCTACAACCAAATCATCTCTTTGCTAGCCTCTGTAACAATAACATACTCTGCTTCCGTTGTTGAAAGTGCAACAACCTTTTGCAGTCTCGAAATCCAACTTACTGTTGTTCCACCTACAGTAAACACATACCTTGTGGTGCTCCTCCTTCTATCCTTATCACCTGCGATATCTGCATCAACATATCCCTGTAGAACAATGTCTGAACCTCCAAAACATAATGCCTCAGTGGTAGTACCTCTCAAATACCTGAGAATCCACTGTACTGCCTTCCAATGTTCTTTACCTGGATTGTTCATATATCTGCTCACAACTCCCACTGCTTGTGCAATATCTGGTCTTGTGCACAGCATGGCATACATCAAGCTGCCAACTGCTGATTGATAGGGAATCTTGGACATGTAATCTGTCTCTTCCTGTGTCTTGGGACACATTTCCTTACTTAGACTAAAATGGCTAGCCAAAGGTGTACTAACTGGTTTTGCATTCTGCATTCTGAACCTCTCCAACACCTTTTGTATGTACTCACTCTGAGACAATGTCAATTTGTGATTTTTCTTGTCTCGCGTTATTCTCATACCAAGGATTTGCTTTGCAACACCCAAATCCTTCATCGCAAATGAATTAGCTAGCTTCCTTTTGAGTACATTTATATCCTGCATGTTAGACCCTGCAACAAGCATGTCATCCACATACAATAACAAGATAATATATCTTTCATTGTATAGCTTCTTGAAATAAACACAGTGGTCAGAATGACATCTACTATAACCTTGTTCTGTCATAAACCTATCAAATTTTAAATACCACTGCCTTGGAGCTTGCTTCAAGCCATACAAACTCTTTTTCAACCTGCACACTAAACTCTCCTTCCCTTTGACCTCATACCCTTGTGGCTGCTGCATATATATCTCTTCCTGCAAATCCCCATGGAGAAAGTTTGTTTTTACATCTAACTGTTCAAGATGCAAATCTTCTACTGCCACTAGACTTAATATAGTCCTAATTGAAGTCATCTTAACAAAAGGAGAAAATATTTCATCAAAATCTATACATTTCTTCTGTGCAAACCCCTTTACAACAAGTCTGGCCTTGTACCGCTTCTTACCTCCTTCTTCTTCCTTCAACTCGTAAATCCATTTGTTCTGCAATACTCTTTTACCAGCAGGAAACTGAACCAAATCCCAAGTCTGGTTTCCTACCAATGATTCCATCTCCTCATTCATGCCTTGCTCCCACTTCTTTCTAGTTTCCACCTGCATTGCTTCTTCATAACACTCTGGTTCACCAGCATCAGTCATCAATAAATAATACATTGAAGGAGAGTATCGTTCAGGGAATCTACTTAACCTGGTAGATCTTCTTGCAGTTGCAGGAGTTTCAGGTACTTGTTGTTGTTCTTGATTTTCTGGCACCTTTGGAACTCTATTTTCTTTAATTTCATCAAGTTATGTGTACTCTGTGTTTTCCTTTTCCTGTTTCTTTCCCTACAACTGATATTTATACATGACCTTTTCATTGAATATCACATCTCTACTCCTAATGATTTTGTTATTTTCATAATCCCATAAGTGATAACCAAAATCATCAACCCCAAATCCAATAAAGGTACATTTCTTGGATTTAGCTTCAAGCTTTGTTCTATTATCTTTATCAATATGGACAAATGCTTCACAACCAAACATTCTCAGAAATGAGTAGTTTACCTTTTTACCTGTCCATGCCTCCTCTGGAATACCACCATCCAAAGCACTTGAAGGCCCTCCGTTTATTAAATAAACAACATTATTTACAACATCTGCCCAAAACTATAAGGGAAACCTTGCATGCAGTCTCATACACCTTGCATGCTCCATGATCGTTCTATTCATCCTTTCTGACACACCATTTTCTTGTGGTGTTCCTGGGACTGTATTCTCTCTACGAATCTCATGGTAGGAACAGTAACTATCAAACTCCTTGCCAAAGTACTCACCTCCATTATCAAATCTAAGACACTTCAACATTTTTCCTGTCTCATTCTCAACCAAAGCTTTCCACTTCTTAAAAGTAGCAAACACATCAAATTTCTGTCTAATGCAATAAACACAAATTTTCCTAGTTGCATCATCAATAAATGTAACATAATAATGAGAGCCACCAAGAGATTGTACTTGAGCCGATCCCCATACATCTGTATGCACAAGCTCTAACTTTTCATTCTTCTTCTGTTTCCCAGCCCTGAGAAATCTGTCTCTCTTATGTTTTCCATAAACAGAGTTCTCACAGAATTCCAAACTTACCTGCTTCAAATCTGACAGCAACTTCCTTGAGTGGAGAATCTGCATCCCCTTCTCACTCATGTGGCCAAGCCTATGATGCCACAATGTTGTATATGTTCCTATGGAAGCTAAAGATATAGAATGGTCAGTATTATGAGGACATAAATACAACGTACCTACCCTGTCTCATTTTTCTATCACCAGTGATCCTTTGGTGATCTTCCACCAAGTTTCTCCAAATGTAGATAGACAGCCGCCATCTCCCAATTGCCCTGTTGAGATCATATTTCTTTTCATAACAAGAATATGCCTTACATCTTTCAACAGCCAATCAGTTCCATTCTTAAATTTTATCCATACCTTACCCATTCCAACAATTTTACATGGCTCATCATCACCCAATAAAACATGTCCAAAATCGCCTGGAACATAATCATGAAAATATTTCCTATGGGGTGTAGCATGACATGAAGCCCCTGAATCTACTGCACAATAATCACTTGTATTATCTAATGCAAGAATCAAAGCATCTTGTAACACATCACCTTCTACATTTGCTTCCTGGGTAGTTTCCTGTTGTCCATCTCCTTTCTTCTTTAGAGATCTGCAGTCTTTCTTCAGATGTCCTTTCTTTCCACAGTTCCAGCACTCTATCTTTCCCAGTCTGGACTTGGATCTGCCCGTTTTAGACATGCCACGATTACCTTGGATCTTTCCTCTCTCCTTTTGTCTTCCCCTGCTCTCCATGGTCAACGCATTACCTGATGTCTCACCTGTGCTTTTTCTTTGCATTTCCTCGCTAAGAATAACACTAACAACATCATCAAATATCAAGTTGTTTGAACCAGAGACAGAGTTACTTACAGCCATGACCAAGCTATTCCAGCTTTCTGGCAATGAACACAAGATTAGAAGAGCCCTAACCTCATCATCGAAGTTCACACTTACAGAACTTAGTTGATTTGTAACGGTATTAAAATCATTTAAATGATCAGTAACAGATCCACCTTCAGACATCTTCATATTAAATAAACGCTTCATTAAAAATACCTTATTGGAGGCCGAGGGTTTTTCGTACAGCTTACCCAATGTGCTCATCAAACCCTCCATTGTCTTTTGCTTTGAGATATTGAAAGCCACCGACGAAGCCAGGGACAACCGTATTGTCCCCAGTGCCTTTCTGTCAAGAACCTCCCATTCATCGTCCTTCATGGCCGCTGGCTGCTTTGCTCTTCCTCCCTACGACGGGAATAGATCCTTCTTGTACTTATAGTCCTCCATTTGCATCTTCCATAACTAGTAGTTTTGGCCATTAAACTTCTCGACCTTAAACTTTCCTTCTTTTTCCATTTCTCCCACTCGAACCAGGAACCCTAGTTTCCTGCGGGTTTATCTGCCAAATAGACCTTTGGCTCTGATACCAATTGTTAGAAAAACAGGATCGCAGAGCAATAACAATAAACAGAAATGCAAATATAATCACACAAACACATTACAAGAGAGACACCAATATATCGTGGTTTACCCAAGATGGGCTACGTCCACATTGAAATTGCCAGTCCTTATTATTATACCGTCCAGCAAAGTGAAGGGATAGAACCTGTAGCACAGCCGCTGCACTTCCTCTTCACACTCTCTCACAGTCTCTCTTCTGATCTCAGAGATGTTTACAATGCATAATACCTAATACGTCAACCCTAGCCGTGTTACAATGTATTTCTTTTATAAGGGAAATACCACAGGTTACCCAAAACCATGGGCCCGAAAACTATTGGCGAAAACAACCCCAAGGTTGGGGAATGAGTGTACAGTAAACCTGGGGTACAAACACGACTGAATAACATCTCTGAATCTGGAAGATCATGCTCCACAACCAACAGGGGGTTTGTAACCACCCCCAAAGGTTTGTAATAAGGACTTTTAGGGGGGTTTGGAACCGCCCCCATAGGTTTTTACGAGGGGGGTTTAGAACCGCCCTCAAAATTCACTTTTAAGGGGGGTTTAGAACCACCCCTAAAAGTAATTTTTAGGGACGGTTCTGATCTCTTTGGAAAACTACCTCTAAAAGTCAAAACTTTTAGCGTTAGTGCTATTGGGGGGGGTTTCGTAAAGACCGCCTCCAAATCCAAAACCAGAAGACAACCCCCCCTAAAAGTGACTTTTGGGGGCAGAAGACAACCCCCCTAAAAGGCAAATTCGTTGTAGTGGAATATATTTACCAGGAGAGGAAGAAAAAAGAGGATTAAATAGCATAGGAAAATGAAATGAAGGTTCAGATATTAAATCTGGCAAATGACTTGACTGAAAGGGAGGAGATATGTTTCATTTTTAAACAAGCTTGACATAGGAATAGAACTATAGTCACATTCTTCTGTTTCATTTTTTAACAAGCTTGACACAGGAAGGGAATTATGCCCGTGGACACCTGTTTCATTTTTAACGAGCTTGACATAGGAAAATAAATCTGCTCATGGAGTTGGTTTCATTTTGATGCAAGCTTGAAACCAAAGGTAAACTATGCTTGGGAATGGTTTCATTTTTACACAAGCTCGAAACCAAAGGTAAACTATGCTTGTATGGGTCTGTTCCATTTGTTAACGAGCTTGGAGACAGAGACAAACATGTGCTCATGGTGGCCCATTTCATTTTTTCAAATGAGCTTGAACGGAAAAGAAACTATGCTCGTAATTACATGTTTCATTTTTTAACGAGCTTGACACAGGAATAGAACTCTACTCATATGACCTGTTTCATTTTTTAACGAGCTTGACACAAAAAGGGAACTATGCTCATGGAAATCTGTTTCATTTTTTAACGAGCTTGACACATAAATAGAACTCTGCTCATATGACCATCCATTTCAATGCTTCCAAGAGGATGACACTCCAGAAGGAATACGTGACGAAGGATAAGCCTCGATCATGGCTTCTAAGAGGTCCTCATTAGAAGGAAGACAAACCATGTCAACTCTCAAATCCAAGGTTAAAGAATATGAGCAATCAAAGAGAAGCCCGTGTTCAGTGGAAGTTGGAAGCATGGGATATAATGCCACATAATTTACCTGCAGCGGGTAAGATACCGCGTGTAAATAAGTCGGATGAGAGTTAACAAACAAAATTTGGTCGATAGTCACAATGTGTCCGTCATGAGGGAAAGACAACACTCGAAAGAGTTTAGAGACGAGAGATTTCATTGCATAGACATAATCTCGTCCAAGGAGCAGATTAAAATCCAAAGGACTCGGAACTACCAAAACATCAATAAAGACCATTTTTTTGCCTAACGAAATAAGAAACTGAGGAACAACCCCCAAAGGTTGACTAATTCCCCTGTTAAAAGCTAACAGATTCTGACTAATGGGCACAAGTTGTGGGGAACCCATAGCCTGCCAAGCATTTGAGGACAAAATACTAATTGTGGCACCTTCATCAACTATAGTATGAGGTACACCTATATGACCAACTTGCACAATGATTTCGAAAGGAATATAGGAAGGAAGTTGAGGTGCATAGAGTCTGTTCCAATCGATAAAAATCAACTAATTCGGAACCAAAGGTGGAATACCGTAAGCCTCATCACTTGGGGGAGGTCCTATAATAGAAGGAGTAATGCCCCCCTGCATGGTAGAATCTGTATTAACAAGAAGAACCCGAGCGATATTAGATTCACTCTCTAAGGGGAGAGTGGGATCGACCAAGGATAAAACTAGATCGACTACTTGGGTTTCACTCTTCGAGGGAAGAGTGGGATCGACCGAGGATGAAACTAGATTGACCACTTGGGTTTCAATCTTCAAGGGAAGAGTGGGATCGACCGAGGATGAAACTAGATCGACCACTTGAGTTTCACTCTTCAAGGGAAGAGTGGGATCAACCGAGGATAAAACCAGATCGATCACTTGGGTTTCACTCTTCAATGGAAGAGTGGGATCAACTGAGGATGAAACTAGATCGACCACTTGGGTTTCACTCTTCAAGGGAAGAGTGGGACTGACCAAGGATGAAACTAGGTCGACCGCTTGATCAACCGACAACAAGTTAAGAGGAAATTTACTACAACTTGTTGGAGGTTGTGATTGAGACACAGAAATACCCTTCAATAATTGTGAAGCTTTGTCCATGTGAGGAAAAATGTAAGTACGGTGCATGTCCCTACATAATAAGCACAGATTCTTGAATTTACTTTTCTAACTCTTAACCAAAGAGTCATTGGTGACAAAGTATCATCGGTATGATGTCCAAAGGTTGATGATATGCGTCGTTCTGAATCTTACGACCATACTTATAAGACCTTGGGAATACCAGGACAATCCGTAATAAATGGGGCCCCTCGCAAATCCTGCAAGGGAACTTAGGTTTTTACATATTCAAAACAGGTACATCAATACTCCTAGCATGATGATTAGTGGCTGGTGAGTTTCCAACATGATGGTCATAGGTTGGAGCTTTGACCTTCTGCTTAGTGTCGTTCTTCTTAGCCTTCCTTTTCATCTTCTTCTTATCCACTTGTTTACTAATGTCATAGTTTTCAGCAGGCGAAGAGGAAGAAAGGGAAGCATACTCAACATTTGACGAAGAAGGCGAAGGATCAACGTGAGGTTGATGCTCTTGTGGGGAAGGACTGTGATCTGAAACAATCGGTGCACTTCGGATAACCGGATTGGAGAATAACCATACTGGTAATCCTGTAGTCAATCCAAGAAGGCTCAACGTGACCATGAAGGGAGGACCAACATCTCCATGTGGAGGAAAAACAAAAGACATACCCTAAAAAGGGGTCTCTTGGTTGATAGTCCCAGAAGAGTTTTCCATATTAAACTCTCTAAGAACCTCTAAATTACCACACAAATCAAACACTACTCAAATCTAAAAGCAACAAGCAGTCTGTGAAAGGGTTGGATAAATAATATGGATTCTCATAGGATTGTCAAATCGTCGCAACTCACAATATATTGTAGGGTCCAACAGTTATACTGGGCCCAATATTTCAGAGCACTAACCAGGGAGGATTTGGACCGTACCCCTGAACGTATAACCCGACTACCTAGAAGTACGTGCGTAGTAATCTCCCCGAGTGTTGTTATTGGTGTATTTTGACAATAAGACGGCTAATAGGTTTACGTGGATGGTTCCAGGATCCTAAAGGGGTCTCTCGATATACCAAGACGGCTAATAGGTTTACTCAGATGGTTCCAGGATCCTAAAGGGGTCTCTCGATATACACAAGGTATGGGGGATCTCAAATCTGTAGTAGTGTTGTCTAATGCAGAAATGTACGAAAGGGGCCTTCCTTTATACCGTCGAGTACGTGAAGGAACCTTTTGATATACCATAAAAGTACGTGAAAGGTCATTTGATATACCAACGAGTACTTGGAATAACCACACAAACCCTGGAATGCAATGTAGTAAAATAACGACAGCTCCTACACTTTAAGACACCAGAACACATCTCTAACCTATCATTCATGTTGCTAAGGATTTTAACGTAACTGGCGCTTGATTTTATCTTATGCGGTTAAGTGGACAAATGGAAATTTAGATCTGACTCAAAACCATGTAAGTATGAGATGCAAATATTTTTTTCGACAAAGTCCTACTTAAAAAGGAGAGATAGAAAGTTGTTCTTTCCAAATGAACAACCCTATGCAAATGCCATTTTAACTTTTTCAAAAATGGTAGAAACAAGCCAATCCACACCAAACCAAAATTATTTTGAAACCTTAATATGAGTCAAAGAGACTGTAGGATACACGATTCATTTCGCTTAAAAATGCAAGCGATTAAATACTAGTTTTGACTAAAGGGGCCAAACATGACTCCAAATCTCAAGAAGACCCAAGAAAAGAGGCAAATTCTTTTGCTTTAACAAATAATGAGAGAGTAGATCTTTAATGAAAAGAAGAAGGGATCTAATCACTATTTTCAAACAAGAAAGAACATTTCTAACCCCTAACTATGAAAAAGCTAAAAGTAGTTTTCTTTTCTTTTATAAAACTCAGATCTGAACCAAAACAAGACTAGCTAAAAGCATAACTCTTTTTGGAATTTTCATAAATATTTCAAATCTAAGAAAGAAAGCGAAAATAAATCTCCCTCTTTAAACTAAGATGGAAACAAAAGATTTTCTTCTTTTCAAATGCAGAAAGAAGAAAACACTATACCAACCCAGTCACAAACCAAGCAACAGGGGACTGAAAAGTCTAGGGATAAAATCAAGCTTAAAATAAATAGGTCGACGCAAGTTGTAGGTACATACCAGAGCGTCAATTCTAATCGATGTGGTTTTCTAAAGAGAAAAGCGCGGCAGTGACACACTCTGTCCGAAGGCCAAGTGTGTTAGGATGATAGCGACACACTGTACATGAAGGTAAAGCACGTCGGGCTACCCAAAAAATTGAAAAAAGAAATATTTTCAAGCCAATCAACAGACTTCAGGGTTTGATACCTAAAGTAGATTATACAACGACATATAGATAGTTAGATCTACCAATTGGAAGTGATATACCAATTGAAAACTAAGCCAGATCTAATCAGAAATAAGGCAAGCAAGGATATCTACAACTTAAATAAATCGTTCTTTCCCCAGTACGGTTGCCAATTTCGTTAACAGATAAATCCATCGGTGTGTACACCAACTGTCTCCCTAGTCTAAATGGTTCGTATCTAGAACAAAGCAAAACAAGAATGAAAACCTTCCCATAGATCCATCAAATTAATTGAATACAAAGAGTCAAATCCATACCTTATTTACGAAGGTTGTCCTCACAGCTTGAAGCTTTCGTAATCCTGCTTGTTGATGAAGAGATTACCTGCAAAATATTCAAAAGAACAAAGACAAGAAACTACAAGATAGCATGATACATCTAAGCAATTGACCAAGGAGAACTACTATGAATGAAATTACACATCATTTATGGGAAATGAAGACATTGATGTATTAATTAAAATAGAGGAAATAATTACAACCAATGAAGCCTTGGTGTTGAATATCCTTTCCATTGGAACCTTGCCTCAATTTGTTAATCATGGAAGAATGGGTTCCTGACTCAATTTCTCGAGCATTTGGCTACCCCCATTTTAACCCCCCTATCCCATAAAGAGGAGCTTCATTTATAGGCCAAAAGAGATGAGGAAGAAAGGAGAGGATTAAGGGGGAAGGATGAGGTGCGATCCTACTATGCTGGGAGGCGAGTGAGATCCACCCTATATGGAAGGGATAGGCATCCATGACGGTCTCCTTCGAGAGACTTCTCGAAGCTTCTATTTTTCCCTCCGTACAGACATCGATGCGCCCTAGACACTAGCAACATGCGCCAGCGACACGCTCTGTAGTGGAGCAAGGTGCGTTGATTAGGAAAGACGAGCTCTGCTATAAGGGAAGGTGCATCGACTTCTCTAAATAGGGGTTTTACAAGGAAAAAACATCATAACTCATCTTCCAAGGAGTTTTGGCTAAGTACCTCAGGGATTTAGGCAAGGAGAAAGTATACATGGTTCGTAATCATGATGAGTACAAAAATTATGTGTAACAACATTGGATCATGAGAGCGCATAAGAGGTTGTGGGACCCACATGTGGCAAGATTCCCCACTACACTTGGAATTATTCTCACACAAATTCAAGTTCAAGGTGGAGGGTAATGTACTTGGGGTAGATGAAGAGGCAATATTCAAGGCAAGAATCAAGGAGACTCGACTTGGAGTGGAAGAGTAACTCCCAATGAAGAGGAAGAGGCATTATAGGCAATTTGTGACACTTGTAACAAAATTCCATGGAATCTATGACAACAATAATGAAGGAATCTATGACAAATATGACAAATTCAAACCTGATGGCAGACCTATGACAAATCTGACATATCAGGGCTAAAAATAGTCGTCAAGAGGGCGCAGAGAGGGAGTTATGGTCAGACAAGATTCCCAATTCGAATTGGGGAAAGAGGAGTGCAAGAATGAGGAGTACAAGTGTCTCATGAAGGAATCAATCACTAACTCGATTTGGGTGAGTGTATGGGAGGGAAATTAGAGCTCATGAGTCCACGTGAAGTTAATAAAAAGGTAGGATTGTTGCACCTCAAATTGTCACTCTGTGTACCATTGAGAGTCTTCATGCCATATCACCATGAGGAGCATGATGTTTGTACCTCCTAGGGGTGTTAGGACCCTTTCTCATCATGTTGATCCCCTCCCTAGTCATACTTGGAAGCAAATCCAAAAACTTAGGGGTCGAATGCCACTTCACCAAACTCATTCCTCTACCTCCTAGAGATATTTTCGCTCCCTGTTAGTGGTGCAAGGCACAAAAATACAACATTTTCGCGCTCTGCATACCTATGGGGGCGTGGAAATTATGACATTTTCGCGCTTTTCTTAGTCACGGGGGAGCGAAAATCCTCGTATAACCATTTTCCTTAGATTTTGGATCTTGGATCTCGAGGATATTTTCATGGGATGAGGTCTCCCTTCGAATTCCATCTCACATTCCCTCCTTGGCATGATTCAAGTCCTTTATCCACATCTCCCTCTCTTAGATCCATAATATCCTCTTAAGTGGTTGGCCTCCGAAATCCCATAAGAAGAAGGCCATCCATGAGCTAAGAGGAGAAATTTGGAGGCATCAAACCTATGATCTTAAGAGTCTTGCAGAGGTAGCAAAGGAGAGCTTAGAGGATGATCATGCTGCAACAATATCAGGTATAATCCACTTTGATGTACATGTCTTCATGGCTTTACATTAATATAACTTAGCCTATGCCTCCCATTCTCGTGTTTTTATGATGAATGCATGAAATTGTCTCTAATTTCATAGTTAGATCTTTGTTTACATGCATATTGCTTTGGAGAAGGTGTTGTCTTCTTTTTGCAAACATGTCCACTAGCATGCGATCAAAGGCTGGAGCTAGAGTAACAGAGAGATATCAAGGGCAACCATCAAAGAAAGGTATGTCATCTACCTGCTTCGTTTTTCCATAGTTTGCAAATTGTTGTATGAGATAGATCTAGGAGGATTTTAGTGTCGATTTGTTTACTTACTGTCTTGTGTAGACAATTAGGGGCCTCTTCCAATCCCAAGGGGATAGCTACCTATCCGTAGGGAGATTTTCTCAGCACAGAAACTGGCGACTCCACTAGGGATCGAACCCAGATCTCCCATGTTTAATTAGCCATCGAATCTTTAATATTTGATCTCCTACCTCTGCAAACTACTTAGTTTTGATCTTTTTCGTCATCATGGTCTTCATCGTTGGGCTCTATGAGTCTTAAAACTTAATATATTGATAATTTTTATCTCGGATCTTTGCCCTTTCCACTCTATAGGATATTTTCACACTCTCGTTGTGTATCATAGAGCGAAAATTTCTAAATTTCCGTGCTCCCACTATAGTCCAGAGCGCAAAAAATCCCAATTTCCATGCATGAGTGGTCTGCCAAGGACCGAAAATTCCCTATAACTCACATTGATGCTTAGTTTTTTTTCTTGATTGGTGTTTGGTTTTGGATTTTAACTTGTTTTCAACCATCTGATATTGATCAGTTGTGTGTGATTCCATCCTGATTTTTACATTTTGATTTTCTTTTAGCCCTCATTTGGATTGTAGAGTGAATTTGCAAGTGTTACAAGTGTGTTGAAAATTGGAGGACTATCATAGCCTCCCCTATCATTTCATCATCTTCTTAAACCTCTGAGTTTGGTCTAATAGCTGACGACCTCCTCTACTCCTGGTTTGAAGGTTTGAAAGATTACTTGGTTTGTTTGATTTTACACTTATATGGTTTGGATTTTTTTAGTGAAAGTGACAAGAAGGATTTGGCCTTCTACTTAGCTTCTAGATTTGAATATTGCAAAACTTATTTGTTTTCTTACATTTTGTTAGAACCAAGGAAATTATTGCATATTTATTTGCATACTTGAAAAATATTATTGGAAATCAAGGCTTGCTCTTCCATATTCAAAAGAATCATTACTTCATGAAGAATCTATGCCTTTTTGAGCTTTGGAAATTGCTCTAAAACTTTTCAAAATATTTTTCTTCCTTTACCTTTTCACTTAATGTTAAAACATTTTGCAATCAAAAGAAGCTCATTTCCCTTAACTTGTCATTTTTGGCTCATGTGAAGCAAAAAGAAAACAAATTATTTTTTTTTTACTTGTTTATAAAAAAATGGATTCGTTTGGTGTGAAAGAGTTTTTCATGGATTGATTTGGAACGTAATTTGAAAAGAAAAACAAAAAGTGGATATTTTCTTTCTCAAAAATTTGCATTTGTGTATCTTACATTTGGGAACGGAAATATATCTCCCTTTCGTAGCTAGAAGTTCATCGAAGGAAAAAAGACTTGCATAATTCATCCAAATTTGTATGGTTTGAGTAGATTCTACACACCACCAAGTTGCACTTCCACTTCCCTTGAGTAAAGCAACAGCCTCTAAAATTCAACACCCTAACTAAACACACATTAACCTAATTTGAGGAAATAAAAGAACAGTGTAGTTAGGTAGGGCATCAGGGATAGGAATCCAAATAATTCCCCCTTGTCGTTTTACATTTGAAACATAGTTTTTTTCTCTTAGGGTGCTAAAATCCTCTGGTATTTGTTGACATGGTTATAAACCAATTTGTTGGGGGGGGGCTCCCTTTTCACGGGGATAAGCAGCAAGGACTAGTTCCAAACGGACTTTGTGGAATATCACACTCCACTTAGCACCTAAGAACATCAATCCATTGTCTTCCTTGTATTTTTTGGCCTCCATACTGGTTGTACAAGGGCCAAAAGTCAGAAGCTCCAAAAAACTTTCTCGGGAGTGTCATGAACGAGGTATCCTGGTGACCATTTTTCTGTGGATATTTTACCCAGGTTCCTTTCGGTAAAGGGATATCCCTTCATCTATATTGGTCTCTCATTTCATATTTTCCGACTTGGATTTCATCAGCTTGCAGAGAATATGATCTGTTGAGGTCTCCGGAACTTAGATAGGAGGTTTCTTGCTCTTTTACCTTGTAGAGAGTCTTTTTGTTTTTATTGTTGCTTGTTGGATTTCTGGCCTCTTTTTTATCACTCGCTTGCTGTGGCATCGGTCGCATTAAATCCTTTTTAGCTTGTTTTTTGGCCTGTACGCCTCTTTTTCTTCTAGATCCCCTTTCGCACGCTCGGTTGCCTAAGGGTTTTTGAGTTCTTTTTTGCAAGACTTCGCCCACATCACTTAGTCTTATTCCATGGCGGACCCAAGTAAATCCTGGAGAGAGAAAGGGATGAGTCTTGAACCATCCACGCCTAGAACTAGTCGACCACCACCTTCGCGCATGCCCACTCCGCCTACTAGCAGGCCATTTGGTCGGGAGACTATCCCAGGACCAACCAGTGCAACACCACTAGTTGCTACATTATCACAAACTCCTACACCACCATAAATCAATGTAGTACCAGAAGTTAGTGCAGCATCATAAATCAATGTAGCACCTGAGATTAGCGTCGTACCGGAAAATAGTATCACACCAGAAGCCGACGTCACGCTGGAGGTTACTATCGCTCCGAAAACTAGCATAACCCTTAAGATGCCATCACAAACTGATCTTCCCGAAGGATATCTTGAAATTATTGAGGAATCTAATCCTTTCCCTGAATCTACGACTATTCAATTAGCTACGAATTTTAACCAACCATTAGTACAGTTGGTAACACCACCTGTTATTCCTAATACCTCTGTTATGCCCAACTATCAATATGAATCTTATAGTAGAAGAACATTATGTTAGAATTCTGATAATTTCATTCAAATATTATCTAGGATCCTACTAAGAGAACAACAAGCACAGCATAACAATCATAAACACAAGAGACACAGAGTTTCCTTGGGGAAAACCAAGAAGGTGAAAAACCCCGCAATTTCCTCAGAGATAGAATGAGTACCAATACAAAGATCACAAAGATAAAACCCCAAAACATAGATGTCTTCAGCATTTACTCCTCCTCCACTTGTGCACACTCCTCTCTCTCAACTATGCGAGTTGGATGAGTGAGTGGATGAATAGAATGAGAGAGTCACACTCTCTATTTATACATTAACTTAACTTGCCTTTAACCCTAACTAGGCCGACTTCCTAAGGAATCCTAATAACCCATCCACATGACTCATACAGGGCCGACCCCACCAAGGTGGTCTCTAATAACCCATCAAATATAAGTTACGACACTTACAATGTAACTTGCGACACTTGCAAATACAAATGACGACACTTCCAATTGGAGGAATAATACATCTTCGTTGGGGATACAATAAAGTACAAATGTAATACATGTAATATACAAGTGAATATCTTCCGAAGTTACAAATACATCAACACATTAGGAATGCCAACGCCTGAAATTCCTACAAGCCATGAAATTATGGCATCCATACGAGCAGAACTCCCTAGTTTAGCTCGCCCTATTACCCACATCAACATGGATAGTGTTTGGATATTCCTATACTCCATCCTAGTCCTACCAGCATTTTCATTATTTTCATTTTCAGTATTACATGCATTTATGCATGCAATTGCATGCATCCCAGTCATCAGTCCCAGCACCTAGCCTCAGTTAGCCAGCCCCCGGGAGCTTCTCTCAGATCAGTTTTAGCCCTCCTAGATCTTAGTGCGCCCTTCCTCCTTGATTTAAGGAATCCATTCGTCCTCTCTCACGTACCACTCAATTGCACTTTAGTTAATTGAGTTATCATCAGTTATTTCCTTGATTTAAGGCTAGACTGACTCTCAACTGATTGTATCACTCCGATGGACCTCCAGTGAGACTTGACTGCCCATTCTGACTCCAGTTAGCTCCTCATGTGCCCTCCACTGAGCCTCCTTCATTCAGTTAGTGTCTCCATGTGCCAATTACACCTACCACACTCAGTTAGACTCAGTTTGACTGATGGTTGACAGTTACTTGTGCATTGATGACTCCACCGATGATGAGATAGACTTCTAGTTGTGCTTCGATGACACTCCAATGATCTTTTGATCACTCCATGAAGGCTAATTCGAATTGCCACCTTGGCATTCGAATCCTCATGCATTGTACTACTTATTTGTCCATATTGTGATTAATGAATTAGTGTGTGTGAAGTATTTTTTGCTTCTATCTGAGTTCTACTGTATTATTATTTTGTTTCTCATCTTACTGCATTGAACACTCTTAATCTTATTCGTAAATTCTTTCTTGTGAGGTATACATCAGCTCTTAGACCTACTGTGAGGATTTTCACATGGTATCAGAGCATGTTGAGAGTATTGTTTATCTCCATTCCTGAGAGCTTTTTGCAGGTTATTGTCAAGTTTTCGAGTGCAACAGTAGCAGTTGCAGATATTTTCTATTTTTTTGCAGGTCTTCTACAGATTCCATGTTTTTAGAATATCCTCCTTTTTATCTATTCAACTATGTTGAATAGAAACCAAAAATGATAGCATATTTGAAGAGATATGATCTCTTTGATTATTGTTTTGAAAGAGAGTTCGAATCCTCTGAAGAAAAGATTGACTGGTTAAATAAAGGTGGCAGAGCCATTGCAGCCATGATGTATGATATGTCTCGAAGCATGGTATTCTACTCCCTTGATGATGTTGAATCTCCAAAAGAGATATGGGCCCACCTAGATGAAATATTTGGCAGACAGAATGAAGGGATTGGTCCAAACCCTTTCGAGAGCAAGCAAAGTGATGCATTTTCCCTCCTTGATGATCTCATTGATCATGAATCAGTATCAAACATATCTCATATTGAAGTTGTCCAAAAAGAAGAAGAACTTGCAGATTCTACACTCATGCTCCAAAATTCTTCTATTTTGAATTCTGTGCCAGCTCACACTCTAGAAATTGCAGAAGGTCCTAAATCCTCTCTTGCACCAGAGTCTGTTGGTTTGCATCATGATCTATTGAATGTTTCGGAGGTAAAATCAGCCATTGGAGGTAATGCATTCGCTTTCCTTAATCACTCACCTCTTATGTACTACTATATGATCATTATCTCATGCTTTCAGAAGGTTATTGAAGATTATGGCCATTTCCATTTGCTTGGGATAATTTCTCATGCATATCATGGTTTTGATCTCACCTCTACTGGTTCAAAGGAGATCTCAAGAAACCATTGCCATTCGCTTGGGATAATTTCTCATGCACTTATTGGTTTTGATCTCACCTCTAATGGTTCAAAGGAGATCTCAAGAAACCATGATTCAAGTCTTGGATCTAATTTGGATTCTAAGCAATCACTACTTGGGATAATTTCTCATGCATATGATAGTTTTGATCTCACCCCTGCTGGTTCAAAGGAGATCTCAAGAAACTATACTTCAAGTCTTAAATCTGATTTGGATTTCAAGCAATCATGTGATGGTTCGAAGGAGAAGACAAAAGACTATCTGCACATTCATAGATTTGATCCTACCTCAGTTGATTCGAATCACAGGTTCAAGGATCATCCTCATACTTTTGGATTTGTTCTCATCACATTTGATCTAAAGAGAAAGTACAAGCACATGCTTTCTGAGCATGATCCACTTCTTCCCAAGAAGAAGATACCTCCAGACATATGACCAAGCATCACACCTGCTTAGTTTGGAGCATTTATTTTTTTGTGTGCCTTACAGTCTATTTTGACGGGGGGTATTTTTCCCATGAGGTTTTCCCCATTTCCTTGGTTTATTGACTGTTATTATTCATTTATATTGGGTGACCTTTGGTCTTAGTTACCAGGGCCCGGGATGGATTAGGGGGGGGTGTTAGGATATTCCTATACTCCATCCTAGTCCTACCAGCATTTTCAGTCTTGCATGCATTTCTGCATGCATCCCAGTCATCAGTCCTAGCACCTAGCCTCAGTTAGCCAGCCCCCGAGAGCTTCTCTCATATCAGTTTTATCCCTCCTAGAGCTTAGTGCGCCCTTCCTCCTTGATTTAAGGAAGCCACTCGTCCTCTCTTAGCTACCACTCAGTTGCACTTCAGTTAATTGAGCTATCATCAGTTCTTTCCTTGATTTAAGGCTAGACTGACTCTCAACTGACTGTATCACTCCGATGGACCTCCAGTGAGACTTAACTGCCCATTCTGACTCTAGTTAGATCCTCATGCGCCCTCCACTGAGCCTCCTTCATTCATTTAGTGTCTCCATGTGTGAGTTACACTCAGTTAGACTCTGTTTGACTAATGGTTGACAGTTACTTGTGCATTGATGACTCCATCGATGATGAGATAGACTTCTAGTTGTGCTCCGATCACTCCATGAAGGCTAATTCGAATTGCCACCTTGGCATTCAAATCCTCATGCATTGTACTACTTATTTGTCCATATTGTGATTAATGAATTAGTGTGTGTGAAGTATTTTTTGCTTCTATCTGAGTTCTACTGTATTATTATTATGTTGCTCATCTTACTGCATTGACCACTCTTAATATTATTCCTAAATTATTTCTTGTGAGGTATACATCAGCTCTTAGATCTGCTGTGAGGATTTTCACAGATAGGTAGAGGCAATCAACAAATTCTTGAAAAAAATTATCCAAGGCATGGTGGGGACCCATAAATCAAATTGGCACTTAGCACTATTCTCGGCTCTTTGGGCCTATAGGATCTCCATAAAAAATGCAACCGGGTTCACTCCATTTCAATTGGTGTATGTCTTGGAAGCTATCCTCCCAATTGAATGTGAAATCCCATCCCTCAAACTGGCTGTTGAACTCTTTCCAAACACTCTCGTTGAGGAAGAACGATTCCTATACTTGACTAAGCTTGATGAAACTAGTCACGACACTACACTCAATAATGAGGCTCACAAAAAGTGAATTAAGTTTCGATATGATAAATTCATCCAACCTCGCATTTTTAATGGAGGCGACCTAATCTTAACCTACGATCAAATGCATGACAAACTAGGTAAAGGAAAGTTGGAATCCATGTGGTATGGTCCCTACATTGTCAAACGAGTGTTAGAGAAAGGAGCTTACGAGCTAATTGATTGTGATGGCATACCTTTGGGAGAGCCCCGTAATGGTCTTTACCTGAGGATATTTTATGCATAGGGACATCTTGTGCAAACACTTTGTATATAGTGTATTCACGGTGTGATTTTGATTTCTTTTTCCATCTCAGGATCATGTCTCGTTCACAACTATTTATCTCGATTTGTGTTGTCATGCACATATGTCGGTGTACTTTAGATTTGCGGACGGTGCTAATCGACATACCCAAAATATTGATTCTGCAGCATGGGTACTGTATTCCCCTACTAACGGGTTGATATCCTTGGGTGGAATCTGCTTAGGTCCCGCAACGAATAACATAGTGGAATATCATGAAGTTAATGGGCTTCTAACTAAAGTATCTTCTCTTGGAATTCACCATCTCATAGTCTATCTAGACCCTCAACTTGTGGTATCTCAACTAAATCGCATTTATACCGTTTGCGACCCCATATTACTTTGCTTATATCGAAGGATACGCCTCCTTGAAAGCTCATTTAATTATATCTCATATCAACACATACCAAGGCAATTGAATACAGTGGTTGATTCGTTAGCTAACTACGTGTTGAATTGGCATCTAGGTCATACATAATAAATGTCACCATGAAAAAAAATATAAAAATGTAAAATACAAATCATTTTAGATAAACCGTAGAGATAGATCCATGTTTATATCATGTAAAAAGTTTTGATCATGTCACAAATAGTACAAAAATGTGTCAAAAGGAAAAATTGGGATCACTGCCTGTACAAAAATCAGCACTATCTCCTATATATCGTGTAAATGTCGCTAATGCTAAAAATAAATACTGCCTAGATCTAATCACGAGGAACACAATGCTCATGATAACATACCATCGCCCTAGAAACACAACGGATTAATCTGCCAATACGCTCTGGCACACCCACGGTATGCCTCTGAAGGTGATAAGGGACCTCAGGCAATCTCATCGGAGGGATACCCATAGTCAACCCCTCGATATTTCACTCTACATTGTGAAATCCCCCTACCTCGTCCTCCTCAACCTGATACTCCTCTCCTCGTTGTCGCAGTGATCAAGATCCTACTGGCCTCACTGGTCCACGATCTGCCGCATTACACATGTACATATTAGGTCTTTTGCGCAACAACAAAAAATATATAGAGAGAGATTAAAATATTCAAAAAACATGTTTAAGGGTCACATACCTGACTCATCCCAATCCTCATCCTTTGGAAAATCCAAGTCAATGTCACCTCGGAAGTCCACCCCAGTGTAAGGATAATCCTCGATCATCACAATCTGTTCCTCTAACCAGGAAAATAATTTTCATTGAATGTTAGAACTTGTGGCCCACCTAGCCGCCCAGCATAATCACTCCATCTCCCCATTTGTGGCTCATATGGAGGACGAAGAGGTCTCTCTATCTGTGGGAATAGTAGTGGGACCCTCTCTAAGAATAAGGTGACTAGGATACTCATGTACCCAAATTGCTTGATACTTCGATTGTGACACTTGGTGGTTTGATCCTTGACGTTGACCAGGACTCCCTCACACCAGTTGAATAACCTTAGATCAAGACATTCCAAGGCATAATTCATTTGAGCCTTTCTATCATGATGAGGTCCTACACTTCCAGCCACTCGAGCAAGCGTGTACAAAATCATCCTCAAGGGAATATCTATCACATCATCTATGAGTACTTTTGGTGCTGGTGGGAATGACCACAGCCCGTCCAACTCGCACCTTCCCAGGAAATAGGGTGATTCCTGAAATCGAACCACTCGACTTAGTTGAAAACTAGCTAGGTCCTTCTCAATGGAGGCCCTTCTCTCCAAACTGGGATTTACGCAACCTTCTGACGGTCAGAACTGACCTTCCGCAAAAACCTTGCGGAAACACCTTCCTTCTGCAATTACAGTGCTTTCCGCAATGATCCTTCTGCAATCGCCTTCCCACAATGGTCCTTCTACAACACTTCTTTCCGCAACTTGCGGATTGTGAATTGCATGTGCACTCCTCGTGACTTCTTGAAAATGCTTCAGCACTTTCCCTTCCGCAATTTCCTTTCCGCACTTGCGGATTGCGGATTGCAGGTGCACTTTTCAACCTTTCTTGAAAAGCCTTTTGCAAAGACTCGTCCGCAACTCCTCGTCGTTAACTCTCGTGCTTCTTTCTTCTGCGGAACACCATCTCAACCTTCGATCCTTTGCGGATTTGATCTCGGTCGTTGATCTACGATCAATGTCGAACACTTCAACTCGGCTTGCGAAAATGTTAATTCCCGTGCACGCTCACTTTGTTGCAACTTTTCCCCATCGTTGATCTCCTTTTCGGCCTTGATCTGAGCCATTCAACTTCTGCTAACTAAATCGACTCTGTTACTCTACGATTGCTTAGTCAATTGATCAAGGAATCGATCAATCCAGCTCGACCCTCATCTTGATCTAAGGGAAACTAAATACAAACAAGAAACTTACTTAAGCTACTTAACGTCGGTCGGTCTGTAAACGATTTGGGTTTCTTAACTGCACACGGAAATCACACAGATACGAAACAGAGACTCATTCACAAAGAAATCAGGCCAACAATTGCACACAGCTCTACCTGACAGAATCTTGGATCATTCTTCAGTCAAGATGCACAGTAACCCTATCGAACACACAGAACTTCTAATCGTACGAACATATAGCTTAGAAAATTTTCATTCCAACGAAAACAACCAACCCCCTTCTCATTTAGCTCTGCCCTTTTTATCCATTCGGCTCCCCCAAACAAAATGGCCGAACAGCAAAACAGACTAACAACCTAACTCTCTCCATCACTGAAGAGTCACTATCTTCCACAACAAACTAGCTAACTGGCTTGATCTCCACGCAGGGAGTATGAAATTGCCACTACGTTTTATCTCCTCAAAAACTGACAACATACTATTCAGTTACATATTTGTAATTATTCAAAATACTTAATAACAGACTTTCTCCCACTTCAGTACAGCTCGTCCTCATGCTAGCCACAACATGTGAACATGCAATCACATTGTTGACTCAACATCGATGCTCCTGCATCAGACTCCCAAGGTTAAAAATGTTGAACCCCTGTTTAGTATATCATCTATTGAGAAACCATTTGTCTCCAATTATTCAGCATCCATCCATGTAGAATATTCTACAGGATGTCCTTTCCATTTGATCAAGTACTCCATCGTTGTTAGGCCATAGGGATCTGCTTCAGCCACTTCTGGCACTTGTCTTGTATCATCTGTCACATAAGTATACATGTCTGCAACATTAAAAATAGGTGATATACCAATCCCTGTTGGCATTTCCAGTTCATAGGCATTTGCTGAAAACTTTCTGAGTATCCTACAAGTTCCAATCTTTTTCATTTTTCAGCTTGTTGTACTCTCCTTTTGGAAATCTCTCTTTCCTCAGGTGTGCTAAAACAAAATTTCCTACCTCATAGTTTTTCTCTCTTCTCTTGGAATCTGCTCTGGTCTTGTAACTATTGTTACCCTGCTGCAACCTTGCTTTAACTTGCTCTTATAGCTCACTGATTCTTGTTGCAAACTCTTCTCCATCTGCACTTCTCTTGTCCATCTGACCCAAATCACGAAGTTCACACACTCCTCTTGGATGCATTCCATACAGAACTTGGAATGGACTCATTCATGTACTTTGGTTTGGTGATTCACTATATGCAAACTCTGCTTGAGCTAGCATTTTGTCCCATTGCTTTGGATTTTCTCCAATCAAACTTCTCAACATGTTTCCTAGACTTCTATTCACCACCTCAGTCTGGCCATCAGACTATGGATGATATGCTGAACTGAAGTTCAATTTGGTGCCCAACATCTTCCACAAGGTCCTCCAGAAATGACCTGTGAACTTTACATCTCTATCAGATACGATGCTCTTAGGTAAACCATGTAGCTTCACAACTTCATTGAAAAACAAGTTAGCAATGTGTGTGGCATCACTAATCTTATAACATGGAACGAAATGTGCCATCTTAGTGAATCTATCCACCACTACAAAAATAGAATCATTCCCCTTTTGATTTTTTGGCAAACCCAAAATGAAATCCATAATCACATAATCCGAAGGCCTAGTTGGAATAAGCAATGGTTTGTATAAGCCTGTATTTTGGATTCTCCCCTTGGCATGCTGACATACCCTACATTTGCTCACAAACTTCTCAACCTCAAACCTCATCTTTGGCCAAAAATAGAAATGGCTCAACAGTCCAAAGGTCTTATCACTTCCAAAGTGACCTGCCATCCCTCCATTATGTTTCTCCTGTATCAAATTCTCTCTCATGGAACATTTGGGAATACAAAGTTTATTGTTTTTAAAGAGTAAGCCATCTTGCAACATATACTCCATCCATGGCTCTCTGTCTACCTCCACAGGATTCCTGCAAACTTTGTATGCATCCTGAAAGTCAATGTCAGCCTCATACAAACCTCTCAAATGTTCAAATCCTAAGACTTGGATCTGAGTTTCTTGCACCATCAATTGTCTCCTACTTAAGGCATCAGCTACTCGATTTGATTGCCCACTGATGTGCTTTATCACAAAGGTAAATTTTTGCATGAACTCAACCCACTTGATATGCTTCTAATTCAATTTAGGTTGTTGCATGATGTACTGCAATGCATGATTATCATAAAACAAAACAAACTCTCTAGGCATCAGATAATGTCTCCAATGTCTTCAATATTGGTTGCTAAGTAATCTTCCTCTTCAAAAACTAAAAGCTTCTTTCTGTCTCTGCTGTCCATTTAAATGGTTGTTTGTCCTTCCTAATTGTTTCAATGATTGGTGCACAAATACCACTGAAATTCTTTATGAAATTTCTATAAAAACTTGCCAATCCATGGAAACTTCTTACCTCAAATATGCTCTAAGGTGAAGGCCAATCAATGATTGCTTGCACCTTTTCTGGATCCATCTTCAATCTATATCTTGAGATAACAAAATCCAAATACACTAGTTCTGATTTCATGAATGTACACTTCTTCACATTCACCAACAAATTTTCCTTTTGTAATTTCTCCAAGACACATCTTAGATGCTCTAAGTGCTCTTTTTCTGTTTTACTGAAAATCAGAATATCATCAAGGTAAACTATTACAAACTTCCCTATGAAATCTCTCAAGACTTCATTCATTAATCTCATGAAAGTACTTGGGGCATTGGACAGTCTAAATGGCATAACCAGCCACTCATACAACCCATCATTTGTCTTAAAGGTTGTCTTCCACTCATCTCCTTCTCGAATCCTAATCTGATGGTATCCACTCTTAAGATATAATTTTGAAAAACATGTTGCCCCACTCAGGCAATCCATCATGTCATCCATCTTGGGTAATGGAAACCTATATCTAATGGTAATCTTATTGATAGCTCTGGAGTTTGTGCACATCCTCCATTCACCATCCTTCTTTGGGGTAAGTACTGTTGGTACTGCACATGGCCTCAGACTTTTTTGAACCAACCCCTTGTCTAACAATCCTTGTACTTGCCTTCTAACTTCTTCATTCTCTTGAGGTGTCAACCTGTATGCTTCCTTGTTTGGTAAGCTTGATCCAGGAATAAAATCAATATGGTGACTTATATCCCTCTTCGGTGGTAACTCATTGGGAAAATCATCTACCACGATGTCACTAAAATCACTTAGCATCTCCTGAATCTCCGTAGGAAAATCTGTAATATTAGTCTTCATCACTACCACTCTAGGCTTACATACCACAGCATAGTTCAGTTCCTTCTCATCAATTTGCTGCAAATACTCTTTCCCTGTCAACATCAGGACCTTAGATGCTTGCTGCTCCGTCGAACTCTCTCCTTGCAAAGGATAAAGAATATGTTTTATCCCATCTTGCACGAAACTATGACAATTCCTCCTACCATCATGCACTACCCTTTTGTTAAATTGACATGGTCTCCCTAGAAGAATATGGAAAACATCCATGGGCATAACATCACATATAATCTTGTCCTTATATGTGCCTACTTGAAAATCAACTTCACATTGTTCACTTACCAGGATTTGATGTCCTTTATGCAGCCAGGATACTTTGTATGGAACAGGGTGTTTGGTCCTCTTCAGACTCGATTTCTCCACCATCTCTGTGGAGACAAGATTTTCAGTGCTCCCACTATCAATCACCATCTTGCAACACTTCCCTATGACTTTACACATGGTCTTGAATAAAGCCTTCCTTTGAGTTGGTTCCACTTCGTCCTTTTCAGAGTTCAATAAGACTTTGTTCATCATCAAAGACTCTCCCTTCTCTGGCATATTCTCGGCCACAGTCATCTGCTCTTGCTGTTGCTCATTCTGAACTACATAGGCTCCTCTATGTCCTATGTCTTCCTTCTCTAGACATTCAAAGGATCTGTGCCCCAATTTGTTACACGTGTGACATTTGTAGACAGCTTCTCTGCCTCTTCCTCTACCTCTACCCCCTTGGTAAGGTCTTCTCCCTCTTGGGTCACCTCCTCTACCATGGTGCTCCTGCTAGTTTAAGTTACTAGGTCCTCCTCCTTGGGATGCAAACCTTCCTCTTCCATCTTTTTTCCCCCTTCCTCTGGCTGAACCTCTTCCCCTATTGAAGTTATGCTTTCTCACTAATTTTTCTTCTGCTCTCAAGGCACATTGGTATGTCTCTTCCATGGTTCTTGGTGATATCATGCTGATCTCATCCTGAATCTCCATCCTAAGACCATTAACATATCTAGCAGCCTTCTCTGTTGATTCTTCCACATAACCTGCCCTTAGGTTCACTTTGTAGAATTCTTCAGTATACTCTCTTACAGTCAGTAATCTTTGCCTAAGGTTCTGTATTTGTCTATGCAAAGTTAGTCGGTAATCCTTGGGCAAGAATTTGGCTCTCATCTCAGCTACCATCCTATCCCAGCTCTTTATCAATGGTTTTTTCTTCCTTCTCCTTTCATCTTGCACACTATCCCACCACAGGGATGCATTTCCTTTCAACCTTGTCACTACCAATCTGACCTTCTTGTTCTCCTCAATTTCATCATACTTAAAGTACTTGTCTAGCTCGTTGATCCAGTCAATGAGGTGTTCTGTAGTGATACTTCCCTCATAGGTAGGAAACTCGAGTTTTGGCCTCAAAGCTGCTTCAAGAATTGACTGAAAGAATCTTAGATTAGGTGTCTCTTGCATGGGTGCTACTTCTTCTCTTTGTTATTCTTCTTCAGGTTCGCTAACATCCCCTACTTCTAGGTCTCTTCGTCTACCCATCTCCATAGCTTCCATACGTGCTCGCATTTCTCTCATTTCCTCCATGACCTCTGCATTCATTGCTGGTCACCCTCTACCACGATCTCTTTCTCTTCCCAAATGTATAGCCATGCCTCTCTTATGTTGTGTTGGGAAAAATCCGCTCTGATACCAAAATTGGTGCTGGCGAGAATGATCACGGCCCATCCAACCCGCACCTTCCTAGGAAATAGGGTGATTCCTGAAATTAAACCACTCGACTTAGCTGAAAACCAGCTAGGTCCTTCTCAATGGCGGTCCTTCTCTCCAAACTGGGCTTTTTGCAACCTTTTGATAGTCATAACTGACCTTCCGCAACAATCTTACGGAAACACCTTCCTTCCGCAATTGCAGTGCCTTCCGCAATGATCCTTCCGCAATCGCCTTCCCACAATGGTCCTTCCACAACTTGTGGATTGCGGATTGTGGGTGCACTCCTCGTGACTTATTGAAAATGCTTCCGCACTTTCCCTTCTGCAATTTCCTTTCCGCACTTGCAGATTGTGGGTGCGCTTTTCGACCTTTCTTGAAAATCCTTCTGCACAAACTCGTTCGCAACTTGGCTTCCGCAACTCCTCGTCGTTAACTCCCGCGCTTCTTTCTTCTGCGGAAAACCGTCTCAACTTTCAATCCTTTGTATATCTGATCTCAGTCGTTGATCTACGATCAATGTGGAACACTTCAACTCGGCTTGCGGAAATGTTAATTCCCACGCACGTTCACTTTGTTGCAACTTTTCCCCGTCGTTGATCTCCTTTTCGGCCTCGATCTGAGCCGTTCAACTTCTACTAGCTAAATCGACTATGTTACTCTACGATTGCTTGGTCGATTGATCAAGGAATCGATCAATCCAGCTCTACCCTCATCTTGATCTAAGGGAAACTAAATACAAACAAGAAATTTACTTAAGCTACTTAACGGTGGTCGGTATGCAAACGATTTGGGTTTCTTAATTGCACACGAAAATCACATAGATACGAAACAGAGACTCATTCACAAATAAATCAGGCCAACAATTGTACACAGCTCTACTTGACAGAATCTCATATCATTCTTCATTCAAGATGCATAGTAACCCTATTGAACACACAGAACTTCTAATTGTACGAACATATAGCTTAGAAAATTTTCATTCCAACCAAAATGACCAACCCCCTTCTCATTCATCTCTCCCCTTTTTATCCATTCGGCTCCCCCAAACAGAATGGCCGAACAACAAAACAAACTAACAACCTAACTCTCTCCATCACTGAAGAGTCATTATCTTCCACAACAAACTAGCTAACTGGCTTGATCTCCATGCAGGGAGTATCAAATTGCCACTACGTTCTATCTCCTCAAAAACTGACAACATACTATTTGGTTACATATTTGTAATTATTCAAAATACTTAATAACGGACTTTCTCCCACTTCAGGACAGCTCGTCCTCATGCTAGCCACAACATGTGAACATGCAATCACATTGTTGACTAAGCATCGATGCTCCTGCATCAACTTTGCCGCTTTTCTTACGAGATCCTTGTCTATAATATTGGGCTATGTAGTTCTTTGTAGTCTCTTTGGTGCTACGATGTCCAACCAAATTGACTCGTGCCCCTCTCTTAGAGAGATCGATCAAGAAATATATATCCTCAAGCTTTATCTCAAGGATATGCTCCCCTATACGGAAATCTTGTACATCCAGCTCCCACATTTCTATTATATGGTTCAAAATTTTCCCTTGTTTCTGAATCCCTCTTGTCTTGAAGAACTTCAATAATCCACACTCTCTCAGTGCATACAAGGTGTTATTATCATTGAGAGCATCTCATTCATATCCTTCATGCTCTCTCTCTTTCCACTCAATCATTCTCGCTCTTATCTCTTGGAAATTCTTGAAAAGCATCAAAGGAACCTATGTTTAGAAGCTTGAACCCACTTTTTTTCCAAATGAGAAGGGGGGAATCTTCTTAAATTTGAATCTGCAGATTTTCGCGCCCCAACAGTTACATAGAGCACGAAAATTATCAGTTTTTGTGCCCCTTGCATGCACCATAACGCAAAAATCCCAGAATTTTTGCCCTTCTCGATATAGCGAGGGCGTGAAAATTCCTGGGCGCATAATTTTTTCCCTAGGGTGCTTTCTTTCACCCAAATTAGCATTAAATTGCAAAAACAAGACATCAAATGAAAGAGTAGGGCAAGATGACTAACCTGCTTCAAACGACGGCTTGAATGGTGCCCTGGATATCCCAATATATTTAGTTGAAATTTGGATCCCAACAAAGGTAAAAATCTCCTTGAGGTAAAAATGACCAACTAAAATTACTAGTTTTACATTTTACTCTCTTTTTATAATGGAATTAGTTTTTTTACCTACTTTCGCATTTATGATCTTTGTTTAAATCCTTTTTTCACATTTTTATCTTTTGATGTTATTATCTAGGGTTTTTTACTAGGTTTTGGCAGGTTCATTGAAGATTTTCATACCAGTGGAGTCATTTGTTGACCTTTTCAAGCTTACTTTCTCTCTTTCGTGCTCTGGATATGAAATATGAAAGAGATTCCAAGCGCTTTTCACACTTGTGTCGTGCTTGTTAAACTTAAGTAAAAAGTTTTGATCCTAGTCTGCTTTACGCATGCTTGTAAAACAATGAGGAAAGTATCAACCTAGTATTATCTTATCTCTTTTTCGGACTAGGGTGATTAACTCACGAAAAAGGAACCCCTCGAGTTTTCTTTAGGCTCTTTTCAGACTCTCAAAATAAGAAAAGGTCTCCAAGTGAACTTGTCTCTTTCACACTTGTAAAAGTATTTGAAAGGACATCTATTCGGTGGTAGTTTGTCCCTTTTTCAGACCGCTTAGACTCTTTACAAAAAAAGGTACACCTTAGTCAACCTTTAACTAAGAGATTTCCTCCAAACATTATTTTATACATTTTTCGAGGCTGGGGACTAACTTTACGAAAAAGTCAAATCTTGGAGTCCTCTTTAGGTTATTTCAAACTCCCTAAACATGAAAAATCACCGAGTTTCCCTTCCTTGGACTCGCAAAATTAAACATCAAAGGATCCTTATGGAACCGAACCTCTCCTTCCTTGGATTCGTAAAATGTGCAAGGTTGGACTCATCTAAAGGTGAGCTATATCGAGCATATGTTATCCTCCTCAATATTGTTAAAAAATAAAGTGGTACTCGTCAAACATAATGGGGGAAAATGGGGGAAATAAGCTAAGTTTAACTTTTTGGCTGCCTGTGAGTCATTATCTTTGAACATGGCGTATGTCGACATCTTGTCCCATTCTTGGGTATTCAGTATGTTTCTAGTTCATAACTAAAGTAGTGAGTCGTCTTCCGTTTGGGCATCATCCAAGGAATCTCTCAACTCTAGTCATGTCACATTTTGGTTGTTGCCTCTTTAAATCCTTGCTGCCAAGTCGTATATCGTGCCATCATATGTTCAAAGGAAAAGTGTTAGCCTGAGTCAACTTTCTGTAATATCGTCAGCCTTTACATCCTTGTGTCCATCCATACTCATATGATTCATTACTTCACATCACTTTCCTATGTCGGTTTTGTGTTGATGAAGTGGGATTCATTATGGCTCTCCTTCGACGAGTCTATTCATGTCGAATTCAACTCATTATCTAGGAATTAGGCTTAGAAACCAACCTTAGTACCTCGGTACCTGCATGCTTTAATGCCAGGTTTCCTCGTGTTCAACGGTAGGTTTTCATCATTGACCTATGATCAAATGATCTCGCGGATGCTCGACGTCAACTCATATATTTGCATTTCGTCGAGATGTAACTGTGATACCTTGGCAGTCATTGTCATCATTGGTGATTTCCCTCTTACTTGTTAACGGTTCACACCATTGACCGGTAATCAAGTGGTTTCTTCCATGTTCAACTTCAACACCTTGTAATCACATGGTTAGATTTGTATCGATTTGGGATCGGGTAGAAGACCCTTGATGGTTTTGAAGTCTATTTAGCACAGCCAGGTTGTGATGGTGATTTTTTTAGTAGGTTCCCACATGGAGATTATGTTGGTGACCTCATTAATGTACTGTCACACAGATCCACTCTTGTATTAGTCGTGGTTATGTCATTGTTTTATCATGGATCTACGCTTGTAGTCTATTAGCCATGATTTCAATCATATGTTGAGTCTGTCCTTCCATGGATCTACAATGTATTGGTCGGAAGCCATGCCTTGAGTCCGTTGTTCAGAGCATGGGTATTCCCGACTCAAGGTTATTAGACATATTTTTTATGTTTACTTCCAGCTCTTCTCGAGTTCCCTTCCAGCTATCTCTGCAGACTTCATTATTGGTAAAGTGTTTCGACCATCAGATTCCTTCTGACCTCATACTTTAGGGGGCATCTGTTACACCTCAAATTGTCACTTTGTGTACCATTGAGAGTCTTCATGTCATATCACCATGAGGAACATGATGTTTAGACCTCCTAGGGGTGTTAGGACCCTTTCTCATCATGTTGGTCCCCTCCCTAGTCATACTTGGAAGCAAATCCAACAACTTAGGGGTTGAATGCCACTTCACCAAACTCATTTCTCTACCTCCTACAGATATTTTTGTGCCCTGCTAGTGGTGCAAGGCACGAAAAGACAACATTTTCGTGCTCTGCATACCTATGGGGGCGCGAAAATTACAACATTTTTGTGCTTTGCTCAGTGATGGGGGCGCAAAAATCCTTGTATAAACATTTTCCTTAGATTTTGGATCTTGGATATCGAGGAGATTTTCATGGGATGAGGTCTCCCTTCGAATCCCATATCACATTCCCTCCTTGGCATGATTCAGGTCCTTGATCCATGTCTCCCTCACTTAGATCCATAATATCCTCTTAAGTGGTTGGCCTCCCAAATCATATAAGAAGAAGGCCATCCATGAGCTAAGAGGAGAACTTTGGAGGCATCAAACCTATGATCTTAAGAGTCTTGCAGAGGTACCAAAGGAGAGCTTGGAGGATGATCATGCTGCAACAATATAAAGTATAATCCACTTTGATGTACATGTCTTCATGGATTTCCATTAATATAACTTAGCCTATTCATCCCATTCTCATGTTTTTATGATGAATGCATGAAATTGTCTCTAATTTCATAGTTAGATCTTTGTTTACATGCATATTTCTTTGGAGAAGGTGTTGTCTTCTTTTTTAAAATAGTTCCACGAGCTTGCGATCAAAGGTTGGAGTGGGAGTAACAGAGATATATCAAGGGCAACCATCAAAGCAAGGTACGTCATCTACCTGCTTCATTTTTCCATAGTTTGCAAATTGTTGTATGAGCTAGATCTAGGAGGATTTTAGTGTCTATTTGTTTACTTACTGTCTTGGGTAAAAAATTGGGGGCCTCTTCCAATCCCAAGGGGATATCTTCCTATCCGTAGGGATATTTTCTCATCACAAGGATGAGGAAGGAGATCAACTTTTGGATCATTTTTTGTTTTGCACTCTTGGAGAGCTTAGCTTGTCCATGCACGGTGGGTGTTTACCTTCCTTGCTATTGAACCAATTTCGAAGGTGAAATATCCTTGTCCAAGTTGGTTGGAGGAGATTCCATTCAAACCTATTATCAAATCTTAAATCAAGTGGTTATTGCAGGTTCAAGTCCCTCTACAATTCGATTTCATCTCATAGATCCTCTTCTACTTTCTTCTTCCATTCTCTTCTCAAAGTTCATGTTCTAGTGTTTATGGCGCACTATTGGATGCATAAAACTTGTTGAGGATGTCTTTCTGACTCCATTGATGTAGGATATTATGTATGGAACTATTTTGAGCTGCATATCTGATCCATATCTCGTAATATCATGTGTATCATGTAAAAATTCCAAGCAAACCTCTCATTCAAGCTAGAGTTCCTCTATATTTTCTTGTGGACTTTTGGAGTAATTATGCATCTGTTTTGTATCATAATTTCTCTGAGTTTTTTAAGTTGATTGAGCAGCATATGATGTACTGTATATTATCAAGTTACTCTATGCATTCCCCTTGGGAATTTGATCAAATTTTATGTATTAAATTCCATATCGTTTGCCTACATTTTCCAAGCAATGTTTATATGTTACAACTTTTTGTTTTATGGGTGAAATAGCCAGTTGTATATCATGATAAAGGATGCATTTTGGTTTTAAATTAAGTCCTTTATCCAATCCAAACCTCTAATAATAAATTAGGGAGGTTTGTACAACATTTGTAAATCCAAAAATTCAGTGACTAGTGGGAGATTTCAACATCAAATTTACTAGTATTTTTCCCTTTCATTCCTCCTTGATTAATGAAATTCATAAATTCCTTTAGCAAGTTTCTAAGTGTCCAGTAGATGCATTAGTATTTCCTAAGACCCCTCAATCCATTCCAGATAGAATTTGAAAGTATTTTGGATCATTTGGGACAACTTGGGTTTCACTAGTCCAAGGTTCGAAATTGGCCAAAATTGAACAAATTTTCATGGTAGGGATGTTACACATAAGCGTAGAGCACAATAGATGAGGGTACTAATTATGGAGAACCTAGACATTTCTAGACATGGGTGTACATCACACAAGTCGACACTCCTTCATTAACGATGCATCGATGAATGATAATGTTCTTCATTATGATGGGAATTTGAAAAGCAACTAAAGAGGGTAGTTGCAGTTCACCTTTGTCGAGATCAGAGGTCATAAGACGCAAATCGAAAGGATCAACGATGCCTAACACATTAAGAAATGGATTCTTTTGGGAAGGGAAAGAATGAAGAACTTCTAATGTCAACATGGAAACCGGATATTGGGCCAAATCATCTATGATACTGTAGTTTTTTGTTGTGGAGCCTGATATTCCTGATTCGGATATCTTGTTGTTCAGTCATGCTTGTACTCTGGTTTTATATGATGTGCAGGTGGAATGTACACTCATCCCTTTGGGGGGTACGGGGACCAGTGAGCTCTCGGTAGGGGTTAAGGGGCAGCGCCCCCAAGAAAGGGGGTTCAGGGGAAAATCCCGAAAGAATTTATTTTGGGTTCTTTTTTGGCCAATGGTTTATGGGCCCATGGCATTTTCCCATGGTAATCCCTCTTTAAAAGGAAGGTATTGTAATACGGCTATGTATTGTATTGTAGTATTGTGAAAAATATGTTGAAAGTATTCAAATAACTGAGAGGGGGGGGTGAATCAGTTATTACTATGCTTAAACAATTTTTTATTCCTTTTCCGTTTTTAACCTTGATGATGTGTGACAATCAATATGATATGAGATGTTTTATGCACATTCCTTATTAGCATAAATATTGTTATAACAGAATTAAATATAAGGCACATAAACAATATTCGATCACATATAATATGCAGAGGCACTGATTTTCCTGAGGAAACCCATAAAGGGAAAAACCTCTTCTTCTTAGGATGTCAAGTAGCTTCAACTTCTGTACATCTCTCTTTCTTTGATCTCTTACTCAAATGAGGCTGCAACCTCTGATTACAAGCAACAACTTGCAGAGAGCACCAACTCTCAATCAATCTCCAGCACCCACTAGATGGAAGCACTAACTTCCAATCTTACAAGCACCAACTTGTAACCTGAAGAATATCAGTCTCCCCTAGCACCTCCCTGCCACCCAGGTTTTCTAGCTACAACTAAAAGGAAGCTTCTACTCCTTGATTTCAAGCACCGACTTGAATCTTGAGGACACAGTCCTCCCTATCACCTCCCTTCCTCCCTTAATTGCTGGATTAATATCTTTTACAATGCAATACAATATCATAGATAAATCTTTGCTTACCAAACATGCTCTGTTCTATTCTTTTGTTCTGCTATTCTCTGCTTCAGTCTCATCACCCTTTTTTGTTCTTTTTCTGCTCAGCTTCTGCCTTTATGCTTCTTTTGTTCTTCTTTGTCTCTACTCCTCATTGATTCTTCTTCTGCTCCCCTGTCTCTACTTTCCTCATTGATTCTGCTTCTGCTCCACTATTTCTACTTTCCTCATTGATTCTGCTTCTACTCCACTGTTTCTACTTTCCTCATTGATGAAACTTCTTCTGCATCTCATTTATACTCTGATCTACTCTCTATTATTGTTATTGCTTATTTTTCTTATTGTGCAGAACTCCAGTCATACCCCTGAACGGCTAACCCTACAATGAGCTCTCTTTCTCACCTTTATTCCTGCTCCTCTAATCCCCTCAGCTTCCCACAGTTCAAAATCTAGACAAGAAACAATTACAATCCATGTAACTTCCCATAACTGAATCCTTCTTCTACGCAGAGAGAGATTGGACATGTACACAGAGTATACAATAACCATTCGATTAGATTTGAGCTTAATCTGCACCGTCCTTTGAATATTATTGGTTAAGAAAACAAGACGTACAGCAACCCTCCAATCAGTTTAAACAAATCATCTCCACCGTTAGATTGTACATGATGAGCTATTTTACTTTTCAATGGCTTAAGCCTTCGAGCGCTTCGTAACATTCACTTGTCCCTAATCATAAGACCATAATACAACTAAAATGGTGCTTGTTATCGTGTGCTTGTTTCACTTAGCAATGCAGTGTGGAGCGTTGGAGCCTGTCGGGTTGGAGAAAAAGAATACGAGCCATTGATTGCATTATCTTTTTAATGAGGTGTCGGGCCCGCATATTAAACCTCCAAACAAATGCTATTTTAGCGACACTTTTAGCCATGTGCATATGTGCCAAGACTAGAACCTCTGATAACTTGTGAATAAGCCATTGTTATCACTCTGCTAACACGTTTTATGTTCTTGTGCCTTTGCTTGTAGCCATGTCCAGCCTGCTCAAGCTCTTTCACCACCTAGTTGCCATCAATGACAACCAAACTACTTCTCAACCTGGTCAACCATCCAACAATCTCCCCCTTTGGCATTGATGGCAACCCTGAAACAATCCTTGAAACTGTTCATGCTTGTCATTTTCAACATGTATAAACTTCTCCCCCTTTGACATCAATGTCAAAGACACTGTATACAACAATAACTCCCCCTATCAAGATACACCCAAATACTTGGTTATTAGGAATATCACAGAATCCATTGGATAACAGATCTTCAATACACACAAACTCCCCCTTTCAAGGTGGGAAGGTCAATTGGAATTGGGTAGGACACCCAACTTCTGGCGAAGATATTCAAACTGTGCCTTGGACAACGGTTTAGTAAAAATATCAGCTGTTTGTTCTGTAGAAGAAATAAAATTCAATTGAACCACTCTGTTTGTCACTTGTTCCCTCAGAAAATGATACTTAATTGGTATGTGCTTGGTCTTGGAATGAAGCACAGGATTTTTAGACACACTGATAGCACTTGTGTTATCACAATGAATAGGGATAGGTTCAGAGTATTTTACAACCAAGTCAGCAAGAGTTTGTATCATCCATAATACCTGTGTACAGCATGTTGCAGCAGCTATGTATTCAGCCTCAGTAGTAGATAGAGGAGTAGAGCCTTGCTTTTTACTCATCCATGCTACTAATGAATCACCTAAGAAGAATGCACCTCCACTTGTGCTCTTTCTCTCATCCACACAATTTTCCCAGTCAGCATCTGAATAAGCCACTAACTGAAAGTTTTGATTTCTAGGATACCAAAGACCATAAGTCAATGTACCTTTCAGATATTTGAAAATTCTCTTCACAACAACCAAATGACTCTATTTGGGAGAAGATTGAAATCTTCCTACCATTCCAACAGCATGCATTATGTCAGGACGTGATGCAGTGATGTACAAAAGATTGCCTATCATGGACCTGTAAGTTCTTTGATCAACATCAGGTGAAATATCATATTTGCTCAGTTTACAACCAACAACCATAGGAGTGCTGACAGGTGAAGAATCCTCCATTTGAAACCTTTTCAACATCTCCTTCAGATACTTCTCTTGAGAGAGAAATAGACCTTCATAATTCTGAGTGATTTGAAGACCAAGGAAATATGACAGCTCTCCAATCATGGACATTTCAAACTCAGATTTCATTGCATTAGCAAACCATTGAACAAAGAGATTATTAGTGCAGCCAAAAATAATATCATCAACATAAACCAATACAAGTAATAAATCATCACCTTCAGACTTGATGTACAAATTGCTATCAACAGTACCTTTCTTGAATCCTTTTTCCTATAGATATTTGTCTAATCTAGAATACCAAGCTCTTGGTGCTTACTTCAATCCATACAATGCCTTTTTCAATTTGCAGACATAATCAGAATTGTCTGTTAGTGAAAATCCTTCAGGTTGCTCCATATATACTTCTTCTTCTAGATTTCCATTTAAAAATGCTGACTTGACATCCATCTGATAAACCTTGAAGTTCTTGTGGCATGCATAAGCAAGAAACATTCTGATGGCTTCCATTCTTGCCACAGGTGCAAATGTCTCATCAAAGTCTTGTCCTTCAATTTGAGCATATCCTTTACATACCAGTCTAGCTTTGTTTCTCATTATTTTTCCTTTTTCATTCATCTTATTCTTAAATACCCATTTGGTTCCTATCACATTCTTATCGGCTGGTCTAGGGACAAGTTCCCAAGTAACATTCTTTTCAATCTGATCAAGCTCTTCATTCATAACTGTTATCCAATCTTCATCTTCACTGGCTTCATTAAAATTCTTGGGTTCTATCATGGATAGAAAAGCAATCTGTGATTGTTCTGAATCTATGAGTAGTTTTCTCCTTGTCTAAACACCCTTATTCTAATCACCAATAATCTGACTTTCAGGATGATTTTTATGAATAATTCTAGGGGGGAATTTTACTCATTGTTGTGGTGAATATGCCTCTTCATTCTCTGACTCGGATTCATCCCTTTATGATTCTTGGACCTGTTCTTCTTCATCTTCAGCTATATCCTCTGTACATGAGTCATCATTGTTTATCTGAGTGTCTTTTACATGACTCCCTTCATCTACTTTAATATCAATGCAGTCAACCATTCTATGCAATCTCTTATTGTAACATCTATATCCTTTACTGTTTGTAGCATACCCTAGGAAAACACCTTCGTCATCCCTATCATCATATTTTCCAAGATGCTCATTATTATTCTTGATATAACACTTACTCCCAGAGACTTTGAAATGCTTGATTGTAGCAGGTCTCCCAAACCATAATTCATAGGGAGTTTTATCACTATTCGGCCTTAAGTGAGCTTTGTTAAGTATATGAACAGCTGTATGAATTGCCTCTACCCAAAATCCCTGAGATATATTCTTTTATTGCATCATTGATCTTGCCATCTGCTGAACTGATCTATTATGTCTCTCAACCACTCCATCTTGTTGTGGAGTCCCTGAATTGTATACTCTCTTTTGATACCCTGTTCATCATAAAATTCCTTGAAATGCCTTGAGCTAAACTCTCCTCCTCTATCTGACCTTACTGCTTTTAGTCTTCTTCCTGTTTGATTCTTGGTCAGAGCTTTAAATACTTTGAATTTTTCAAATGCCTCAGATTTCTCTTTCAGAAAAGCAACCCAAGTAAGTCTAGAATAATCATCTATAACCAGCATAAAGTAATTCTCTTTTCCTGTACCTTCCTTCCTTGATGGTCCACACAAATCCATATGCACTAACTGAAGAGCTTTATCTGAATATGGAAAGCTCTTGGATTTGAACTGTGTTCTAGTTAGTTTTCCCATTTGGCAAGGTTTACAGAAAACATCATATGGTTTTGATATCTTTGGGAAATATTTCACTGCTCCATTGTTTCTAAGCTTGATTAAATGATCAAAATTTAAATGTCCAAGTCTTCTATGCCATAGCCAGCTCTCATCATACTTGCTTAGATGACATTCCTCCTTTTCTTCTTTCAAGACATAAACATTGTTTTATGTTCTTATACCTTTGGCAACTAATTGAACTGAGTTTACAGAATTTATCTTACAATCTTTAGCAGTGAAAACCACTTCACAACCCCTGTCACAGACCTGACTGACACTAAGAAGATTATGTTTTAAACCATCCACAAACAATACATCTTGAGCTTTCCCTTTGCCATTACTCAGACTTACCATTCCTTTGCCTCTGATTTTTCCTGGAGCATCATTTCCAAAAGTTACATTTCCTGATTTGTGTTCTCTTAGAGACAGAAACTTACTTTTATCCCCAGTCATGTGTTTGGAGCATCCACTGTCAATATACCATGGGTCCTTCTGTCTTTGAGCAGAAAGCACTAAATCACATTGATTGCTTTCTTTCCTCTTCCACACTTTTCTTCAGCTGAATAATTCACTCTTGAATCTATTTTGTAGTTCTTCAAATAACATTATGTAGCCTTGTGTCCAAAGTTATGACAAACATAGCATTCTGGCTCATTGTACAGAAGATCAAAAGGATTGACATTTCTATCATGAATTCCTCTTCTGATTGTTGATAGAGTATGATAGTTTTGATTACTCACTGACTGTTCCACACTATGTTGCAACATTTGATTCTTACTAGATATTCTTTGTTGCATGTTTCTATGATTAAATACACAGATTGCAGCTTTGTGACCAAAGTTATAACAACAACAACAATAACCATTAAAGAAATTTTGATACCTGAATCTTAGTTGTCCTCTTGGAATTGATTGCCTTTCCATTTTGTATTGTATACCTTCTTCATTCTTTCTTGACTGCAGAGTATTGCTTTTTGTTCCTGTAGCTATATCCTTTTTATCATTCATTAGATTGGCATTACTGTTGGTTTTATCTGCTTCAGCTTTGATGGAGGTTGCAGACTTTGTGAATTCTGATTTCTTGTTGCTTTGAAAGTTGATCACCTTAGTCATCTCTTTGTTCTCTGAGTGACTGCTGCTTGAACCTCGTTCATAGCCTAAACTAGATTTAATCAAAGGAGATCTTTGCTTACTCAAGATATTATTTAACTCTTCTGGGGATTTAATACTTGAACAATTATGATGATACAAAGTTTGGAATTTCTCTAATTCTTTCTTCACAGTCACCACTTCTTCCTCTAACTTTTCACATCTTGTTTTAATTTCAGCCAACTGTTGTTTAAGAATGTCTTCTATTTTCTTTGCCACTTCTAGTTCTATTTTTACCAAAATATAGTCTATACTAGGTTCTTTGTCATTCTTTTCATACTGTATCAGCAATTGTTTTTGTTTCCTCTTCTTTAACCTGAGTCTATCAATTTCTTCCAATGCACTAATAAAATCATCTTCCATATCAACTACATCATATTCATCATTCATGTTACTTTCTGCATATTCAATGTCAATATCTTCTATGGCCATGAGAATAAACTCATTCTCCTTATTTTCACAAGATGATTCACTGTCTGTAGATTCTGAGGAATCAACATCATTTGCACACAAGCCTTTGTTTTTGTATTTATCATATTTATCATATCTCTTAAAAGAATGCTTCTCTTCATTGACAGGATCCTGATCCCTTTTCTTATATGGGCATTTAGAGGGAAAATGTCCTACCTTTCCATAGTTGAAACATTTAAAGGGTAGATTTCCTTTATATTTCCCTGATCCAGTTTTCAGTTTTCTTACAAATTTTGCTTCAAGCTCATCCATTTCAGTGTCAGAGACTTTGTCTACTTTAAAAGAAGCTTCTCTAGTGGTATTTTTATCTTTTCTAATCCTCATTTCATAGGCAATTAGAGTTCCTAGAATTTGATCAATAGACAGAGTTTTAAGATCACTCATTTCTTCTATTGCAGAGACCTTTGGATTGAACCTATCAAACAAAGATCTTAAAATATTTTGAACAAGAAACACGACATCAATCTCCTCACCAAGACCCTTCATAGCATTCACAAGCTCTTCAACTCTTAAAAAATACTTACTAACAATCTCATCTTCATTCATCTTTAGCTGCTCAAATTTCAATCTATTGTCTAAAGTTTGGCATTTCTTACTTTTTCATTTCCTTCATAGCTGTTAATGAGTTTATCCCACATATCTTTGGCAGAATCAAGGTGCATTACTTTCACAAATTCTGATTCAGCAAGACCATTTAGTATAGCATTCATTGCCTTAGCATTGAAACTGAATTCCATCTTATCATATTTGGAAGCAAACAAAATAGGTTTTGTATACCTGGTCTCTACTACTTCCCAAACATCAGCACCTAAGGACATTAGATATGTTCTCAATCTAACTTTCCAAAAGGCAAAATTTGTTCCATCAAACATAAGAGCTTTATTGGTTGAACCTTCATGGCTTGTCATGTTTAAGCTTTCGGATCTACCTTAGACAAAAGGAACACTGCTCTGATACCAATTGTTGAAAGTATTCAAATAACAGAGAGGGGGGGGGTGAATCAGTTATTACTGTGCTTAAACAATTTTACATTCTTTTTCCCTTTTTAACCTTGATGATGTGTGACAATCAATATGATATGAGATGTTCTATGCACATTCCTTATTAGCAAGTATATTGTTATAACATAATTAAATATAAGGCACAGAAATAATATTCAATCACATATAATATGCAGAGACACTGATTTTCCTGAGGAAACCCATAAAGGGAAAACCTCTTCTTCTTAGGATGTTAAGTAGCTTCAACTTCTGTACATCTCTCTTTCTTTGAGCTCTTACTCAAATGAGGCTGCAACCTCTGATTACAAGCAACAACTTGCAGAGAGCACCAACTCTCAATCAATCTCCATCACCCACTAGATGGAAGCACCAACTTGTAACCTAAACACTATCAGTCTCCCCTAGCACCTCCCTGCCACCCAGTTTTTCTAGCTACAACTAGAAGGAAGCTTCTACTCCCTGAGTTCAAGCACCCACTTGAATCTTGAGGAAACAGTCCTCCCTAGCACCTCCCTTCCTCCCTTAATTGTTGGATTAATAACAATGCAATACAATATCACAGATAAATATTTGCTTACCAAACCTGCTCTATTCTGTTCTTTTGTTCTGCTATTCTCTGCTTCAGTCTCATCACCCTTTTGTGTTCTTTTTCTCCTCAGCTTCTGCCTTTATGCTTCTTCTATTCTTCTTTGTCTCTACTCCTCATTGATTCTGCTTATGCTCCCTTGTCTCTACCTTCCTCATTGATTATGCTTCTGCTCCACTGTTTCTACTTTCCTCATTGATGAAACTTCTTCTGCATCTCATTTACACTCTGGTCTACTCTCTGTTACTGTTATTGCTTATTTTTCTTATTGTGCAGAACTCCAGACATACCCCTGAACGGCTAACCCTACAATGAGCTCTCTTTCTCACCTTTATTCCTGCTCCTCTAATCCCGTCAACTTCCCACACTTCGAATTCCATACAAGAAATAGTTACAATCCCTGTAACTTCCCGTAATTGAATCCTTCTTCTACGCAGAGAGAGATTGGACACGTTCATAGAGTATACAATAACTGTTTGATTAGATTTGAGCTTAATCTGCACCGTCCTTTGAATATTATTGGTTAAGAAAACAAGACGTACAGCAACCCTCCGATCAGTTTAAACAAATCATCTCCATCATTAGATTGTACATGATGAGCTATTTGAATTTTCAATGGCTTAAGCCTTCGAGTGCTTCGTAACATTCACTTGTCCCTAATCATAAGACCATAATACAACTAAAAGGGCGCTTGTTTCACTTAGCAATGCAGTGTGGAGCGTTGGATCCTGTCGGGTTGGAGCGAAAGAATACGAGCCGTTGATTGCATTATCTTTTTAATGAGGTGTCGGGCCCGCATATTAAACCTCCAAACAAATGCTATTTTAGCGACACTTTTAGCCATGTGCATATGCGCCAAGACTAGAACCTCTGATAACTTGTGAATAAGCCATTGTTATCACTCTGCTAACACATTTTATGTTCTTGTGCCTTTGCTTGTAGCCATGTCTAGCCTGCTCAAGCTCTTTCACCACCTAGTTGCCATCAATGACAACCAAACTACTTCTCAACCTGGTCAACCATCCAACAAAAGATCTATGTGATTGTGTGAGAGAGCTGTGAGGGAGTGAAGAGGAAATTTCAGTGGATGTGTTGTAGGTTGTATCCCTTCATATGTTGGACGATATAATAAAAGGACTGGCAGTTTCTCTGTGGATGTATCCCATATTGGGTGAAACACGTATATTGGTGTCTCTCTTGTATTGTGTTTATATGTTTTATTTTTGCATCTTATTTTATGCTATTGTTCTGTGATCTTGTTTTTCTAACAGTAGTTATGGGCAGCTTTCATGTGCGGCTTATGGGTAGTTCATCTAAGCAGTGCTTTTGGGATCTGAGGGATCTGGTCACTATTTGGATGAGGTATTTGCAAATTCCCACTAGAGGTAGTGCGTACATATTCCCCTTGCATGGATTCAAGCATGTCATACCCTTTGGCACGGGTCTGTAGGTTGGCCTCCGCCCTGTTCGTGTAAATATTCATAAAGGTGTCGTCGCCTAAGGGGTGCAGATCTAGTTGTTGAGTAACCACCCCTTAACTTGAAAAGGGTTATTACAACACATCTTGTTAGGTTTGTGGTGCATTAGGTGCTTGTGGAGGGTTGGTTGTATCCTTCTTCTTTTCCTCAAGCATTTGTTGACATGCAGGTATAAACAAGAAATTGTGCATGTAGTGCCCATACTCTCCACACGTGGAGCAAGGATAATTCATCCTCAAGTTGGAATTCTTTCCTTATTTAGGGGGATTTTTTGCCTCCTCGTTATGGTTACCCATGTTTTGTTTTTGTTGGGGAGGGGGATTCCCCCCTATCTATGCTGCTAGTTTTGCCTATTCTTTTCTTTCTTCTTCCCCTAATTCTGAGGATTCAGTGTACTAGTCGTGTTTAACTAATCAAATCTTTGTGTTTGTTGCATGGGAGAATGTTGTACTATATTTTCCCCCATTTGAGGCATAGGGGCGGGACTAGGAGGACTAGGAAACAAAAAATGTGGATTATATCCAGTTGTGGGAAGATATGTGTTAGGTTCTCCCATGGTTCTCCATATGATGTGGATGTAGGAGCAGGTGGTGCCATTTGAAGTGGCGGTACTGGAGGTTCTTGGCTAGTATTCATGTATGTAGGACTATAGGGCCCATAAGATAACTGACCAAATGGAGGAGCTGGTGCAGTTTCATATTCCATTGATACAGGTGGTGTTGGTGGGTATTGTTGTGCCATATTGAGTGATACAAAAGTCGCAGGTTGGGGAACATTTCCTTAGTGAGAAACAGACCCAAAAAATACATTTATAAAAATGATGTGCAGTGCATTCAAACTATTATGCTTGCACTGCACACTTCAATGCTCATTTTTAAACTCTTTTCATGGTTATCATCTTACGTCTTTCTCTTACCAACATTGTATTATTGTGTTGCATGTAACTCAATTAGAGACTTGGATTCACCCAATACATTCTACACCGGGTATGCCTAAGTCTTTCTCAGGTAAGGTAACTAAACTCATACCAAGTACCAAGGAAATTGGTGTATCTATGCTAAGTCCAAACCACCTATATAATTAACTAAAGGGTATCTTCATACGCCTTTATGATATCATTTCATCTTTGAACCATAATAATGTGCTAACCTCGCCGCTACCCTAACAATGGCCATGCATAGGTCGATTACATACATGTCGTATATGTGGTATAACCCTAGGCATACATTATGGCATGTGTATCGTCCTAAGGGACCATGCTTGACTTGCTCACTAGTAGAAAAAGTGATATATATGACTTAAAAAATACTAAAAATTGCATATAAATGACTAAGTTTAGTCATGTGACTATTAGTCGTTTATTGCTAGTCACTTATAACGCAACTAAATATATGACTAAAAAAATTTAGCCATTTCTTGGTTGTTTTGATTGGTCAATTTGGTAGTATATTTAGTAGTTTTTTAGTCGTTGATTGATGTTAACTGATCATTTATCTAGTCATTGATTGATGTTAACTAGTTATTTATTTAGTCATGATAATAATTTATTGCCGTCAACAAGTGGTATATTTAGTCATTTTAATCTTTAATTGTCGTCAACAAGTGGTATATTTAGTATATTTAGTCATGTTTATTCACTAACATCCATCCATTGTATATTTAGTAGTTTTTAAGTCATTGGTGGTTGTTAACTAGTCATTTATTTAGTCATGATATTCATTTATTTCCATCAACAAGTAATATATTTAGTCATTTAAATATTTAATTTCCGTCAATTGGTAGTAAATTTAGTTTTTTTTCATTGATTTTTGTAGATAGGGCACGGAGGAATACAACCACCAACCTTCTTCCTGTAAAGCATGTGCTCTTCCATTGAGCTAGCACCCTTAAACATAATGTATTATATAATTATACATCAATGATGTAAGACATTAACATGATGATTTTTCCAAATATTACAATGGAAAACAAAAAAATTCCTTGGAATCAATGAATCAGTACACAAACTTCTTGCCTGGGATCAATGATATCAGTACACAAACTTCTATCGCAAATGTTTTGACCTTGATCTCCTTAAAGAAGTTGCTCTATAATTTTTATGTCAACATCATACATTTTTGCAAGCAAAAAAACACAATATAGTATGTTCAGCACTGTAAATTGAGAAGAGCTGGAAACAATCAAACCACTACAGTTTACAAAGTTAATAAAACTTTTTAATTAAGACCAAACTAATTACAACAAGAGTTGTCAATTTAATATCTATATGGCCTAGCCCAAACAATTAATTGCATGTAACCAATGGTATAACAAGGATATAAAACAAAAGGTCTCATAGCAAACAATCATCCATGTGCAAAAACAAAGATCCAAGTGCAATGCTTTGAATCCCTCTGGATGCCCATCTACATCTTTAGTTTTCTTTTCAACATGTAATGAAAATGGAACCTAGGGGAACTTGAAACTTTTAAGTCCATGCATTACAAATATTTCTAGGTGCATTACAAGTATCAAAGGCACTGTGACTTGGTGCTTGAGATATAGAGTGTTGTAATGTAAATAGCTTAAGCTCAAAATTGATTTCTTTATCAAAGGGATTTAACACAGGTTTAACAAATTAAATTATAGAGGTATTTGTTCAACTGCGACTGAGTAGTTGAGACAGGGATTTTCTAATTCAAAAACGCTCTTTCATTAATTGAATTTAAACCTTGCCTCTTAGTAAAAAGGACTTCAAGACATGTCTCATAATTGAAATTAATTTATCTAAATTGGTTTTGCAATCAACCACAAAACCAAGCAGAGGTGAAATGCCATTATGCATTTCAAAAGAAAGTGATTTAGATTCTAGAAAATACATATTAACATTACAATGCTCCATGAACTTACAACTCTTACTCCTACTCTTTGCACAAATGCAATGTCATTTGGAATGAATAGTTTTGACTCTCCAACCACCTGAAACAAGAAATAAGAAGTAACTAGTTTACATTATGTTCAAGCCATGAATCTCTATGCATTCTCCTGTTGCTTAATTGTATGTGGGGTTGTGACTTGATTATTAACTTTGGAGTCAAAACAAATTGTAAATCCGAATAATAATAATAATAATAATAATAAAGTAATGAAAATAAAAATAAATTTGTGAAGAGAGTCATGCATACCATAGTATGTCAAATGGCAGAATCAATAGAGGAATTTAGTAGCACCTCAGCATTCAAGACACATCTAAAAAGGATAAATTATGAATTTTGGAAGGTGCCATAGGTCAGGATTGTTCATTTCACTTTATGGTACAACAAAATCCATATTTTAGTACAAGAGAAGACCCACAAAGGCCTAATATTCTAAACAAATAACTCTGCCATTACAAGTCGAGTGTAGGATGACGACAAGAACAAATCCTAAACAACATCAAAACTTGAGTTGTCTATTATCCATGAATTCTTAGTCTATCAAAGCACGATATGAAACCTACGCATTTAGCATTATTGATTTCAAATTGGCATTAATGCAAAAAAAAACACTCAACAACCTCAGGTCATACCCTACTGAAACAACATGCAAATGTGTGGCCTTGGAGCTTAGCCTTGAATTATCTCAATTGTAACATTTTCCCAATGCCTAACATGTGCGAGAATTATATGTACCTACAAAAAATGCCAAACTCTCAATTTTTAGGATTCTTTTTGCATCCACCGAGCCATAAAATTATATTAAAATACAAAATGCAACAATAATACATTAGGCAAACTCTTGACGAATATTGTTTTCAACATACAACCATTATAGAGAATTAACAAGGAATAACATACATTTTATTTTTTCTATTTAAAGCTATGCCAAACAATAGTTCTGAAGAATGGCTTTGTCCCTTGCTCTATCTCTTCTTACTCACTACATATCACAAATAAAATCATCACTACTATTGTTTCCTCAATACAATGGTTGTTATCTAACTCCCAACAATTTTCAAAGCTAGAATAGTGAATAACGTACCTTTTACTGCTGAAAACTATGAGAGTAGGAATAAGGAAGCCACTATTGTCGATTACTCTAACTCTTTTCCATCATCAAACTACCTTCCTAAGATCCCAAATAAAGTGATTAGTAGGTCATCTGTAAGCAATCTTTACAATTTGGAAATATATAACATAAAAGTTGGCTACTTTTGTGAACATTCGAGGTTAACTTGACAATGCATCAAACTCTATTGTTATTTTCCCCTATGTTTGCACTTACAGATGGTGAATATGTGAATGGACATTGAAGAGCGTATTAAAGAAAACTCCATGAGAACTCAAGAAATTCAATTGAATTTTTAAAGTATAGGACCCGTATAGTTTTCAGTCATCAGGAAAAAAAATATTTAGCAAAGTGTTTGTAGAAATACAATCAATCCACGTCTTACAACAGGTTATAAATACAAAATTATCACTTTGTTTTTAGTTTTGGCTATGTTCTTTCTCTTGTGCATTTCTCTTTGCTTCCTAATGTACGCCATACACAAGGATGGATTCAAGGAAGTGCATTATGCAACACATCCAAGACAACCACTAAGCAAGAATCGCATTCACGACTTATAGTTCCTTGTAGACGATGGGAGTTCATTTCAATGGATTACACAATTTGGAAAGTACAAGGATCAGGATTATATTTTTAGTGATAGCCGATAGATTCAGTAAGAGAGTAGGGTTGATTTCTTCAAGCAAGACTACCATAAAGCAATGGGAAGCCAAGTCTACTTTCTTGTAAATGGATGCATTATGGATTGTTCAGTATTGTTGTATGGTATCATGACACTAGATTCTTAAATTGATTTAGAACACACTACAGACATCATGTAAAAACAAATAAAAGTTCATATATAAGAACAAGTTCAACATGCAGAGTAACATTGACACAGTATTTTCATGGAAGGAAATCCTTTCTAATATTATTGGTTGTGTTTTTGTTAACCAGAAAAATCATATTACAGTTACAAACTTGAATCCTTACTCTCACTCATTCCTTTATCTAGAATACATGCATATATAAATAGACACTAATGTTGCTTCAGTCCAAATTCCTTGTGGGAAATATTGGCACAACCCTACCTTTTGTAGCAACCATTATGTTTGCCAATAAAAAGCCAAAAAACTACATTCTGATGTTTAAACATCCAAACTCTGTATTCTGTCACCCCCGCTCAATCTAATGTTTAGCAAACCCATCCAACAGAGTCTATTGTTTAACAAACTTGTCCAATAGAGTTCATCCTAAATCCATCTTTACAATGCTCAGACCTATCCTTGGGAAAAAGTTCCGTCAATGCATCAAAATCATTTTCCTCGTCTCATAAAACTCCAATTGTGAAGTGTTTTATCAACTTGTTCATAGATATAATGGTATTGCATCTCGATGTGCTTTTTTCTCAAATGAAACCAAGGAATATTAACCATTGTAATGCAACTTTGTCGCATCTCAATGTTGTTAGATTAGAATTATTTACCCCAACATTGTCTAGGAATTTACCCATCATAACAACTTTTTACTCACATAACACACTGCTACATACTCTGCTTCTGCACTTTAGAAAGGCATAGTTGGCCTTCTGTTATTTGCTCGCGAGATGATCCTCCCACTCACTTGAGACAATAGGTTGATCTAGATCTAAGCTCATCAACATCACCTACCCAATCTATAGCACAATAACGAACCAATTTAAATCCATCTTGTAAACTCCCATTGAACATCATGATGTTCAAATTCATTGTTCCTCAAAGATACCTGACAATTCTTTTGAACATTACCCAATGTTACAACCCGAGATTACTCAAGAATTGAGTTACATTACTAACAACATGAACGATATCAAGCCTAATATATAACATTGTCTAAATGAGGTTTTTAACAACACTCTAATAAGAAACTTTCTTGATGGCATCCTCATCAACTTGCAACTTTGGATTCCTATCTTTTAATACCTTTTGTTCAAATTCTAGTAGTGTCATCATAAACTTTCATTCATGCATCGTGAATCTTTGGAGAATATTTTCAATGTATCTTCCTTGATTCAAATGAATTTGCTTGCTCTGCCTATCTCATACCACTTGAATTCCCAAGCAGTAATGGATCTCCCTAGGATCATTCATCTCAAATTAAGTTGCCAGATTTGAATTTAAAGCATCTATCAACCATAGATATTTACTCATAACAATTTTCTCTTCTAAATATATAACCAGAATAATGAAAGAGTCGCCATTCTACTGCATGTGGACATTTGATTCATCACTACAATGGTCAAAACATTATATAATCATGCATCCATCAATACAATTGCAACATGATCTATAGGACTCCTTCAGTCCATATAATGCCTTCTATAATTTGCATATCAAGTGTTCCTTCCATGGATGCACATAACCCAAAGGTTACTCCATGTAATTCTTCTCCAATGGGCCTGTTATAGGGTCTCAATTCTGTAGTCTATGCAAAGTCTTAGAGTTCCATCCTTCTTCTTCACAAACAATATAGGAGCTCCCCAAGGTGACACACTAGGCCTTATGTAACCTTTCTTTAGAATCTATTCTAACTGCATATGCAACTCTCTCAACTCTAGTGTACTCATCCTATAAGGTACTTTAGATGAAGGGATTGTGCCTGGCACCAAATAAATGGAGAATTCAATCTCCCTTTCCGGTGGCATTCCTGGCATTTCTTGAAAAACATCTACAAACTCTTGTAATACTGGATAGTCCTACAATTTTGGTTGTTTCCCCTCTTCTGGTTCTTGCACATGGGTTTCATACATCTAACAACCTTTTTCGAGGCACTTCTTCAATTGAAGATTTGTGATCTGTCTCAAAGATATGGGTCTGGGTATACCTTTCATTGTCACTTAATTTCCTTCTTCATCCAAACAAGTATAAGTATTGTTGTGATAGTCGAGTATGGCATGGTGTGCCTCCAACCAATCCATGCCAATCAGCATATCATATGAACCCAAGGGTATGATATTCATATCTACAAAAGTTTTTAGACCATTCCTGTCCAAAGGACACTTCTTTACGGATTTTGTGACTTTCCTCTTAGTACCTATAGCCAACTGCACTAAACTCGATTCTTCAAGATTACTTTTATTCAAAGAGCATATCTCAACTATGTTAGGTTCAATATAACTATGGCTAGATCTGAAATCAATAAAAATAGCTATAGGTACATTAGCAATCTTACCCTCAATCATCCTGGACTGATGATCAAATTGCCTTCCATATAGAGATGCATAGATTCTTGCAATACTACTCCCAACATCACCAACAGTTGAGGCTTGAATGTTATCAAGGGTGTCTACCTTAAGAGGGCATTGTTTGGAAAATGATTCCCTTTACATATCCAACATTCAATAGGTGGTCTTGATCCTTGGTCCTTTTCACCTCTAGGTCTTCTTTGATCAAGTTGTCTATGTTGGTTATTATTTTTGAAAGCTGGAGGTCGAAAGCCTTTCTTCCTTTCATCATGCTTATCTTTATTCATCTCTTTCTAGTTCTTTTGGTGTGGGGCCGTGTTCTTGTTTTGATCATAAAGGTGCTTTTCCTTCCAAATGACATCTTTGAGAGTTTTTGGTCTATCATATTGGATCTTGTCATTGTAGGAGTCTGGTAGGCCACCTAGGAACCTCTAAATATTCACCTTTTCATTGCTCACAAAGTCTACATACTTCATAAGTTCGATAAATCTCTTCTCATAAGCTTCCATAGTCATGTTTCCTAGCTTGAGTTCGAAGAACTCTTCCATTTTCTTGTCATAATAGTGCTTTGAGAGATACTCTTTCTGGAAGTACTTCTTGAACTACCTCCATGAGATTTGGTTCTCATCAATATCTTTCAGCTTTACTACATGGTCCCACCAGATGGATGCTTTTGTTAGAAATAAAGTTGTCATTGATGTCAAAGTGTTAAGTTATCTCTATGCCACAAAATTTTAAGTCACCCCTGAGCCATAAAATATTGAGTCAACCCAAAAAGTGACCCAACACTTACATAAATAGAAGGAGTGATCTATCTATTGTTGTATCCATCAAAGTAAGTATGGAGCTCTAAAAAGTGCACAAATTTCAAGTAGAAGATGAATTTTCTGGGGCTTATAAGATGAGGATTTTTGTGCGCAAATCTAAATGCACAAGTCAGGGTGCACAATATATGCATAGATATGGTTGTGCAGCTGATGATCATAACTAAATAGTAGTAGCAGAGTAGTGTGCGTGGAAGGAGAGCAAAGGATTTTGCATAGAAGTAGCTTGTTAAGAAGTGCAGAATAGAGGAAAGTGCAGAGTGGATTATGTTCGAGCTGGAATCTATGTCAGGGTGGTAGGATGGGGAAAGGACAGAAGATTGTTGTATTCTACAGGTTGATGTCTAGCAGGTCAGGTTTGTGCTTGACTGCACAAGTTGGTGCTTGTTGATATGAGTTGGTGCTCATAAGAGGATCAATGTCCTCACAAGTTGGTGCATGTAAAACAACAATTTGGTGCTTGCAAGGGATTGGTGTTCCTATTTGATTGGGGTCAACAAAACCAATGAGTTGGTGCTCACACTTGCATTGTATATTGGTGTCTCCCAAAAATCTATGCAATCAAAGATTCGCTATATATATTGATAGATAGATATAAAGTTTCTTTGTGTACTCTCTGCACACGATGTCGTTACTATGTTAATGTTTGCTTTTATATTTGTGTATGTTTTATAAAGTAAAATGATGTATAAATGATAAGATTGCACATGATGATGATTCACCCCCCACCCCCCCTCTTAGTATCACTTGGGGTCCAACAATGGGTATTAGAGCGGATCCTTCAGATATAGTCTAATCACCAAAAGGCATATCACTGCGCAGATATGGCTTGTGAGGGATTTGATTTCAACACAAATAGAGCCCCTTTGTTCACTAGAACAAACCATCTACTTTGGAGCATAAGAATGGAATCCTACTTACAATCACATGTACTTGATATTTGGTAGTCAGTTGTTACGGGTTATACCCCTTCAAAAAGGTCACCAAAATATGTAGTCAAGAAGAAATTGAAAATAAACAACAAGTTAGCAATGGATGCTATTATGGAACGATTAATTGATTCGGTGAAAGTCAAAATTGGAAAATGTATCTCAACCCAATAGCTTTGGGACAAGCTAAAGAATCTCTACATGACTGAGGAAATGATCATAGTAAGCAAAGAATCGGAAGAAAAGGATGAGAGCAGCACATCCATTAAGGAAGAGCCATCTAAAGCAACTCGAATGAGTCACATAAACATCAATCAGATCATACTACTGGAGTACTCTCTAAGCATAGAACTTATTTCTCTTCTTCAAAATATTCTATTGAAAATGAATTTTGTATTCTGCATGATATGAGTAATAGTCAAAAACATTTTGAAAGTGAAGAGGAAAATTTTGAGTCTGAAGATGAGGAAACTGCAAAAGTTGATTGGAAGGGTGAACTAATTAGTGCTTTAAATGAGTTGAGAAAAATAAGAAAAGAAAATGAAGTATTAATGGAACAATTTCTACAACATGAATAAAGAGAAGGAGATAGTATGCCAAGGACAAGAAGTTGATATTGTTGCTCTAAGAAAAGAAAATGAAGTATTAATGGAACAATTTCTACAACATGAAGAAAAGTCTCAAGTAACTTTGAGTTTAAAGGCTCAAATAGAGGAGGCGAAGATTAATCAAGGATCCTTAGTAAATCAACTAAGTGAGAAGGACATAGTATGCCAAGGACAAGAAGTTGATATTGTTGCTCTAAGAAAATAAAATCTATCTCTGAAAGCAAGGATGCAAAAGTCCCAACAGAAAGTTCAGAGCTTTAACAAACAAGTGACACAAACCATAGATGAAAAAAAGGATCAGCTACTTGATGCTGAAAGAACAATTAATGGTTTGAAAATCCAAGCAGATGAGGCCAAGAGGGCTGAAGAAGATGTTACAAAACAACTTCATGAGAAGAATTAAACTTGTAAAAAGCAAAAGCTTGAGATCCTTTCACTAAAGGAAGATTTGGATAAGACAGTTGCTCGATTGGAGACAAATTCAAGGTTTGAGAAAATCACCATCATCTTAGATCACATCCTTAGTTGTAAAATATCACCACATGACAAGGTTGGTCTTGGGTTTGACAAAAATCAAAATGCTCTTGAAGAAAGATACAAATCATCTGAGGAAAAGTTTAAGATTAACTCAAACCACAAAGAAGTCATCAGATGTAATATCCCGATTTTGACCCTATTGCATTAAAATTGTAAATGATGTAAATATCATTATTAAATCATGGTGAGGAGCTCAAGGCCAAGGCCCCGCCATCGATTTATCATTTTATGTATTGACAATTAAAAAATCAGTGCATATGGTTCTTGTGCTAGTCAGGCACAATGTAAATTAAGACATCATGTAAATACGAATTTTAATGAAATACCCACAACTAGCTATGCAATGCAACAAGATATGGGGGCATGATTTCACAAGGAATAGGGAGGGAAATTATTCAAACCCTTGAGCCAATAGTGTTAAGCCAAATTTCATGAGGAAACCCATAAACCACCAACTACCCATTTTGACTTATGCACCCAATCATTTAATTCTTCCAAGAGTTGGTTGAGGTAGTTAATGCCTTGGGAATGAAGAGGTATGGCAGCCAATTTCGTGCATGGGAAAGCCATCAACCTGGGAATTCGTATTTTTGCTTCTTGGGCAAGAAAACACCCACGAAATGGTGCCCAAAGCCATCTTTCACCCATGGAATTTGATTTCTCACACCGTCTGAGCTAGCTGGGGCTTTCTCCCTCACGTTTTCCATCTTTTTCCTGCATTTTCCATGGTTGGGAACTTGTTTTTGTATTGCACAGTGGCTGGGAGGAAGGGAGTCACGATTTTGGGGTTTATGGAGGCCGTTTTTGTCCATTGAATGCCCATATACGTTTTCTGAGAACGATTTTGCTCTCCCAAGGTTGTTTTCCCCATCTTCCATTTTTTTTTGGTTGCCCACCCACATCTTTCTAAAGCTAATGAAACCCCATTTTGGGCATCCCACTGTAAAAACGCTTTTCTTCATGCCCAGCACTTGTGATTTTGCAGTTATGTGCATCCTTGTTTTGGTTTGAACTTGTGAGCAAGAAATTAGGACTGGAAGTGGACCAGAATTGGCTTGATAAACCTAGTGGGGGGAGTAACCTCTCAGAAATATCAAAAGGGATGGCTACTCTTCTATGCACACCTTGGACAAAACTAGAATGGAAGGTATGGCCTGAGGGACTGTGTATTGGTGAAGGGAATACTTCCTTGACTGGGGTGTGTAGGCATTGTGGGTGCCAAGCTAGATCGATCTTGTAGAGGTATCCATGGCTCAGTGCTTGATCTCACTAGCTTAGCAATTCATTCCCTCCCTTTGCCTTAGCAGCCTGATAAACCCAACTGTGGATTGGCTTGGCTGATTTTGGTGTATTTTGGCTAAGTGTGAGTCTGTTGTTCCCTTTTTCCTTGTAGAAATCATGCCCAACTCGGGGGTGGAAATTGTGCTGAGAGATTGATGAGCACAATTGGCCTATGGTTGGGTGGAACGTTGCAGCGGCATAGTTAGTTTCTCGGGACTACTCTGTTTTAAGATAAGTACTCTCTGGTGTTACATTCTGTAATACATTTATTTAATGACTGTCATGAAAAAGTTGAATGTATGTTAGATATGTAGATGATTTTAATTCTGTTTTGTTTAATTACTATATGCATATGTATATGTCTTGTATTATCAATGAGTTTTACTTAATGGATATGGGGCTAGATGCCCAGTTTTAGTGCCATGTTCTCTCCCTGGATCGGTCTGATGGGACGGGACTTGACAGTGTGGTATCAGAGCCATAGGCTACAACATTGGGCCTCTATGGGCCAAGTATGATCACAATTACAAGGGAAGATCCATTTCTGATCACCACAAGTTGCAACATTGGACCTAAACAGGCTAAGATTGAATAGTTCCAGAGGTAAGGTTCCTCCTGTTGAGCAGTGATAGCAGTGATCATCACAGAAAGAAAGAAGAAGGAAAAATTTTAAATTTTTCTAAGTGTTTTTGAAATTTTGCCTAAGGCTGTCTCGACGAAATTAATGTTAATTTCTTCGACGCGCGCAGCGAAAATAATGTTAAATTTTGCGTCGCGCGCGATGAAATTAATGTTAATTTCTGCGACGCGCGCGGCGAAATTAATATAAAATTTTGCGACGCGCGGGGCAAAAGTTATGTTAAATATTTGTGATGCGGCAGCGGAAGTTACGCTAATTTTCTGCGACGCGGCGGTGAAAATTAGGCTAATTTTCTGCCATGTGGCAGCAAAGTTATGTTAAATATCTACGATGCGGCAGCGGAAGTTACACTAATTTTCTGCGACACAATGGCGAAAATTAGGCTAACTTTCTGCGACGCGACGGCAAAATTAATGTTAAATCTGCGACGCGCGCGACGAAAATAACGTTAAAATCTGCGACACCAGCAGCACATTTTAGCTTAAGATTTCGCGACACCGACGGTGAATTTTAGCTTAAAATTTCGCGACACGAGCAGCGCTTTTTAAGCTAAATATCCACGACACAAGCGGCACTTTTTAAGCTAAATATCCGCGACACAGGCGGGATTTTTAGACTTATATTTCGCGACACGGTCACAGTGGAAAAATTGAGTCGCCAACCAGAGAGCGACGGTCGGCTATTTTAGCATAAATTGTTGCAACACGGTCGGAGGAGAATTCGATAAGTCCACCAAATGGGGAAAATACAGCAGCTTTTCACTGAGATTTTCAGGTGCCGAAAATGGAAAATCGCCATGAAAGTTATGCGCGAGATTGTGCGAAATCAAAAGAATTACAAAAAAAAAAAAAAACGAGGGCGCTGCCCTCGACCCGCCTTGCCACAAGGGGGCAAGCCCCCTTCACCCCTGTCGTCCCCCTGAAACCGTTGTTGATAGTGAGAAAAGTCTATGATTGGACAAAGTTGCCAATATAGGATTTTCCCATATACATGCAACCAATTTATGATATTATAATGCAGCTAACAATTGTGTCTGTAAACACATTTTGCATAATCATAGTCACATCAAAGACAGCATTCCAGATAGTGCAGTTGGAAAGTGTTGGTCTTGGTTGGGCCAAGAATATCAACATCATGGATGATGCACAGGATCCCTATGAGCCTGAGACATATGCCATGGGGGAAAACATACATGTTGAGAATGCTGAAACAGAATCCAATGGGAGAAGAAATCAAGAGACTCCCCCAGATATTGCAACCACCATGAGGAGCCTAAGGGTGGAGTTGGAAAGTTGTAGAGAAGATAATGAAAGGATGATGAAAGCTCAGGAAGAGAAAAATCAGTTGAATGCAGCCATGCTGCAGAGTTTGACAGACATCCAAAGGAAAATAAAATCTGGGCATCAGACATCAAATCCAGAAAGGAGTGGGAGTAGTTCAAGGAGGAATTCCCGCAAGAGGGACAATAGCTCAAGAAGAGTTTCTAGAGACAGAACATATACTCCAGAAATCTCTTCTAGTGGATCATCTGACTCTGAAGAATCCATTGAAGGCTCAAGCTCTTCATCTCGCAGGAGTGAGAGGAAGAGACATCACAAGAACACCTCACATGGGGAATTTAAGAGGGCAAAACCTCCTACATTTGATGGAGAGGTAAAGTCTGGTCAGGAAGCTGAAGCTTGGCTTCTTGGAATGAGAAAGTATTTCCAAGTCCAAGACTACTCTGGAAATATGAAGGTAAGGGTAGCCATCTTTAACTTGAATGGAAGATCATCCATATGGTGGGATCACATCAGGCAAGTGAGGAAGATCAATAAAAGAAAGATTGTGTGGAAGCAGTTCAAGAAATACTTCAAGTAGAAGTACCTCTTTGATAGGTACTACGATGACAAGATCAAAGAGTTCCATGAGCTGAGATTGGGACAATTGACCATGGAAGAATATGCAAACAAGTTCTTGGAGCTACTGAGGTATGTTAGGTATATTCAAGATGATAAGGTGAAAATTTAGCGTTTTCTAAGTGGACTGCCCCAGTCATATAAAGATAGAATTGAGTTTGTTGAACCTCGAACTCTAGAGGAGGAAATAAGGAAGGTCAAGTATTGCTATGATTAAAACAAAAGCAAACTTGATTTCCATAAGGCATGGAAGGACAAGAAAAATGAGAAGTTTGACCAAAGGAAGAAAGGTTTCAAACCTCCTCATATCAGAAATCAGCAAAGGCAACCATCACAGGTTGTGACTAAGCCAACTAGGATGATGGGAGACAAGACAAGAGATCCAAAGGAGCCAAGAGAACCACTTCAATGTTGGGGTTGTAGAGGAGACCACATGCTTAGGAACTGTCCACATCGGAATGGGAATGCAAATCAAGTTCACAACATCCAAGGAGCCGAAACTGTGGGTCAGGTGGTGAGGACAATCCCTAGAATCTATGCAGCACTAGACGAGCGCTAGGAAGATCATCAATCAACTGTTGTTGAAGTTGAAGGTAAGATTGCTAAGCAATATGTTTCTATTTTGATTGATCCTGGATCTACCCACAGTTATATCACTCTTAAAATTGTTGAGATTTGTGCTTTTAAGAAATTGAAGGATAGTAAATATTGGTTAATTCAACTAGCCACTGGAACCAAGAGAAAAGTTAGTGAAATTGTAGAGAAATGTCCATTAGAGATGGATGGGTTGTTCACTTATGCAAATCTGAATATTTTGCCACTTGGTTCCTATGATATTCTCATTGGGATGGATTGGCTAGAAGCACACAAGGTTAAACTTGATTGCTACAATAAGACATTTGAATGCATGGACGAAGAAGGAAACCCAAGGGTTGTAAAAGGCGTTCCAAAGGTGATTTCTGTTAGACAGGTTTCAGCCATGCAGCTGAAGAAGTTATGTAGGAAAGGTTGTCAATTGTATGCAGCCCATGTTTTGGAGGCAACAGAGGATGAAACTCTTAAGTTGGAGGACTATCATGTGTTGCAGGAATTCAGGGATGTTTTTCCCGATGAGATTCCGGGACTTCCTCCAAAGAGAGACATTGATTTTACAATTGAACTTGTACCAGGAGTTGCACCAGTGTCTGAGACACCCCACAGAATGAGTACACTGGAATTACTAGAATTGAAAATGCAATTACAAGAGTTGTTGGAAAAGAAATATATCAGGCCAAGTGTGTCCCCAGGGGAGCACCTGTTCTATTTGTGAAAAAGAAAGATGGAACACTTAGGTTATGTATTGACTACAGGTAATTGAACAAAGTCACGATGAAGAACAAATACCCATTGTCCCGAATTGATGACCTTTTTTATCAAATGAGAGGAGAAAAGGTATTTTCAAAGATTGACTTGAGGTCTAGTTACCATCAGGTAAGAATCAAAGAGGACGATATTCATAAGACAGCCTTTAGAACAAGGTATGGACACTATGAGTTCGTGGTGGTACCATTTGGTCTCACAAATGCACCAGCTACATTCATATGTCTCATGAATAGTGTTTTTAGCAAGTATTTGGACAAGTTTGTTCTTGTTTTTCTAGATGACATTCTCATATATTCTAAGAATGAAGAATAGCATGAAGAACATTTGAGAATGACATTGCAATTGCTAAGGGAGCATAAGATGTATGCAAAGTTAAGCAAATGTGACTTTTATAAAGATAAAATTCATTATTTGGGTCACATTATCTCAGACGAAGGAATATCTGTGGACCCTGAGAAGATTGAAGCCATTATGAATTGGCCAACTCCAAGGAATGTGACAAATGTGAGATCCTTTATGGGACTTGCTGGGTACTACCGGAGGTTCATTGAAGGATTCTCCAAGGTCGCAAACCCGATCACTTCTTTGCAAAAGAAGGGGATAAAGTTTGAATGGTCACCAAGATGTGAGGAAAGTTTCCAACGGTTGAAGAATCTTCTTATGAGTGCACCAATTTTGAAAATTGCAAACTCAGAAAAAGACTTTGTGGTGTGTACCGATGCATGCAATCAAGGACTTGGAGGATTTCTTATGCAAGACAACCACGTGGTATGCTATGAGCTGAGAAAGTTGAAGGAGCACGAGAAAAACTATGATACTCATGATTTAGAACTTGCAGCCATAGTACATGCTTTAAAGATGTGGAGGCATTACTTAATGGGCAGGAAATTTGAGCTAAGGATAGACCGTTGTGGTCTGAAATACTTATTGAATCAACCAAATTTGAATGCTAGGCAAGCTAGATGGTTGGAATTTTTGTGTGAATTTGATTTTGAAATCAAACACATAAAAGGGAAAGAAAACAAGGTGACTAATGCACTCAGCAGGAAAGTACATGAAATGCATGTGGCAGCGCTTAGCACTTGCCAACCAGATTTGAGGCAACAGATTGTTAACCATATTGTTGAGGATGAAGTGTATGTGCAAATAAAGGACAAATTGCAACAACAAGACCTTGAAAAGAAGTATGAAGGATACCATTTGGAAGAAGATGGACTCCTTACTTATAAGAATAGAGCCTATATTCCAAATGTGGCAGATTTGAGGAGGATTGTTATGGATGAAATCCATAAAGCTCCATACTCCGGTCACCCAGGATATCGGAAAACAATTGCTACAGCAAGAAAACATTATTTATGGCCTGGGATGAAGAAGGATGTCGCTGAATACATTTCCTGGTGCATGAAATGTCAGCAGGTGAAGGTTGAACACCAACACCCAGCAGGTTTATTGCATCCATTACCAATTCCGGAATGGAAGTGGGAAGTAATTTCCATGGATTTTCTTACAGGTTTGCCAATGACGATGAGACAACATGATTCCATCATGGTGGTGGTGGACAAGTTAACAAAGGCAACACATTTTATACCGGTTAAGTCCACACATAAAGCCGATGCCATTGCAAATATTTTCATGAAGAAAATTTTCAGGTTACATGGATTGCCTAAGGCAATAATTTCTGACAGGGATACCAAGTTCACTTCCAATTTTTGGAAGGGTCTCTTTGCAGATCTAGGTACACAGTTGAACTTTAGTACCGCATACCATCCTCAAACAGATGGGCAAACAGAAAGAGTAAATCAGGTGCTTGAAGACATGCTTCGCATGTATGTTATGGACAAACCATCCAAGTGGGAGGATTATCTACACTTGGTAGAGTTTGCATATAACAATGGGAAACAAGCATCATTGGGAATAAGTCCATATGAGGCTTTGTACAGCAGAAAGTGTAGGACACCTGTGACTTGGGATAATCTAGTGAACAGAATTGTACTTGGACCGGAATTGCTTGAGGAAATGGAACAAGAGGTTGCAAAGATCAGGAAGAATTTAAAAGCAGCCCAGGATAGATAGAAAATCTATGCAGATAAGCTTAGAGTGCATAGGGAATTCAGTGTTGGGGATCATGTGTATCTTAGAGTGAGGCCAAGGAAGAGTTCCTTGAAGCTTGGGGGTTGTGCCAAGCTATCACCTAGATATTGTGGGCCATTTGAAGTGCTTGAAAGAATAGGGCCAGTTGCATATAGACTTGCATTGCATGCTAGCACTAGAGCTCATAATGTTTTTCAAGTCTCTTTGCTTAAGAAATATGTACATGATCCTAACCATGTGATTAATTGGGATGTGATCCAGGTGGAACCCGAGGGAGAGTTCCAAATCGATCCATTGCACATCCTAGACAAGAAGGTAACATTGCTCCGGAACCGAGCCATCGGACAGGTAAAGGTGCAATGGAAGCACTACTGTCCTGATGAGGCTACATGGGAGCTGGAGGATGCCATGAGAGTGGCATATCCATTTTTGTTCAATTTTGATGAGCACTGAGGACAGTGCTAATGTAAGGGGGAGGGGAATGTAATATCCCGATTTTGACCCTATTACATTAAAATTGTAAATGATGTAAATATCATTATTAAATCATGGTGAGGAGCTCAAGGCCAAGGCCCCGTCATCGATTTATCGTTTTATGTATCGACAATTAAAACATCGGTGCATATGGTTCTTGTGCTAGTTAGGCACAATGTAAATTAAGACATCATGTAAATATGAATTTTAATGAAATACCCACAACTAGCTATGCAATGCAACAAGAGATGGGGGCATGATTTCACAAGGAATAGGGAGGGAAATTATTCAAACCCTTGAGCCAATAGTGTTAAGCCGAATTTCATGAGGAAACCCATAAACTACCAACTACCCATTTTGACTTATGCACCCAATCATTTAATTCTTCCAAGAGTTGGTTGAGGTAGTTAATGCCTTGGGAATGAAGAGGTATGGCAGCCAATTTCGTGCATGGGAAATCCATCAACCTGGGAATTCGTATTTTTGCTTCTTGGGCAAGAAAACACCCACGAAATGGTGCCCAAAGCCATCTTTCACCCATGGAATTTGCTCTCTCACGCAGTCTGAGCTAGCTGGGGCTTTCTCCCTCACATTTTCCATCTTTTTCCTGCATTTTCCATGGCTGGGAACTTGTTTTTGTATTGCACAGTGGCTGGGAGGAAGGGAGTCACGATTTTGGGGTTTATGGAGGCCGTTTTTGTCCATTGAATGCCCATATACATTTTTTGAGAATGATTTTTCTCTCCCGGGGTTGTTTTCCCCATCTTCCATTTCATTTTTGGTTGCCCACGTTTTTCTGAAGCTAATAAAACCCCATTTTGGGAATCCCACTGTAAAAATGCTTTTCTTCATGCCCAGCACTTGTGAATTTGCAGTTATGTGCATCCTTGTTTTGGTTTGAACTTGTGAGCAAGAAATTAGGACTGGAAGTGGACCAGAATTGGCTTGATAAACCTAGTGGGGGGAGTAACCTCTCAGAAATATCAAAAGGGCTGGCTACTCTTCTATGCACACCTTGGACAACACTAGAATGGAAGGTATGGCCTGAGGGACTGTGTATTGGTGAAGTGAATACTTCCTTGAGTGGGGTGTGTAGTCATTGTGGGTGCCAAGCTAGATAGATCTTGTAGAGGTATCCATGGCTCAGTGCTTGAGCTCACTAGCTTAGCAATTCATTCCCTCCCTTTGCCTTAGCAGCCTAATAAACCCAACTGTGGATTGGCTTGGCTGATTTTGGTGCATTTTGGCTAAGTGTGAGTCTGTTGTTCCCTTTTTCCTTGTAGAAATCATGCCCAACTCGGGGGTGGAAATTGCGCTGAGAGATTGATGAGCACAATTGGCCTATGGTTGGGTGGAACGTTGCAGCGGCATAGTTAGTTTCTCGGAACTACTCTGTTTTAAGATAAGTACTCTCTGGTGTTACATTCTGTAATGCATTTATTTAATGACTGTCATGAAAAAGTTGAATGTATGTTAGATATGTATATGATTTTAATTAAGTTGTGTTTAATTACTATATGCATATGTATATGTCTTGTATTATCAATGAGTTTTACTTAATGGATATGGGGCTAGATGCCCAGTTTTAGTGCCATGTTCTCTCCCTGGCTCGGTCTGATGGGAGGGGACTTAACATCAGCATGGGAGGAAAGGAAAAGCAACAAAATTCTAACATAAGCAAATACAAAAGGGTTGTACTACCAGGAAGATAACATACACTCAGGTACTAAAAACCTTTTTTTGGTTGTTGTTTCTCTTGTAATAAATTTTGGCATAAAACAATGAATTGTGAGGTACATACCAGGAGTAACATTATGGACAACAAAGTCAAAATAGTTAATAGAATTGCTATATGCTAGAAGTGCAACAATTCATGACATATTGCAAAATCTTGTAAGAATGTAGTATGCTACAAATACAACATCTTAGGCCATAAAGCTCAGGACTGTGAGAATTCAAAGAAATCCAATAAATTATGGAATAAAAAACAAGAAAAGAAGATTGAACAAGAACCTCAGTCGGCTCTATATGCTCTAAACAGAAGAAGAAATCTCTTTGTTGATCAAGAGAAAGAAAAGAGTAGAAAGGTTTGGAAAAGGAATTCAACGGACCAAAGAGGAGAAATTGATGGATTGGTTCTACGTGCAGTAAGTGAAAGGACAATTGAAAATTAGACTAAGTCTCTTGCATTGGAACAAGAAATCATGATGAAAGGTTTGGGAGATGAACCTTTCTATACTCATGTATTTCAACACAAGGATAAACTATAAACAACCAGACCTGTCGCAGAAAGAAGGTTGCACGCAAAAAGGGGCTGCGAGAGACTGTAAGCATTAATGACTAGTAAAGTAGTGACAAGACAAAGACGTGGTGTCATTAATAACCTATGGCAGATGATGGTTAAATGAATTTGGACCAAATAAAGGTGAATCTAAGTAAGACGAAAGGCAATAATGACAGCAGGAGGGTACCAAACTTCTCATGCAAGCTATCGAAAACTTATAAAGGTAGTCACTGGCCTCTATTGAAGACATCAGTCACAGAGTAAACAATTGAGAGTAAGGATCAGAGCTAGAGGAAAGCTATGGCGCCAAAGAGATAGTGCAGAACAAAGAATCCATCAGTGAATTTGCAGGAAGGGATTGCACAGACACCAAAACCATCAACATCAAAGTCGGTAAAGTTCCCTCGCAACTACATTTCGCTAAGGAAACCTACTATGGCATCAATCAACTTACCTAGCATAGAAGATACAGATGTACCAACACCGAAGATACCAGTGGGGGTACTTGTTCAAGAAAAATAGGTTGGCCAAATTTACAAATTTCAGTTTGTTGATTATGACCTAATGGACAACGAAACGTTTCCTGAGATAGTAAACAAAAACTACCTGGACAGAAAGATTAGTCCAAACCTTAATGCACCAGTTATAATGGAACTTCAAATATGGGCGTATGGACCACAAAAATCGGGGGTCCTGAATCTGATGGATATTCCTCATTTTGGAAGGAGCCCACAAGTGAAAATGTGTGCAAAAATGCTACTGTCATGGGTACATGGCGGATTTTTGTGGCTAAACAGGCCTATATATATTGATGCCAAGTTGATAGAACTAATCACTAGACTCTCTACCAGAGGCGAATATGTGAGCATCCTTCTAGATAGGAAGCAAGAAAAAGGCCTTGCAAAGAAAGTAACAGAAAAATATGGAGCCCAAATAGCTAGCAGAGGATTTTGAGTCGCACACATAAATGACAAAGCTGTGAGATTTGGAGTTCAGGTTATAGCATGCAAGCTATTCTGGAAGAGTCAGCAAGGCCAAGTCTTTGCATCAATTATTCCAGCCACAACACAATGCGTGGAGGGATTTCAATTGAACTGATCAACATTTCTCCTGAATGAGTTTTTGGATGACTCTCAAGAAACGCAAGAAAAAGGTACACCTTTTCATTACACTTGGTTGTTAATATGTCTTACACTAGTGGGATGGAAGGAGCCAAATTATATCCAATTCTTTGACAGAAGCAGGAAACCATTCTTGGTAGCAAGGTACACAAATTTGAGGTTTTCAAAAATTCAACGTAGACAGATAGAAAACAACATTAATTTATTTCTATACAATGAAGAGATTAGGGTTATCATAAATGAGACACCACACATACAACCACGAATAATGGATCTATATAAGGGAATTGCATGCTTTAAAGTAGGGATGCATCATATCTATGTACAAGCCAAAAGGGATCCCCAAAAGCCGTGGTTACCTACTATGTTTAGTTTCTCTAAGGACATTGAGTAGATTATAAATGATTGAGATCCCACATGGCGAATCCCATTGTCAAAAGAAGAAGAAGTCACGCAACAAGAGAAGCCTCTACAACAAAACACTCCACCACGGAGTAAATCCACAAAAAAATGAAGTGTAGAAATATTTATTGACGCTACATAGCATACTGCGTAGACAAAGAAAAGGATAGGAAAGGAACAAGTAGAGGAATCATCAAGAAAGAAGAGGAAATCATACAAACCTAGTTCCACTTGGGTCTTGACAGAAGATGATGTGGATCAAATTGGTTGGGAGGTCAAGAATGTCACTGAGGATATTATGGAGAAGGTGGCCATGAAGGAAGAAATGGAATATCTTGCAACAAAACAAGAGAAAAATATTCATAAAAGTTGAAGAAGAGTTTGCGACAATAAAGGATCTATTAATGAAGACTAAGAGAGAAGAGGGACAAAACAATGCACAAACACGCTTAGAAACACACATGCTCAGCATGCAGGCACATTCAACTGCACAGATGAAGGACACGATAGAGCCACAACAAATTTTCAAGATTTCGGTAGTATCACTGGTGTTTCCCACACAAGATATGGATGAATCATCATTCACAATAAGTCCAGTGGAAATGACCTTGTAGCAGTTACCCATGGACGAGTTGCATGCATTACATACATATGTTGCACAGGAAATTCGAGGGCGACATGAAGTTGTCTCGGCCTAATGGTATAAAAATTTTAACGAAAAGGAAACATTACAAGAGGAATCTTGGAAAATGCAAATGGATAAAGAAGAAACTACGCAGAAGACAGATAGGTTGAAAAAGGAAGTAGAGGAAATGCAGCAGAGGAATTCAAAATTGCAAAAGGTAGTTTAGGAGGTATGTGATAAGCTACCAGATGTATAGATAGAGAAGGACGTACCTCCAGAAGATATTGTAACCAAGATAGGTGAAGTTATTCAAGGTCTCTGTGTTAAAATTGAGGAGCTCGCAACAAAGCAACAACCAGGGACACCTCCAAAGGTCAAAGCAGAGCGAGAACCTAGACAAAAAATAATGAATATTGCTATACGCAATATTAAAACCTTGGAGCTAAAGTGTGAGAAGTTACATGAAGAAAGTGCTCAGCTATGGGGAAAGTTGGTTGCAGACGAGTAACTAAAGGAAGTGGATCAAAAGCTACTAATTGCGCAAGAGTCAGAACAAAAGATGCACGATAGTTTGACCATACTACCAATTGCTGAAAAGATGGCCAAAATGGGAGAATACAAGAAATAGTGGCAAGAAGTAAGCAAGATCCGAGAAGAATGAAAGATCCGGAAAGAATGATAGAGGATAGCCAACGGGCTTGAGCCATTACAAAATGAAGTATTTCGGATCACATAACAATTTGTGCGGATACAAGGGGAAGTCAGGGAAGCTGCCGATGAATGTACAGAAACCTGGAACATCTAATAGTGAGTAGGTGGAAGAAGTTAGTTTGGATAAAGAATCAGAAATGAAGGAGAAGGTTGCAACTGTACAAACAACTCTGCAGAAATACGCAATAACAATGCAACCAGAAATGCAAGCATAAAACATCACCTTTTGATATACAGGATATTGCGCAACATGAGTTCAGGGGGATAAATTGCAAATACTGCGCAAATACAAAATAACAAGTTTGTTACAGAATTATCCCCTTTCCATTGATGTCAAAGGGGGAGAGAATTCCAAAGGACTGAATGAAAGGGGGAAGTCTAAATTTTTGATAAGGAGCTCAGTTTTTGTTTGGTGTTGACATCAATGCCAAAGGGGAAGATTGTTATAAATAAAGTTGTCATTGATGTCAAAGTGTTAAGTTGGCTCTGCGCCACAAAATGTTAAGTCGACCTTGCACCATAAAATATTTAGTTGACCTAAAAAGTGACCCAACACTTATATAAAAAGAAGGAGTGATATCTCTATTGTTGTATCCATCCAAGTAAGTATGAAGCTATGAAAAGTGTGCAAATCTCAAGTAGAAGATGAATTTTATGGGGCTTGGAAGATGAGGATGGTTTGCGTGCAAATCTGAATGTGCGATTCGGGGTGCGCAATAGATTCGTAGCTCTAGTTGCATGGCTGATGATCAGAACTAAATAGTAGTAGCAGAGCAATGTGCGCGGAAGGAGAGATGAGGATTTTGCACAGAAACAACGTGCCAAGAAGTGCAGAACGGAGGAAAGTGCAGGGTGGATTATGTTCGAGCTGGAATCTATGTCAGGGTGGTAGTATGAGCCAAGGATAGAAGATCGGTGTCTTCTACAGGTTGGTACTTGGCAGCTCAGGTTGGTGCCTGACTGCGTAAGTTGGTGCTTGCTGATATGAGTTGGTGCTCATAATAGGATCGGTGTCCTCATAGATTGGTGCCGGTAAAATAGCAAGTTGGTTCTTGCAAGGGATTGGATGTATAAATGATAAGATTTCACATGATACGGATTCACCCCCCCCCCCTCTCAGTATCACTTGTGGTCCAATAACTTTTCCCTTCAAGTGGTAGATGGCTACTTTTGCTTCCATATTTGATGAATACTGATGCAACTGGAAAAAAAAATTGAGTCCCAACAACCAATCTTTACCATCTTCTCCTTTCCTAGATTCTCCATCCAAGGTTGGAGGCTTGATCCACCTCAATTCTCACACCAGTTCATCTCGAGCAAACCTTCAGTCTACTTTCAGAGCTGCTTGAGGAGTACTTCTTCTTCTTTTATGGAGAGAGTTTACGATGAGGTTTCCTTACATAAGTTCTAGATCCTTCGGAATCTCTTCTTGGTTCATGTTATATGTTTCTCGGATGGTCTCTTGAGGTTGATCTTTGGGTTTCTTGCATTTGTTTCAGACTATTCATGATTTGTCTTTAGGTATGTAGGTTCTCATTCCTGTCTTCAAAATTCTGATTGAGTTTTCCAAATCCAAGGGTTCAAGTCTTCTTTTAGCCGCCTATGTGTCCTTGATTCTTTTATAGGACTCAACTCAACAAATTCTTCTTCAGGGCTATATGGTCTTTGACCTTCTTCCAAGTCCATCTTCGATCTCTATAACTTTAGTATTTTCTTCTTTGATTAAATTTTATAAAAAATTGTTCAATGTTCCCACTGTATGTTGTGATGTGTTCATTCCAACAACTATTAGCACATTACAAATCTCTTTCACAACATATGCATCATAATTTCAAAATCAAATACACAAAGTTTCAAATTTGTAGAAGGCCCAACAATCACGGTGTTGAAACCTAAGCTCTGATACCACGATGTAATGTTCTTGACCCCGAAACCAAGACCAATGTCACTATGAACCCAAGGGGAGGTTGAATCAAGGTAAATGCACAACAGAATAAGGGTATCTAAGACTAGGCCATCATGCCAACAATCCAATTAAATAAAACAATCAACCTTTTTAAGGATAATGCAAACTTGCAATACATATCATTTTCCATATGCACGCGCTAAGCAAGGTAAATACAAGCATGAATGTAATCAGATATAAGCAAGCTATTAATATGTAAACTAACATCAATTAATCGGATCTACCATAGCCATATAACCAATATCAAATCATATTTGCAATCTAACCAATATCAAATTAGATTTGCAAGCTAACTTAGTCAATATAAATTAAAATATCTACAGCCTAAGTTAGCTTGCAAATATGATGGCAGCCCTCATATCTTCTTACTACCATATCTTATTATGAGGGCTTCTATCTATATGATAATAACATAGGGTATCATGGATTTCACCTACAACCTTACAAATCACAAGCAAAAACTGGATCTAAGAGCACATGTACATCATAGTACTGTAAATAAGCACATAATGAAATAATCATCATAGACTACCAACCATTACAATATGAAAAAATTCAGTTATGAAAGATATCATCTACAACCATAAAAAATCATATTCCAAGTATGTCACCTACATCCATATAAATCATAAGCAAATCATATCCATAAGCACATATAATTATGAGAATGCAAAAAATAATCATATAATAAAATACTTTTCCGATTAAGGGGAAACTAGCTTCAACCGGACAAATTTCCACCCATCCATAGACACAGTCAAGTCAATCCATACTTGAACATGTCACCCCCGAGCTGAGGCCATGGATCCACAAGCATAGGTACTCTGAACCAACAAACAGGGTGTGTTCTTTCTCAACACTGCCAACGCTACCACACAAAAAAGATCATATATCAACCATACATAATGCTTTTTAAATGAATCAAAAGGTATTCCTTACTGGAAACATCGCTCCAAACAGAATGGAACATGTCTCATAACCCAGAAATTCTCAAAAATAGGCGAACCAGATCATATAGTTGCGACCTTCTCACTACTGTGAGGAAAACCCTTCCACAATAAAATAGCTATATCTTAGCCATTCAAAAATATTTTTCAATGAAACAAAAAGTGTACCTTACTAGAAATGTCACTCCAGACACAATGGTATAGGTATCATAACCCATAAATGATTAGAAGTGGGTGAACCAAAACATATAGTTGCGCCCTCTTCGGCTCAACCAGAGAAAATACAATATATTTCCATCACAGGAAACTCGGGCCATACATCCTAAGAAATAACAATACATTTCCATCACAGGAAACTCAAGCCATGCATCCTAAGAAAGCATAACATGTTTCCATCACAGGAAACTCAAGCCATACATTATGAGAAAGCACAATAGATTTCCATCACAATAAACTTAGGACATACATCCTGAGAAAGCAAATAAAAATATATATATATGCAACACTTTGGCATAGAGTAGTCTTCATACCTCATTACAAGGCCTTCAATATTTTAAATCTATCCAGGAAACACTCTGGCATAGATCAATCTCCAATATCCATCCAGGAAACATCCTGGCATAGAGCAATCCTCCAATGATAGCTATCCAAGCAATACTTTGGCATAGACCAACATTCCAATTCACTAGAGGTGCAAGAAGAGATTATAGAAGATCCCCCATGAATCCAATCTGAGTCCTCTTATAACCATTCAAATCCCTAGGTAGAAACTAACTCAAGCTATCTGGAGAGTGACCATACTAGTTATTGGAAGATTCTCCAACTTCCACTGTGACCAATCCAATTCTCGTGAGAGCAATTCGAATTTCCAAGAGAGAGAGAGAGTCCAAACCTCCCAAGCCAACTTGATTTCAAGTGGGGACCATTCAATCATGAAGGAAATTCGAATTAGGTATGGAGAAGGTTACACAAACAAAGGATTCTTTTCCTAGAATAGTAAAGGATGAGTTACACAACTTTTGAGGTGTTAAGGCTAAAAATAGCCAGTGAGAGCGCACTTGTGCAAGTGGGGGTTATAAAACCAAGTGTAACCTCCAAAAGGAGTTACAAAATCACCAAAGGGGGGCGCATTCAACAAGGAAGGCCCACTAAATCATGAATTAGGTTCAATAGTACCAACATAGGATAAAATAATTAAAAAATAGGAAACAAAGAGTGTTGTTAGGGTGAGCCACAACCCCTAGTCCCCAACCCCCTCACATGTGGAATCCACAACCCCCCAGCCACATTAGTTGTCCATGTTGAGCTAGATATTTACTTAAAAGTAAATAATAATAATAATAATGTCCATAGTCCAGAGTCTAGGCACCTAGTGCCACATAACAACACAAATAATAATCACAACATATGTCTGGGGGATTATCACACTAGAGGCATTACACCTTTTGATGAGTTTTATGGCTTCCATTTAATATCTAGTATAGAATATGGCCAGCATTATTGAGTAATATGGTTGTCCTTTATTATTTTGAATGTCATTCTATTGAAATCTTATGCATGGATATAACGAATGATGATTATTTACTATTCCCAAATATTGTTCTAAAATTGTGGGTTTGAAGACACTTGTTTTACGGGTAGTTAATTCAACCTAATTTTGTAATTAATAACAAAAGGAGCATTTATGATTGGGGCAAGAGGAAATAAGCATGTGAGAATCGATTTGGAAGACTCATCTATTGATATCAGGTAGCATACTGAAGGATCTAAATCCAAACTGAGATAAGTTTTGTTTATGAGGATTGTCATTTGACATTCTAAGCTAAAGGAATATTTTGTTTTACATAGAATAATGTTACAAATCAAAACACAAAATTATCATGACCTAATCCATCAATGAATTGGAACTGATAAATAAAGATTATAAAAGCTTACTTGCCTATAATAAGTTCTCATGTTAAGCATGCAAGCATGAGTTCATAAATCCTACAAACAATTGTGAACATCACTGCTCTTTTATGTGCCATCTACATAACTACAATCTACAATAAACAACTAATGCAATTCCATGTAATTCTTCCAAGAGCTCATCTTGCTATACTCATTCAAGACACAAGCATATAGAATATGTCTTACAAATTTGACCAAATACTTTATTTGTTTGTATAAATTTCAATGGGCATAAATGCTCACCTCATTGTAAATTTCTAAATATGATACATTAAGAAGGAACTCTTGGTATGGTGTCTGTAGAATTTCACATTCTCTTCATAAGTCATATATGCCTTTAATGGAAATAAGAACACAAATCACTACTTTCATATAATGGAAATGACCTCCTGTATGATACTGAACACACCCTTCACTACCAGAGGTGTTATTCCACGAGACTTTTGATCTCCCTACCACAACCAAAGATGCATAAAAGTTAGTTTAAGAAATGGTATCTATCCATGATTCCATTTTTTATGGGAAGAACAATTTAATCCATAAACTATAGTTGTACTATGAATTGGGTGAATGAAAAATTGCAAGCATATTTATTTAGTATAATTTCTTGCTTGAGGATAAAAGAAAGAACACTATAAAAAAGGCTTTGTTCAACAGTATTATATCTTTCCCTGTGTTTCTTATCCTAGTAAAGGATTCATAACATTAGATGAAGACACATATAAATATATAGGTAAAAAATTTAGGCACAAACAAACAAACATGACCAGAAACAGAATATATAAAATAATGTGTAGCAGCATATACAAGGTATTATATTAAAACATCATGAAAGCTAAGAAGACAATAATTCTAGGAATTAATTAAGTGATTGTGGTGTCCTCTCGAGAGAAGACCACAAATAAATAGGATCAATTCCACAGTGGAAGTTCACTGTTGGCTGGAAATTAAATACCAAACACCTCAACAACTAAACACAAGCACCTATCTAACTTGTGTAATGTAATTATGTCCTAGAAAAACTATAGTTTTATCATCTCTCCAAGCTCATGATCACCAAGTTGCTTCAATAAACCCACATAATATATAGAGACAACCATAAATATGACCACTGATAACCCCTTTATTAGGTAAACTCACCATCAAAAAATGAGATAACAATAGAGCCATTTGCACCCAAAATATCAAGAATAATTCTATCAAACTAATAGTTTAAACTTTTGACTAGCTACTTCAAGCCCATAAGTTAGCAAGCTAACTTATGACAAGCTGGAATCAAGCTAAGTTGCTAACATAAACATGTTTAAGATATCCATCAAGGAGGTAGCCAGCGAAGTCTATGTGCCAAATATATTGAGAAAAAGTTTTAGGATACAAAAATTTCAAACTTCTCTCTAGAAACTTTAAGACCTTAGATTTTCTAAAGACCAAATATTTTGGGAGAGTGAGTCTAAACTCGATACTAATGAGTACAATGTTTAGTATTATAGTCGTTAGTCATGGATTCAACACCCATAAGTTCATGCCACTTTAGCATAAAATACTTGATATTTCCAATGACAATATTGGCATATTGCAACCAAAAATAGTGAACGTGAGGATTTTTCACCACAGGTGGCTGACTCAACCTATTTACACTAGTTCACGAATAATGTGGCAGCTTATATTGTACCAATAGCACATAATCGAGATATTAACAATCAAGATATGTATCCATTCTTGTATAAATTCAATAAATTTGTATTCGCTTATCTTTGTTTCTTCAAATGGTTTTGAAACATGAACAAAATAAGCACTAATTGCAAACAAGTTGGGGGGTCGGGAGTCAACATTCATCTAGAAAAGGAGGCTCGAATATAAAATCTAGCATTACGCCCCCCTAGGTTATATTTTAAAATGGCCAACTAAAGTAGAGCAGAATGAAAAGCCATGACAATGGTTTAGTGGCTATACTTAGTAATTCAATTCCTACATACCCAAAAGCTACAGCCTACACAACTACACTAGGACATCATGTTTGAGGAAAGATCGGGCTGCTTAGAAGAATGCTAAGAGTATGAGGAAAATTATCATACTACGTGTTTGCATTAGATGGAAGAAGAAAGAAAGAAATTATATCAAATTCCACATTGCACAGTTGACCAAAATATGTCAATTGAACACTACATATATCAAGCAAAAATGGCAATGTGGTAGTAACCAAGGCGTCTACAGCAAAGAAGAGACAAAAAACAAGCTAAACTAGTGAAAGAACAAAAAACAAGCTAAACTAGTGAAAGAACAAAAAACAAAATAACAAGACAGTGATAAACATCGATAGATAACCCCTAGATAATGAAGCAGAGAACAATCCTATGTTGGAGGAAAGGAAGAACAATAAATCCTATGGCAAAGAAATTTCATCGAATCAAAAACAAAAAATGAGAAAGAGTTAGATCCTAATTTGCATCAGAATCAGATGTGACTGCAACACTGTCAAAGCACCAGTGTTGAGCTTGGTTAGGATACGAAGTGTTTGTTCCAGCATGTTTTCATGTAACCATGGATAATAAGTTCACCATACACATTAATGACAAGGACAAGAATGTAATATTTTATTAGGAGATACTGCCCCAACATAAGGCATCCTATGAAATTCAATTCTACAAAGGTTGTGGTGCCAGAATAGAAGGCAAAGCATGAATTCCATCCTCTTTTTTTAGAATCCCAAGAGACTAAAGAAATTTTAGAGGAAGAACTCACATATGAACTTTCCAATATGAAGCACATTTCCTATCAAACTCAACCATAGATAAAAGTCATTAGATGCCAACATGTTATTATGTAACTATTGATAGCAAATTCACAACAAACAGTACTAACAAGAACAAGGATGTAGAGGATGTTGGTAGGAGGTCATCCTGCCCCAACATAGGGAATCCTATGTATTTAACTTCTGTGTAATAAGCTACAATGGCAGAAAAAAAAATGGCAATTTGGAAGGAAGACCTCTTTTCAGTTGGATTATTTTCTATCAAGCTCCACCATAGATAAAATTCACTAGATGACATACCATCAAAAATTGGGCTCACACACCTCACCACTCAAAATGCACCTTAAGGACCCATGCAAAAAGAGAAGTCTCAAGGTTTTATGTCATCCGTTTGGATGTAGTAATATCAGTGATGGAGATCCCTTCACATCTGGTGGATTCACTCTAGTGAAGAGATAACTCATCCACAATGGCATCTTGTTGCATGTGAGAATTCACCAAAAAAGGTTGAGCATGGTGTTATAGATTCCCATTGAGTGAGCACATTACTAATTTTTAGCCTTGAAGTCACCAAGTGGTATGATGTCATGAATGGGGCTGCAATATCAGGATTTATTGTTCCTGGGGTACACCTTTGATCTTATAGAGGGTTGATTACATATCTTCTTCTCTCATACTTGTTGCCATCAATACAAGGAGATCTTGGAGAAGAGTATATCAAATTTTTCCAAAGATAATCTACCCCAGCATGTCCTTCAATGACATCGATTTCTTTAGCACTAAGATCTAAATAAGATCGCATGATTCATTAAAGAACCAGATCTAAATAAGATCGCATGATTCATTAAAGAACCAGATCTAAATAAGATCGCACAATAGGAGTAATTGTAGATTGACAGAGATGGAATTAGATTTTTTTGGGTGTAGAGCAAAGTGAATGGAAAACATAATGTGGTCAATTGGAATCGAACTGAGAACCTCAGATATTGAAGCATTGGAGTAAGGACCTATAGAGGTTGGTTGCATATCTAGTAATGTCTTAATGATTTACTGTAATGTTTAGATCCAGTTACAAGAATTTTATTTCATGTAATAGTTCAAACTTTGGGATTGGGTTCTTGGAAAGTTGAAAGGCCAACCCTCGTTGAAGAGAACCATAGTTTGAATGGGCTCATGGGAAGAGATTGGATCGTTGGTCAATAGAGTTCCTGTAACCATTGCAAGGAAAAGAGTGTTGGCATAAAGGGCCAATTGAGATCCAATATCCATCACTAATAATGTCACATCCAAATGGATGACATAAAACATAAATGTACTAGCATCCAACCATACCCTGGGATTTAATCCAAGCATTCGCCCCTTCGATGAAATGAGAAGTTTAGCAGGCCTAATTTGGATCAAATGCCATGAACAACCCAAAGTTCAAGAAAATGTAGCAAATCATAATAAAGAAATTAAATGAAAGTGGGATAAATACTTAGCTAAACTTGGTATCGAGAATTCGCTTAACCTATTCACAAGCTTGATAGAGGTTGAAGAACTCATTGCAAGTTGAATCCAAAATCAATTGATGGATGCATTCATCCAAATATTAGCTTCTCATGAGGGTATCACCGATATTGTTGCTTATCATTGAACTCACTGGATTCACCAAGATTGTTGTTTATCACTGAACTTTTGATGTCCTCTACTGCACATCAGAAAAACTATATTAAAAAAAACCTAAATCTAACTTAGTTTTTTTATCCATGTCAAACTTTGGCTAGCCCCAAAATTGAAACTCCTCAAAATGAAAATGAATTACTTTTATTATGTTTTGTTTAGTATTTTCTATATGTTTATTTATTTGTTTATTTTATATATGTATTAATCCAAAACTATATTGTGTTATAACTTTTACATTTAAATATATAACTATATATTATAATATGTTTTAAGTAGAAAACGGAAGGGGTTTCCTCACGGTGGATTATTTCCATGCGGGGGAGCCACACCTATTTGACCCTGGATCTTGGGCTGTAAACGGCTACACATCTTGCTGGTGGCTGCGTCCATGGGAGCAACAGCCGTCGTGGGGCTTTGACTGGGGTTACAACCTCTGCAGATTCCAGTGGCTCGTTTCTTTCCAAAGGATTTCTGGAATCGTTGTCTGTTCTTCCCCAGGGCAGAATCCGTGGACGGGGATTCTCAAAATTGGTGGCGCAAGGGCTGGAACAGCGTCAGACGATCCGGAGAATGGTCTGAATCCGTTATTGACGATGCCGGAAGCTGCTGCAGTGGGCCTAGATGGAAACACTTTGTTTGCAGGTTCAAGACCGACGGCAAAAGCATCTGCAGTTCCAAGCCCTCAAGATTCCAGTACGATCCTCTGAGCTACGAGCTCAATTTCGACCACGGTTCTCTGCTGGACGAGGATTATCAGCTCCATGCTTTGCCTTTATCTGCAGTCAAGCCCGGAGAGTCTACGAGCGCCCTATGAATGAAACCCTGAAAACCCTAGCAGATCTTTAAAATAGATACAAAACCTGCATGTCATGGTGGAATGGAATTCGTTTTGAGGTTTTCGGTCTTTCGCTTGGCAATTTCTGGACAAAAATAACAATCTTCTGCTATTTTGTCAATTTTAGGCGTGTATTTGTGTACTCTGTCGAGAAGCCTCTGGATCCATGGATCAAGGATCTGCCTGCTGCGGATTCTGTGCCATGAACATCAACAGCTGCAACGGCCTCGCCTGCCTCACCAAGATCGATGCCGACTCTGACTCCGCCACCACCATCACGCCCTTGCCGCACATGTTCATCGTCCCTTTCATACGGTGGAGGCATCTGGGGACTGAATTCAGCGACGCTCAGCTTGCTTCGGCGGACTGCTCCAGCCAAAATGGGGTTTCTCTGGCTGATTCTTCATCAGGGGTTTGCTTGCTGGCTGTTTTTGCTGGTTTGGGAGGTCTACCGTGTCTGCTGCTCTGTCCACAGACATGGATCTTCTGCTTCCTCCGATGAGGGTTTCGGTTTTGACGGATCTATATCTTTCTATGGAGAGTCTGCTATAATGCGAGCTGTGGATGGTCATAGCTTCTTGTTCTTGTGTGGCTATGGTGGATTTGAGCAGGTTTCTGCTCACACTTTGTTCAAGATTTATCTGTTCTTCTCTCTGGGTTTCTCTTTTTTTTTTGGTTCAGCTCTTTATAAGCTGTTGTTTATGCTTATATGGGACAGAAATATGTGAAAATGTAGGGATCCTTGTTGATTCTACTACATGTGCAATATGTAATTTTGATCATCTTTTTGAAATAAAATTACGGACTTTTTCCAAGGAAAAAATATGTTTTAAGTTAATCATTCTAATTAACTAATGTTAATCCATCACATAAGTCATGTGGCCTAATTATTTATATATTGTATGGATTAGAGACTCCCTTGCAATTTCATAAATTTTAACGTTGTATATGGATTCAGAGACCCCCTAGTGGGGGTCTCTGAATCTATCTACAACATTAAAATTTCACAGTCAAAATTGCAATTTTCCATGTTCATTAGACCACCTCCCTAGTACAATTTTAGTGATTAAAACTGGCAATTTCAATCATCTGTAAAAAAGTATGTCGGAATTATTGAAATTTGTGGGAAACATAGGGAAGATTAATATGCTCCATGATTAGCTTTATCCATGATCAATTAAGTCGCTCGTCAAGGACTTGATAGTATCTTCCTACTCATTATTATGTCATTCACCTTCCAAATTAGCTGCAATGGTCAATTGGATCTCTACTTCAAACACGCTAATGGGTCGCTAGAAGGTGAGCCACTTTGTAACCAACTATAGACTAGAGGGACACCAACAAATATTGCATATATAGATACTTGCCTCGATGAATTAACAAGAGCGTAAGTGTCTTTCCCGATATAGGGAAGGAGCGAAGATGGTTTCCTCCCCCGATAAGTAAAATTGGAGCATATGGACGAACACCTATTTTTTTTGGGCCCTGTAAGGAATCAATAAGAACTAAAGCCCAAATATAGAGGGATTTCTAAGACTCGATTTCCATGGGGAGAGGGGGATGGGGAATGATTATATAAGATGCTACTTGAATTGACACCCTCTTTGACAGATTTATCAGTAGTCTTTCATTTCATGCATAATCGTTGTCATACCATTGTTATTATTAAATCTAAAATCCTTTTTTGAAGGTTGTGTTTTTCATAACCTATAAGAGCACACTTGAAATGGTTTAACCTTGATAACTAATTACATTTCAATTGTGTTTTACATAACTAATAGGAGTTATACTGGAAAATATAATTTTTAAAATAGGGGACTATGTTGACCTCCTAGTTAATGGCCAAATTACTAAGTTAATCTCTAGAGGGCATATTAATGTTTGGACTAATTCATATTAATCTAGTTGTAGTTGTTATCTAGTTTTAATTTTTTATCTCTGAACTAAATTAGTCATTTTTAGTTGTGCCACTTATATTTAATTATTTTTTAATCCAATGACTAAATTTGTCATTTTTAGTTCTGTTGCTCAAATTTAGTAGTATTTAGCTTAAAAACACTATCGTGACTAACTATTTTAGTCACATAGTCATTAATTTTCCAAATTCTATTAGTGGCTATGGTTTAAGTTACAATGACTCCAATTCTATTGTTAACGCCACATAAAACACATTTACCTAATTGCTTGCATGAAGGCCATCTAACCACAGTGATGCACCCCTGGGTTAATCCATGGACGAGAGAGTTGACATTTACTATGCTAATAATTATTAGCATTGTTGTTTCCCTTTTCCGTAATGGAAGCTAGATGTTGGAGATTAAAGAAGAGTGTACCCTCATCGTAATGGTTAGGACATTAGTTCATTCATACCCCGCTCTTATCGGGGTATGGTATTCCTTGGTTTTGATACTTGTATGGTTTTCATCATTTGTTCCTCAGCACTGAGAAGGCCTTTGGAATTTCTCCAGGCTTCTTCCATTCAGCCCTCTCCCTAGTATAATGAAGGGACCTTGAGGTTACTCATACTTTCCAGCATTGTTTGGTAATTCCTCCTAGGTACAATGCTTGGCATTGTTGTTGGTCATCTTGATTTTTAAGAAGGTAGCCGGTGACACAATGATTTTTGCATATGGATTTCTCTTTTGCATTTTCTTTTGTTATTTATGCTCTTGCACTCTAACAATGGGTCCCTTATGCCTTTACGGGGATCCCATTAGGATGCACCCAAATCAGTTTTAACGGTGTGACCAGTTCTTGTTCCAAATCACCACGTAGGGTTAATAGTTTTTTCACCGGCTCGGGTAACTAACAGGATTTCTACAATTTGTCTCTTGCTCATTTATTTAAAGTTACCGCTTATTTCTTCAAAGGTAATTACTTATAAAATCAAGTTTATTTTACAAGTTGCTCGTGATCATGGTCTGAGCTGGAGACCATGGAAACTCACTAAACCCTGCTTATTATTGACCAGGTACTGGGAAATCTATTTATAGTTACTTATGGCTTCAACAACCTGGATATCATTTTTAGCTTTTTAAGGGTTCTACATTTTCATCCATTTGAGGCATATGGGCAAGACAAATGAAAAATATGGATTTTATCCAGTTGTGGGAAGATATGTGTTAGGTGTTATGTATGATATGGATGTAGGAGAAGGTGGTGCCATTTGAAGTGGTAGTATCGGAGGTTATTGGCTAGCATTTAGGTATGTAAGACTATAGGGTCCATCAGATAACTGACCAAATGGAATATTTGGTGCAGTTGCAGGTGCCACTGATATAGGTGGTGCTGGTGGGTATTGTTGTACCATATTGAGTGGTACAAAACTCGTAGGTTGGGGAACATTTCCTTAGTGAGAAATAGTCCCAAAAAATACATATATAAAAATTATGCATGGTGTGTTCATACTGTTCAGATCGCACCGCACACTTCAATGCTCATTTTTAAACTATTTTCCTAGTTATCTTCTTACTTCTTGCTCTTGCCAGCAATGTATTATTGTGTTGCATGTGACTCAATTAGAGACTTGGATTCGCCCAGTATCTTCTATACCAGGTATGCCTAAGTCTTTCTCAAGTAAGGAATTATGCATGCATATTTTACATACATATATATATATACTATGTGTGTGTGTGTGTATACCATTATATATATGTATATTCCAATGTTTTAACCCAACCCATAATTATATCATTTTAAAAACTATTCAAAATATTTCAATACAAGTTTACCTATAAGTAAACTCATACCAAGTACCAAGCGAATTGGTGGATCTAGGCTAAGTCGAAACCACCTATATAATTTGCTAAAGGGTATATCCATATTCCTTCATGATATCATTATATCTTTGAACCATATTAACGTGATAACCTCACCACTACCCTAACAATGGTCATGCATAGGTCGATTACATACATGTCTCATCTGTGGTATAACCCTAGTCATAGGTTATGGCATGTGTATCGCCCTAAGGGGCCATGCTTGACTTGCTATGGTGTAAGTTATGATAACTCTATTTATATTGTTAATGCCGCATAAACCACCTTTACCTCACTGCTTGCATGAAGTCATCCCCGGGTTAATTTGTGGACGAGAGAGTTGACATTTACTATGCTAATAAATATTGGGGTTGTTGTTTCCTTTCTCCGTAATGGAAGCTAGATGTCAGAGATTAAATAAGAGTGTGACCTCCTCATAATTGTTAGGACATATATTCATTCATACCCCACTCTTATCGGGGTTTCGTCTTCCTTGGTTGTGATACTTCATGGATTTCTCCATTTGTTCATCAGCACTGAGAAGGCCTTTGGCCTTTCTCCAGGATTCTTCCATTCAGAACTCTCCCTGGTATAATGAAGGGACCTTGAGGTTACTTGTACTTTAGAGTGTTGTTTGGTAATTCCTCCTAGGTACAATGCTCGTCATTGTTGTTGGTCATCTTGCTTGTTAAGAAGGTAGCTAGTAGCATGGTGATTCTTGTGTATGGATTTCTCTTATTCATTTTCTTTTTATATTTATGCTCTTACAATCTAACAATGGGTCCCTTGTGTCTTTGTGAGGGATCCCATTAGGATGCACCCAACTCAGTTTCAACGGTGTGACTGGTTCTTGTTCTAAATCACCACAGAGGGTTAATAACTATTTCACCAACTTAGGTAACTAACAAGGTTTCTATAAATTGTATCTTGCTCATTTATTTAAAGTTACCACTTATTTACTCTGAGGTAATTACTTATAAAATCAAGTTTATTGTACAAGTTGCTCATGGTCATGGTCTGAGCCGACGACCTTGCAAACTCACTCAACCCTGCTCGTTGTTGACCATGTACTAGGAAATCTAGTTATATTTACTTATGGCTTCGGCATCCTGGATATCTTTTTTAGATTTTTAAGCATTTCCATGAGGTGTCCCTCTCAAATTGGATATGGTCAAGATACCTCAGCACAACCTCGTCCCAGTATATTAAGTTTAGCATAAAATTCACAACAAGAGCATAAGGATCACTGAAAGAAACACAATCACAAGATAGACACAAATTTATCCTAGGAAACCCTCATGGGGTAGAAAACCCAGCAAATCTTCCTCAATATAGATGACCAAAAAATACAAAGATGTAATCCCCAAACAAGAGCTCCTTCTCCTCCTTTGCAGATCTCTCTCTCTCCTATGAGAGTTTCACAAGTGAGTGAGTGTGTGTTAAATGAGGAACACACCTCCTCTATTTATACTTTACTTCACTTGAATTTAACCCTAACTGGGTCCACTTCTCCTAGGAGATTCTAATAACCCTTAAACAACTAACTCAGGGCCGACCCCACTAGGGAGGTCTAATAACCCTAGTTACAACATCCCGATGGAGGAATAAACATCTCCGGATATATGATAAAGTCCTGACGGAGGAATGAAACATCTCCGAAATAATAAAGCACAAATAGAATATCCTTAGAAGTTACAATATTTCAACACTCCCCCTTAACGAGAAGGATATTATAACAACATTTGCAGGAGCAAGGAGTCATCAACAACATGATACATGATACATCTATAAATCATTGGAAGCTTTCTTCAATTATCATCAGTAACTCAAACAACTACTGGAACATCTTCAAGATCTTCAATACTGGAACATCAACATATTCAGTACTGAGTCTTCATCTTCTACAGCACTTGATCAGCTACAGCAACATCATCAAATGGATCTCCCGATCAACAACATCATCTGGATCTCTTGATCAACAACATCATATGTATCTCTTGATCAACAACATCATCATCTGGATCTTCCGATCAACAACACCATAATCTGCAATACACATGATCTAATTACGGGATGATCAATCCCTCTCACTTTAGGACAGAAGTCCAAGGATGATAAAATCCTGATCCACTTACGAGATTATCAATCCCTATCACTTTAAGACACCATATCATGTCTAGGGACGATGCAATCCCAACCACAATGCCAGTACTTTTACAACTGGGGTGTGACCTAGATCAAATCTAGGATTTTCAACTACAAAGCCAGTACTTTTTCAACTGGGGTGTGGCCTAGATCAAATCTAGGATTTTCAACCTGTGAATGATCACCTGCTACTACACTGAGTAGTCCATGAGCGTACATTACATCATTACAGGACCTGCGAATGATCACCCGCTGCTATACTGAGCAGTCCAGGAGCGCACATTACATCATTCCAGGCTCAACATCTTTCTCGGAGACAAGATTCTACGGATTCCTTTAGGACATGTGTCCAGGGATGATACAATCCACTCGTCAACTTAGACCAAGTCTAAGGAATACTCATCGACCTCATCGTCGGAACAGGTATCCTCATCATCGACCTCATTGTCGGAATAGGTATCCTCGTCATCGATACAAGTATCCTTATCATCAATACATGTATCCTCATCACCGACCTTATCGTCGGTATAGGCAATCTCATCATTGATACAAGTATCCACATCGATACCAGTATCCAAATATCATCATCAACCACATCACTCCCCCTTTCGAGGAGGGTCCTTCTGAACTACACCAAGCTTGTCTCGAAAATACTCAAACTTTACTTGAGACAGAGGTTTGGTCAAAACATCAGCAACTTGTTCGCCAGTGCTCACATATTCGAGCCTTATTGCTCCTTTCTGCACCATGTCCCGTATATAAAAATATCGGATCTCTATGTGATTTGACTTATCATGAAACACTGGATTCTCTATCATCTTGATACAACTCTGGTTATCTCACAGGATCACAGTGGGGTCCATCTCTAAGTCAAACAATCCTGATAACAACTTCTGAAGCCATATCGTTTCACAACTGACAAAGAAAGTAGCTATATATTCCGCTTCAGCTGTGCTGAGAGCCACACTAGACTGCTTCCTGCTAAACCATGAGATCATGTCATATCCTAGACAATAACATCCACCCGATGTGCTCTTCCTGTCTGATACACTTCCATCCCAATCAACATATGTGTAGCTATACAATCTAAAATCATGATCTCCAATATAGTATAGACCAAAGTCTATCGTACCCTTTAGGTACCTCATTACATGCTTTGCAGCTACCAGGTGGACACGTCTAGGCTCAACCAGATATCGACTCAAGGTGTTCACAGCAAAGCATATATCTAGCCTAGTATTCGTCAGATACATCAATGACCCAATAATTTGTATGTACAAAGTTACATCCACTAACTCTAATGAGTCATCATCTAACAGCTTCAAGTTGGAATCCATGGGAGTGGCCATGGATTTGCATTCCAACATATGAAATCTTTTCAAGATTTCCACAACATACTTTCCTTGGTTGAGAAAGATTCCTTCTGGGCCTTGCCATACTTCCAAACCTAGAAAGTAATGCACCAATCTGAGATCTTTCATCTCAAATTATGCAAAGAGCTTCTTGTTGCACTCGACAATCTATTTCTCATTTCCATTCAGAATGATATCATCCACATATAGAAACAATATGACAGGTTCATAATCCATAACCTTGAGGTAAAAGTTAGGATCAACTTTACTCTTGGTAAAGCCCAAGCTCGTCAAGAAGCTGTCAATTCTTCCATACCAAGCTCTGAGAGCTTGCTTCAACCCATACAAATCCTTCTTCAGTTTGCATACGTGGGTTCTTCTATATTCAACCTCAAATCTTTGTGGTTGTCCTATGTACACTTCTTCCTCAATCACACCATTCAGGAAGGTTGTCTTCACATCCATCTGGTGTAATTTCCACTTCATCATGGATGCAAGTGCCATGATGGTTCTAATGGAAGTTGACCTTGCAACATGTGCAAATGTCTCTTCATAGTCAATTCCCTCTTTCTGAGAGAATCCTCTAGCCACAAACCTTGCCTTATACTTTTCAATGCTACCATCTGCAGCATGTTTTATCTTGTATATCCTTTTGGAGGATACCACACTCTTGTCTTTTGGTTTGGGAACTACATCCCAAACATCATTCTTCATTATTGATTGGTAATCCTCCGTCATTGCTTCTACCCATTCTTTCTTATGAACTGCTTCTTCATAACTGGTAGGTTCTTGATCTACAAGATCACACATCAAAGCCACATAGCTAGAAAATGGCTTTGGTTTCTTGCTTACTCTTGTGGAGCCTTCTGGAGCTACATACTTTTTTGCTCCCTATATAATATCTCTTGCCCATGTTGGCTTTCTCTTCCGTGATATGTTCATAGGTTGTGGTTCTTGAGGTTCTATCATATCATGGTCTTCTGGTGTTTCCTCTTCGGGGAAGGAAACAACTTCTGTATTTCTAGGAGGTATATCTTCTTCATATACTTCTTCATACTGGCACTTTCTGGATCTTTTGAGAGCAACTTCTTCATCAAATATTACATCTCTATTAATTTCCATGTGATGGAATCCTAGGATGTAAATTCTGAATGCCTTGGATGCTTCACAATACCCAACAAATATTCCCTTCTTTCCGGAAGGGTCCATCTTAGTTCTCTTTTCTTTTGGTATGTGAATATATATAGGGCATCCAAATATATTGAGGTGGCTTACCTCAGGCTTCTTCCCTGTGAACACTTCTTCTGGAGTCTTGAATCCAAGGGCACTACGAGACAATCTATTTTGCACATAAACTATTGTCCTTGTTGCTTTAGCCCATAAATGCATAGGTAGATCTTGATCATGTATCATTGTCTTCACTGCTTCCATAATGGTTCTATTCTTCCTTTCTGCAACACCATTTTATTGAGGATTATAGGGAGTGGTTAGTTCCCTCTTGATTCCAGCTTCTTTACAAAAGACTTCAAAATCATTTGAAGTATATTCTCCACCATTATCTATTCTGAGGGTCTTGATTCTCTTTTCTGAATTATTTTCTATCAAGGCTTTGAATTCCTTGAATTTTCCAAAGACTTCATCTTTTCCCTTCAAGAAATATATCCAAGTCTTTCTTGAATAGTCATCAATAAATGTAAGGTAGTATTCAAATCCACTCAAAGATGTGGAAGGCATGGGACCACATACGTCTGAATGGATCAATTCCAAAGTACTTTTAGTCTTTGTTTCACTCTTTGGAAATGGGTTCTTGATATTCTTCCCTTTTGCACATCCTTTGCAAGTGCCTTCATGATCAATCTTAAAATATGGTAGTCCTATAACTACTTTGCTCACATGAGGTAGTGCTTTGTAGTTAATGTGAGCAAGCCTCCTATGCCATAGCTCACTTGGGCTAGTGGCTTCATGAACAAGGGTTGCTTTTGAATGTCCCTTGAGTTTATATAGCCCTCCTTCCTCTTCACCAATAATAACTACATCCTCGATTGATTTTTCTTTGGGCCACATGAGTACTTGTCCATCTATGAATGCAACCCTATAACCGTTCTTATCTAATGTTGAGATAGAAAGTAAGTTCTTCTTCAAACCTAGTACATATAAGACTTCCTTCATCTTCATGGGAGTTCCAGAATCAAGCTTGTAGCTTGCTTCACCAATTCCCTTGATGGGATATTGATAGTCATCTCCTAAATATACCTTATGTGGAGAGGTATTCTCTTCAAGTCTTGAAAGAGTCTTCTTTTGTCATGTGATGTGCTTTGAAGCACCACTATCAATAAGCCATGTATCTTCTCTAGGTGTTACAGACCCAGAGAGTGCAGAGAATAGAACATATTCTTCTGCATCTTCTTCTTCTACCTTAGCTCTTTTTCTTTGAGGTATTTCTTCCTCTTCTTCTTCACTATCATCTTCTGCTAGATGTGCTTGATGTCTTCTGTGGTGGAAACCCTTTTTGTGTTCTCTTTTCTTTGATGGTCAATTTCTAGCAATGTGTCATATTTTGTGACAATTGAAACATGGGAATGAAGAGTGATCTCTTTCTGGATTAGCTCCTCTTTTCTTTTGAAACCTTTGTGGAGGTTGAGACTCCTTATGGCTTCCCTTCTTGAAGTGGGGTTGACTCCTTCTTCTCTTGGTATGGGTGGATAATGCTTGATTATCTTCTTTGAGTAATGCTTCTCTATTGGCCTCTTCTTTAATGCAATCCTCCCATACAATATCAAACTTCATACTTTCTTTTCTGGCACACATGGTTTGGATGAATGAATCCCAAGGTCTAGTGAGACCATTGAGAGCAGTCATGACTAGCTCATCTTCATCAAGGGTGTCTCCAATGGCTTCTATTTGTTCCTTGAACTGGGAGACCCTTGTGAAGTAATCATGAATAGATTCTCCTTGATTCATCTTGGTACTCTTCAATTGGGTTCTCAAGTTCATCTTCCTGTTGATGTTCCTCCTTTCATACATTCTGGCTAGGGCATCATACATTTCCTTCGAGGTCTTCTTGGATGACACTTGAGGGATCAAGTGGTCTTTGATAGAATCAGCAATGATTCTCTTTGCCCTAATCAAGTCTTTCTTGTGCTTCTCTTTAGCTTCATCTTTCGCAGGTTCTGCAATTTCATCTTTGATATATTGGGAAAGATCATTCTCTTCAAGAATGATACCAATCCTATATTTCCATGCCTGAAAATTCTCTATACTCTCTAGCTTGTCCTCAAGCTTAGTGCTTGGGGCCATCTTATCCAGGAGGTCACCAAAAATTGAAAATTCTCAAAATACAAAACAGACCTTACCAGGAGATGTGCTTGACTGAATTGAGTTGACTGGTGTACTCTATTTCTGGAAATTTCAACTTTTCACCCTTCAAACTTGACCAACAAATTTCGGGTCTGTAACAGGTTTTCTGGTTCACTGGTTCGCAGCTTTTCTGGTTCACTGGTGCACAGGTTCGCAGTTTTTCTGGTTCACTGATTTTCTGGTTTTCTGGTACTTCTGGTCCAAAATTCAAACTAGGGTTTGACATATCCCGGGGTTCTACCCACTCAAAAAATTCGATCTAGGGCTCAAAATTTCGATTTTGAGGAGGAGCATCCAGCCATGCTCTCATATTCCAAAAATTCCAACTTTTGCAAAAACCCTGATTTTCACCGGAGGAGAAGAGAGAGGTATTTCCACCGGAGGAGGAGAGAGAGGTATTTTCACCTTGTGAAAGATGTCATATTCAAGCTAGCTCTGATACCATGTTAAGTTTAGCATAAAATTCACAACAAGATCATAAGGATCACTGAAAGAAATACAATCACAAGATAGACACAGATTTATCCTGGGAAACCCTCATGGGGTAGAAAACCCAACAAAGCTTCCTCAATATAGATGACCAACAAATACAAAGATGTAATCCCCAAACAAGAGATCCTTCTCCTCCTTTGTAGATCTCCCTCTCTTCTATGCGAGTTTCACAAGTGAGTGAGTGTGTGTTAAATGAGGAACACACCTTCTCTATTTATACTTTACTTCACTTGAATTTAACCCTAACTGGGACGGCTTCTCCTAGGAGAGTCTAATAACCCCTAAACAACTAACTTAGGGCCGACCCCACTAGGGAGGTATAATAACCCTAGTTACAATATCCCGACGGAGGAATAAACCTCTCTGGATATATGATAAAGTCCCAACAGAGGAATGAAACATCTCCGGAATAATAAAGTACAAATAGAATATTCTTAGAAGTTACAATATTTCAACATGGTCGATATCTTATCAATGTATTTAAACAAGCCTTTTTGATTTTACTCGTTATTTAGCCCCAACAAGCATGTTAAGGCCGTAAAGGTGCTAATAGTGGTTACAATTGTAATTTTGCTCCGACTAGTATATATACCCACTGTAACCTCGAGCATTATGCTTCTTTCTCATAGAATACTTGTTGATTTTGACGTTACTACTGAGCATTATTTGTGTGCCTTGTGAACATTGTTTCTACTTGCTTAATGGAGGCATTATTGTAGGTTATGTTCAATGATTTTGATAACCTAATTTGTTAAACCCTAAATTGTGGCCCATTCCCCCTAAATTAGCCTACTTTATATTAGTATTGTTATATTATTGATGTCGGCTTGAGTCCATTAGTGGTAATTGTATCTCTTTGTCTCTTATATGTATGCAAGGATACCTTTTCATTTGAATCATCTTGTCTTGTCTTGTGTATTTATTACATTGTATAAGGAGGTTGCCTCCGCAAAGAGACTTGATATTATCTCTTTTATTCATTATCAAGGCATGGATTACTATTTCTTGTCCATTTATGCTCTTTTGGGGAATTTGTTGCATAAAATTTGGCATCTGAGCTTGGACGCTTCCAAAACAAGTCATCTTGGAATTTTCACTATATCTTTTTTTAGGACGTTTCAAACAACAAAACTCAGAGGTGAAGTAGAATACAAACCAAGCTATCCATGGTACAAGTTTCATAAGTTGACTCATTATAGGTTCGGATTTATACCTAGTGGAAGTTAGGGTTTTCGACTAGCCCAAAAACTAGTCTAAAAATGGTGTCATTGGAAAAACTGTTATATTTGGAGCATGCGAGCTCCAAATTGAATGAGAACTATTTCACATGAAATAAAATGGACTATAGTATATGTGGTATAAATTTCACATTCAAATCCAAAAAAATGGACGTGTGGCAGGTTGTACAATTTCACTCTCTAGAAAAGTTCAAAAATTAGCACATTGTGGTAAAGTTGCAGCCATTTCCCCTTGACACATCAAAATTTAATGAAACCTATGACATTGGAAAGAGGACATATTAGGCTACTACATGTCGAAATTTTAGACTTAGAGGCACTAAAATTTCAGAGTTCCATCAGGTGGAAGGTCGACCAACAAAACAATCTCCAAATCAAGGTTTTAAAAAGGTACACCATTTCAAATTTGAATAACTTCTAGGAGAAGGATCTATTTGGATTGATTTCAAAGCTGTGATAAATATCATATATATATATATATATATATATATCTTCCTAAAGGAAAATATCCATCACTCTAAATAAAGAGTGATCATTAACTTCCCATGATGAGCTATACATTCAAATTCAAGAGTTTACATTGTCTTACAAAATTCTATCCAACTTGGATCAGAAAGCTTCAAAAAGGGCTTCTCTTAACTTCAATTCCTAAAGTTCCTTGCATTGAGCCAACTACATATACTTACTTCATTGCATAACAAAATTACAACCTTTCACTTGAAGATAAAACTTCATCCTACAGGATGATGAAGCTGAAATTCCACTCTGATTTCTCCAGGTGGAATTAGCAGAGCGTTTTTTGAAAGTAGATCAGCCTCAGCATTGAGTTCTCGGTAAACATGTCTGAAAGTGATAGAGCTGAAGATGTTGATTAGGCTTTGAATTTGAGTTAAGAGAGACTGCAAATGAGGAGCTCTAATCTGTAACTTGTGGTTAGCCCAGTTGATAACCATTTTTTAATCACCGAAAACTTGGAGATTCATAATCTAGTGCCTTAGTGCAGTAAGCAACGCTGCCCATAATGCTGTTAGTTCAACTTTGTTGTTGGTCCCGTGCCCAGTGCCATAGAGGATGTTTATTTTATTGTGATCATTGAGATAAATAACTCCTCCCGAGCCTCCTAATTGTGGATTGCCCTGACTGGCCCCATCAAAATAGGCCCATGGAAAGGTGTTATCAATGGTGGGATGGATCACAACCCTCTGCTTCTTCTGAGTCTCCTCTTTTTTGTGTTCTTTTTTCCACTGCACGATTAGGGCCGAGGTGATTTCAGCCGGGATGTTGCTTTCAAGAAAGATGACAGAATTTCTTGCCCACCAGATGCCATAAAGGAAAAAAGAAGGGAAAGCATCGCATATGCATACCAAAGGGTTCCTCCACCACTTATGACAACAGATTTCCATAGACGGATCCATAGGAACTTCAGCATCCACGAGCTTCTTGGTGGCATCCTTCCAGACCGTTTCTGCATAGACACACGAAGAGAATAAGTGGGTTGAAGTTTCAACAGAGTCCTGACATAGCGAGCATCGACTGGGACCTTTCCATCCTCTTTTAAGTAGATTGTCCCAAGTGAGAAGCTTATTACTCAGGACAACCCACAAAACAATGTTGGCTTTCAAAGTGCCTCACGTTCTACATATCACAGACCACCACCATTTTTTTCACCAGTGAACTGGTTTTTGTTATATGCTTCATAGCCAAGTTTAGTTGTAAAGTCTCCATCTACACTATTTAAGGTCCAGACTAGTTTATCATCAGTGTCTTCTTAGGGCATCAAAATTCAGTCTAAGAAGGTTTATAAAATTAGACCATTGTGTGGCTTCTTCGGTCCCAAGACCTAACTCCTCTACTGAAATCCAACTGTCACCTTGGGAGATAATGGCCTTAGCATCTGCTAACACTTGGATGTTATATCTCTTAAGAATCTGAACTATCCCTTCTGATAGACGAAATCTGTCTCCCACTCCAACCCAAGGGTCTCTGCCAATACGAACCTGTTTTCCGTTGCCTATTTTCCAATCAATCTAGTTCCCAATTAAAGGAAAGGATAAAACCAAAGCTTTCCACCAAACAGAGCCACCTTTAAAGGATTTATTTCTGCATCTAAACCAATCAATTAAGGATGAGTTTGAACAGTATTTGGAAATCAGAGTTTTTCCCCATAAAGATGAGGAATGTTGAGTTAATCTCCACAGAGATTTGGCTGCCAGTGCTTGGCAAAAAATAAGAGGATTCTTGATCCCCCAACCCCCTAGCTCTTTTAAATTTGAAACCGTGGTCCATTTTTCCAGGGGGATACCTTCTCTTTTGCTGCTTGATGTCCAAAGAAATGATAAGCACTTCTTCCTTAGCTTGACTAAAATTCCTTTGGGAATGTAGGCAATCGCTACCCAGTAAACAGGGATGCTCTGAAGAACTGCCTTTAATAATGTTAGCCTCCCTCCTCTGGACAGAAACCTGTTTTCCCAATAGTTGACTCTAGTTTCAACTTTCTTGACAAGCCATACCCAATCTTTAAACGAGTAGGCATTTGGCTTTAAAAAGAAGCCAAGATATTTGAAGCCATCCTGAAATAAGGATAAAGGAACAGACAGGAGGGAGACTACTCTATTCCGTAGCTCCACATGGAAATCGTGCACCACCAAGTTGGACTTTTCCATATTTATCTCCATACCTGTAGCTTGCTGATATAAAGAGAGTATATTGGCTAGAGCACTTAGATTGTCCTCAATTCCCTTACCAAAGAGTAAAACATCATCCACGAAAAGCAAGTGAGTCAAAGTTGAAGAATCAGACACCTGAATTCCTTGGATTGCACCTGATGACTTGGCCTGCTGCATTAGTTTGCTGAGGGCTTCTGCTATAAAGAGGAAGAGAAGGGGGGACAAGGGGCACCCTTGTCTCAAACCTTTAGAAGCTCGAAAAAAGGAAGAAGGAGAACCATTAATAAGAACTGCAAATGAGGCTGATTTTACACAACCCATGATCCAATTCACCAGTTCCACCGAGAAGCCAAGTTGGATGAGCAAGAGTCTAAGAAAGGTTTAATTGACTTTGTCATATGCCATGGAGAGATCTAATTTCAGAGCGAATGCTCTCTCTTTCTTTTTTATGATTGAGTGAATTGTTTCCTAAGCCAACGATATAGCATCATGGATTTGTCGGTTAAAAAGGAACCCAAACTGCTCCTCAAAGATGATTTCACTCATAATAGGCTTCAAGCGAAGAGCAATGATTTTCGCTATAAGTTTATAAAACAAGTTGCAACAGGAAATTGGACGGAAATCAGCAAAAGTTTGAGCCCTCTGTTTTTTAGGGATAAGAGCTAGAAAGGTAGAATTTAGAGCTCCTAAGATTTTCCCGGATTTCTGAGATTCCTAGATAGCCAAAAGCAAATCTAATTTTATCAAATCATAGAAGCCCAGGAAAAATTCCACTGTGAGCCCATCAGGACCTAGGCTCTTACCTTTTTGGAAGGAAGAGAGTGTATCTTTTACTTCTTCCTCTGTGATTTCCTTCATTAGTGAAATGTTCATTTCCTCTGAGATAGATCTTGGGAAGAATCTCAAGACTTTTAACATTTCTTGTATTTGGCACGCCTCCTTTTCTTCGAAAAGAGCACTAAAAAGGAAATACTTGCTCCTGCTTTATCTTGGAAACTGGTTACTGCTACTCCTTCATTCTGAATTTCACTGATTGAGTTTAGATTTCGACAATAGGAGGCAAATTTATGGAAGAACTTGGTATTGTTATCCCCTTCTGTTATCCACACTATTCGGCTTTTCAATCTCTAGGTAGCCTCTTCCTTGGCTAAGAGATCCAATCTCGAAAGTTCTAGAATCTTTAGTTTCTCCATCTCATCAGAGGAAAAAACACCCGAAAGATTGTTCTTGTAAAGAGAAGAAATTCCGTATTCGACTTCTTTTAAAAGAACTTGTTGGTTCTTGTTGTAATTAATGGACCAAACCCTGGATGCCTCCTTGACTTTGGCTAGATTATCCCTAAGTTGCTTCATGCAGGAGTCATGAGAGGAGGGTTTAACTGGAAGCCAAAGGTCTTTAATCAACTGTAAGTAACTTTCTTCCTCAAGCCATAAGGGGTTGAAGCGAAAGGGTGCTTTCGGCTTGTTTTCCTGGAGCAATTCAAGGAGTATGTGATGATGATCAGAGAGTCCTCCTTATCTGAACCAAGAAGAGATAGAGAGATGACTGTCAATGATATCGTCTGAGACCAAAAATCTATCTAATCTCTTCGAGATGGCTTTGTCCCCACTCCTTCTGTTTCTCCAAGTTGGTTCTAATTTGCAGGGGGTGACGTCCACGAGGTTGTTAGATTCAAACAAAGAGATAAAGAAATTACTAAGGGAGTCTGGTCTAGCAAGGTTACCCCATATTTCCCTATCTGAGACCGTTAGATTTAGGTCGCCTCCTAGAATGACATGCTGATCCTCCAAAAAAACAACGGATACCAAGTTTTCCCAAAAGGGTCTGTGATTAATAAAAGGACCATATACATTCAACACAGTAAAGGAAATACCGGTTGTAGAGTCTATCAAGACCGTTTTTAGTACTGAATCAGAACTATCAGAGACCACTTTTTCCACTGAAGGACTCCATCCTGTTAATAACCCCACTGAGTGTTCATCCGAATCCTGAGAGAAAAAAGACCAGCCCTTGAGCCAATGCCCAACTAGATCAATAGCTTTGGAGTCGTCTGTCATCATTTCCTAAAGAAGGATTACGGTTGGATTCAGGGTTCTTATCAACCGTTTGAGGGCATTTTGTTTGGGGGGGGGGCCTAACCCCCTGCAATTGAAAGAGAGAAGACATATTAAGGAACCTTGATCTGGGAACTGCCTTCTCTAAGGGCCCTGGTGATAGTGGACTATTTGTCGGCTTTAATCTCCTTAACAACCTGGTTTTTAGCCTTTGAGAGAAATGACTCCTTCCAAGAGAAATTTTGGGAGTAGGGTCCAAATCTAGACCTCCCAAAATTATTTCAACATTTTTTTCCAACAAACCCTTTTTTTCTAAGAAGGCGGTTTTAGACCGGGTATTGTAAATTTTCGGAGGAAGAAGTTTTGAGACAAGTGGAGGTGAGGTGGAGGGATGCCCTTTCGGAGGGGAAGAAAAAAGGGGGGATGTGTGCAGAGGGGAAGGGACAGGACAAGGAGAGCCCGAAGAAACTGACACATAAAAAAAAATGACATTAGGAGAAAATGTAGGAGGGGAAAGGGAAGAAGCGATAATATTCTTACCGGGAGATGAAGTCGAGTGCTCAGGAGAAACTTCATGCTTGTTTTCTGGTGAGGTTTCAGATCTAGGTAAATTTGGTCCGATCTACGCATTTCCATCGACCGTTGTTCCGATTTCCACTATTCCGAGATTCGAGTATTCGCTTCCTATAATATCGCTGGTACCGCTGGTATTAACAGTCTTCACCACCTTTTTCACCCAGACCTTCTTATTGAGAGGAGAAACTGGATATGGACAATCCCGGGCCAAATGACCAACCTGCCTGCATCCATAACATCTGAAAGGAATTTTCTAGTAATCCAACCTTTGGTTCCAGATGCTCCTGAACATTTCAATTTTCAATTCCTCATAGAGTCCGTCATGGAGGTCCAATTCTACCAGGATAGGGGCGCATCTACGATCAACCTTGAACTCCAAATCTTCTTCTAAGTTAATAAAACGACCCAATTTTCCTCCAATTGCTTCAAGGATATGTTTTTGCCAGAAAATTAAAGCTAACCCAAGGAGTATTACCCACACCTGTTGGACGTTCTGAGGTTCCCGCATGGTTTCGAATTCCACTTGTCATTTTCTTAGAATCAATATCGACAGTCCCCAATTCCAACTCTGGTTTAATAGTCGTTGCCTGTCAAGTTCAAAATGCACCCGGAGAAGAATCCAACCATGGGCCAAAATGTGAAAGGATGGTAATTGTTCTAGCAAAGGCTTCTAATTGAGCTCCATCCAGCTTCTCAGAGCCAGTTCCCCGACCTGCTTACCGCAGAACCTACCAACTAAAGCTTCAGCGAGGTATTCAGGGACTTCTTCGATGTCGATTTGTACAGACTGGTGCAAGGGCGAACAATCTGTCACTTCAGCCACCTTTTCCACACTGCACTTGAAGCCATCATCGTTTGGGAAGATTTCGCCAATTTTTGGGGAGAGTTCAAAATTAACCTCATCAATTATCATAATGAGGGTTTGTACGGAGAAGAGCAGAAGGTGACATTGAGCAACAAGTGAAGGGGAACGGGAATGGGAAGAAGGGGATAAAAGGAAGGCACCTGTCAGAAAAGACGAAAGACACGTGTAAATGGAAGAGGACTCGGGAAACAAGTGGGGAGGCACGTGAAGGCTGGGACTGAAGGACAAGCCTTACGTCATGATAGAGAAAGGACAGTGATAAGAACCGAAAAGGGGTAAGCAGAGGAGGAGTTCATGAACAGAAACCGAAACGAATGAACCTTCGGACATATGCACATAAACTGAGCCCCCCCCCCACCCCGAAAGTTAAACCCCCCCCATATATATATATATATATATATATATATATATATATTATATCTCCACATGGAACCAAAATGTGGTGGAAGAGGCCACACCACTCCACTCTGACGCAAGGCGCCTTAGGCAATAAGGTTCTTGCTTACCAATACACACGACACAACCACAACATTTGCATGAACTAGGTGTAAAACAAGATGCCAAAAGTGGCTTATATTAGTTCTCAATTCGGTTACAATGCGGAATAACTGAAATGCAAATAACTAACTATCTAGTTGGCCTCAGCCGTTACAACTCAGAAGTAACTGTGGTGTTCTCTCTCAGTGTGTCGACCTCACCCTCTCCTAGTTCGCTACGGAACTCTGAGCTATGGATCGATCTCCCTATGTTATCAGCATGCATGACTCTTCTCTATCACAACCTCAGACCCTGCTCTCGTCTGCTGCTGACCTCCCTCAACTGATCCTCTCTCCTGGGCCTTCTACCCTACTGATGTTGTTCCCGAGATCACGACGATCCCTGAGACATGCATGCTCCTGTCCGCGATTCTTCCAAATCCTGCAGACTTGCAACTATCAGCGCTACTGCCATGCTGCACAGCCTCTACCTGTGACGACATCTGTCATGTCCTTCACCTACCTGAAATAATTGTATTAACTTCCTCAACAACCCCGAACGGCTACCAAGTATAGTCTTCTTGACTTTCTGCACTCTCGACCTTGCTACAGTAGTCGGTCACATCTCGATTTTTCTGTCGGTTCAATTTTATCTCCTGTAGTTTTCCAATCCTCCCCTTCCTCCATGCTTGGCTCCGCCAAACTTGTAGGTGTCATGGTTCGACCACCTGTCGACCTCTCGACACCTTACCTTCTCTTATCGTCTGTCGACCATAACCTGTCGACTCTCGACTTAACGCAACACCCATTGTTTGCTACCTCGGTCGGTTGCATACCGACTGCTCCTAGTCAACTTATTGACTTCAACAAGTCAATCTGCTCCCCATACCAGTGGTCATCGGCACCCTCTCTGGTCGGCTCCCTTATGTCAATCAACTTCGACTGATTTTCCTAGGCTCTGATGCTCCTGCATCATACTCCCCAAGTGAAAAATAACTCGACTGCTCTGTCAGTCTTCTGAACTCTTCTTCGGAAATCCATGTCGCCTCCTGCAACTCATCATCCTTCCATTGTACTGAATATCCATTTTTTCGCAACCTGCGTGTACACCCGACTTTGCGTTCTTCTATTACTTCTGCGATCTCTTCCTTGTGTCGATTTGGAATTTGGGTTGTCCAGTCGATGTTTGACACTTCTTCGCTTCCGTTGCTTGACCCTTCTTCAAATTTGTATAGATCTGAGACATTGAACGTTGCTGAAATGTTCAAGTCATCCGGCAGCTCCAATACATAAGCGTTGTCCGAAATCTTCTTCAGAATCTTACATGGTCCAATCTTCTTGAGCTTCAGCTTGTTGTATGTTCCTGTCTGAAATATCTCCTTCCGCAAGTATGCATAGACTAAGTCTCCTTCACTAAACAACTGTGGTCTCTTTTTCCTGTCGGCCCTCAACTTATATGCCGCGTTACTCTTTTCTATGTGCCTTCGCACATTTTCGTGCACTTCACACATATGTTTAGCAAATGATTCTGCGTCTACACTTTTTCTAATTTCTGTCGGCAATTCAACCAAATACGCCACTCCATGTGGGCTTCTTCCTTGAACAATCTGGAATGGGTTCAAACCTATCGACCGATTCACAGAATTGTTATATGCAAACTCTGCCTACGCCAACATGTTCTCCCACTGCTTGGGTCTGTCGGCTGTCAGACATCTTAGAAGATTTCCCAAACTTTTGTTCACTACCTCAGCCTGTCCGTCTGTCTGCGGATGGTATGCCGAGCTAAACTACAACTTCGTGCTCAATTTCTTCCATAGGGTTCTCCAGAAATGCCCCATAAACTTGGTATTTCGATCTGACGTGATACTCTTTGGAAACCCATGTAGCTTGACTATCTCCTTGCAGAATAGAACAGCAATCCCTATGGCGTCACTTGTCTTCTTACACGGAATAAAGTCTGGTATTTTTGAAAACCTGTCGACTACAACAAATATCGAGTCGTTTCCTTATTGTGTCTTTGGCAATCCTAACACAAAATCCATGCTAATATGCTCTCATGGGGTGTTTGGTACCGGCAATGGTGTATATAACCCCATGTTCTGACTTCTCCCTTTTTCCAACTGGCAAACTCGACACTGTCGAACCCACTTTCAGACATCTGTCGTCATTCTTGGCCAATAATACTTTTCCTCAACCAATGCTTTAGTTTTGTCGATGCCAAAATGACCTGCTAACCCGCCACTATGCATTTCTCGGATTAGATTCTCTCTTACCGATCCACTAAGAATACACAACTGACTTCCCCTAAACATATAGTCTTCTTGGATAAAATAACCCAAGTACGGAGTCCTGTCGACACTCTGAGGTTCACGACAAGCATTCCATACTTTCGCAAAATCCTTGTCGGTCTCATACTCTATCTTCACCGAATCTATTCCTATCGCCTGAACAGTCGCTGTGTTCAGCAATGCAACTCTTCTACTCAACGCGTTAGCAACCTTGTTCGACTTGCCCGACCTATGTCGTAACATGAATGTATATCCCTGTAGGAATTCCACCCATTTCATGTGTCGTTGATTTAACTTCGACTGAGTATTCAGATACCTCAGTGCTTCGTGATCTGTGTATAACAAAAATTCCTTGGGAAACAGATAATGCCTCCACTTCTTCAATGCTTGGACAATAGCATAAAATTCTTGGTCATAGATCGAATACTTTTGCTTCCCTCCATCCAACTTTTCACTAAAGAATGTAATTGGTCGGCCTTCCTGGCTCAACACTGCTCCAATTGTCGTTCCACTCGCATCGCAATCGACCTGGAAAACTTTGTCAACGTCTGGGAGTGCTAACACCGGGTTCTCAGTGACCTTTTCCTTCAATTTGTCGAAAGCTTTCTGGGTAGCGTCCGTCCACTTGAACTCGTCCCTTCTCATGCATTCTGTCAACGGTGCACAAATCTGACTGAATCCCCGAATGAACTTCTGGTAGAAACTGGCAAGTCCATGGAAACTCCTTACCCCTGTTGCACTCGTCAGTTCCGGCCAATCCACTATTGCCTTCACCTTTTTTGGGTCCATCACTAATCCTTTACTTGAGATTACGAATCCCAAGTACACCAATTCCTTCTTCATGAAGAAACACTTTTGGAGGTTCACCATCAGCTTCTCCCCCTGCAATACCTGTCGAATGTGCTCCAAGTGTTCTGTCTTGGTTCGACTGAAAATCAGAATGTCGTCTAAATAGACTACGACAAAATTTCACAAGAATGGTTTCAGTACCTCATTCATCAACCTCATGAATGTACTGGGTGCATTAGTCAATCCAAACAGCATGACTAACCATTAATACAACCCTTCTTTTGTCTTGAACGCTGTCTTCCATTCATCTCCTTCTCTAACCCGAATATGGTGATAACCGCTTTTCAGGTCTATCTTTGTGAAGTATGTCGCTCCACTCAGGAAATACATCAAGTCATCCATTCTCGGCAATGAAAACTGATACTTGATCATGATCCTGTTGATGGCTCTCGAGTCTGTACACATTCTCCATTCCCCACCCTTCTTCGGCATCAATACTGCTGGTACTGCACACGGGCTCAGACTCTCTCTGATCAACCCTCTGTCCAACAACTCTTGGACCTGTCGGTTGAGTTCCTGACCTTCTGTCGGACTCATCTTATGCGGTTCTTTGTTCGGCAGACTCAACCCTGGAATCAAGTCGATCTGATGGGATATGCTCCTTGTCGGTGACAATCCCATCGGTGTCTCATCGGTCATTATGTCTCGAAATTATTCAAGTAACCTTCCCACTTCGACTGGAATCTTTTCCTGCATTGTCGATTTCTCAACACATGGTCCTTTTGGAATGATCGCAAAACATCCCAACTGCCTCTCCTCTTCCACAAGGAATTCTTTTGGTGAGCTCATCAGCACTCGCTTTTTCCAAAAGTTACTCTCATCGTGCTTACTGTCAGCTTACTCGTCCTGCCTCGGCTTAAGAGTCCTTTTCACGCCATTCTTCCAAACTGTGATTGTGTTGGCTCGACCATCATAGATCATTTTCCGATCATACTACCATGGTCTCCCTAACAACAGATGGCATGCGTCCATTGGGATTACATCGCACAGTACACTATCGTCAAATCCTTCAACTCTAAAGTTGATCGGGCACTATATGGTCACCTTTACATGGTGTCCTTTCTGCAACCATGAGATCTTGTATGGGTGTGGGTATTCCCGACACTTCCGCCCAATCTTGTCGATGACTTCTGTCGACATAAGATTCTCCGTGCTTCCACCATCAACTATGGTTTTACAACATCATTCGCCGATCCACACCTTTGTTCGAAAGATCGCCTTCCGATGTGTTGGCTCTGTCTCATCGCATTGATCTTCTTGGATCAAAGCTCTCTAGACCGTCAAATTTTGGTTCTTTCTTTTCTCACCTCCACTGTTGTCGGATGCCGACTCTTCCCTCTCGTCGACTTGCTCATCTTTTCGACGTCTGAGTTTCGCTCCTCTGCAGGGTGTAGATTCTTTGGGCACTCATATGCCTTGTTTCCTGCTCCTCAACACTTGTAACAAATTATGGCAGGTCAGTTAGCTCCTTTTCTGTCGGATGGACCACTTCAACCATATGCACCTTGACCACGAGTCTCACAACCATCACGTCGGTTCTCATGCGTTTTCTCCTTTGTCGATGTCCCTTCCGTCCGTCGGTTCTCTTCGACAGATTCCTTTATGTAACCGCTACTTTGTCATTTCGCGGAAACAGTCTTCGCACCTCTGTCGAGCACCCTATATGCAGATAAATTATTCCAACATACAAAGCAGACGAGATTTATTGTCAACCTGAGAAAGTCTTTTATTTCAAAGGATAGATGCACAATCTATGCTAAAACACCAAATCACTAAAATTGAATACTTTTATCCTCTAACAACTATGTCCATCCCAAAGATCTGTACTACTTGCCAATCTCAAAGAAATATAATCTTAATTATACTGGAAATCCACACCACAATTACTACTGTTGCGTACAAAGAAGATATCATCAACAAAACATCACACGACACGAAATTGAAGAATCCTAATTTAACTCAGCAATCTCTGTGGAAGACAGGCCCAGCCTTCACACAGAGATGTTGGCTGAACAACGTATTCCTTTAACTCAGAAGTAACTCCTTATATTAACAGAAGAATGATTACACAGTTGCTTTTACTGCTAATACAATGAATAAATTCTGCATTGTTCAACCCCCTAGGTCGAGGCAGCTCCCCATATGTATACCTACAGATCGTAACATCCGATCCTATTAATGGGCAGCCATCAAGATCTCTAATCTTCAGGCGCCCTAAATAACACTAGCTGTTACAATACGTGGCAAAGTAGAGACATAAGAATACGAGAAAGCTATTCATTGGCCCAGGAGTGGCGATCTTTTCCAGATCACAACTATACTCGAGCAGCGACATACTAAAGATCTCCAATTATAGCACATTCTGTTACAGCTGCCCTATCACAGCTCCACCTAGGATGTTACATTAGAACCATGTGCCTTAATCGATGATCCGAGCCCCGAGGATCCTTTTTAAGCAGCGAACACCCTTCCTTTCAAGACTTTGTTCAGCCCACCTTCCTGAAGCCCACTTATCTCAAGCTACCTTCATAAATCATAACATGTTAGCACAATTGAGAGATAAACAACCTTAATTATCACAATCATAAGCATTAATAAGACAGATCAATGATCAGTCATACCTTAGCAGCTTGGGGGAATAAAGTGAGGACAACAGGTCTGATTGACATGATAAGTAGTGTAGGACAGGGGAAAGAAAGGTGATCAAGGATGATTAAAAGGGGCCAATTCTGGGATCAACATCTCCCCCCAACTACCCTGTTGCATGTCCTCATGCAACAACCTGCATCATTCGGAATCTGAGTCCTGTATTGATCTCTATCTGTGGGGAGAGGAAAAAAAATTGTAGGGAAACTCAGGCACCTCATCTATCTTTAAAAAGCCTCTGTGAGTAACTCAATATCTTCCAGCATCACTGTTCCCCTTCCAATGCTACCTGCTGGTGTCTGGAAATGCAGTTGGTGCAAGTGAAAATCACTTCTTCCTGCAGTCTCATTATATGCTGTGCCTGGGGAGGACTTGAAAGGAAATCTTTAATCTGAATCCAGATCAATGACATTTTTAGGAGGTAGAAGCACTGGTTCTTGTGGGACAGTGTCTTCCAGCACATCTAAGTCTAATAAGAGAGTTGCTGGTTCTTGTGTAATAGCAACATCCTTTAGACTCTCTTCAGCAGCTACCTTCATTGCTTTTAGAGACACTGGTTCTTGTGTAACAATGTCTTCTTTATCCTTCTGCTGCTGAGATTGGATATCCTTCTCATTGTGCAGCTCCTCCTCCAAGATTTCAGTGTCACCTGAGCATGGTGTCTATACCTGTTCATCTTCACTCCACTGTGTATCGGGAATGATATCCATTCCAGGGTTATCTTCCACATGAAATTCAGGAGTTCCTGCTGCAGCCTCCAAGGATGTTGGTTCTTGTGTAGCAACATCCTGGCTTGCTTCTTCATCCTCCTGTTGTTGCAACTCCTCCCCTATGAGCTCTGTGTCATGGGAACCCTCTGGGGTTACAACCCAGAGTTCATCATTATTCCAGAGTGTCCTCTATCCTAGGTTCTTCTCCCATTTGTTCGGCCGATTGGACAAGTATACTCAGGTTTGCTGGTTCTTATGTTACAGCACCCTGTTCACGTTTATCAATGTCCTACCTTTGTGGCTCCTCTTCTAAAAATTTTGTGTCATGGGAGCATTCTGGGGTTACAGTATAGAACTCTTCATTAGGCTCCAGAGTGTTCCCCATCCCCGGTTCTTCTCCCATCTGCTCTTCTTCTAAAATTTCTGTGTCGTGGGAGCATTCTGGGGTTACAGTGTATTCTTTATCCCCATCATCATACATGATTTCATCCCTTAGCTCCTCCGTCACAGGATTGGTGGCAGCTTCAGCAAGGATGTTTAAAGATGCTGGTTCTTGTGTGGCAGCATCTTCCTTTTCTGCAGCTTCCTCTATTGTGGCTGCAGGCTGTTGTGCTGAGCAGGTACAAAGTATAATCTTGTGGCCTGCCTCCTTGAAGATTTCTCCATAGGTGGGACAGAGTACTCGTTCATCTTCCTTGCCAGGCTCAGCAGAATCTGATCCCTCCAGTTGGTCTGCAGCCTCTACCAATGTATACATTTTTCTTTCTCCTTGTTTTCTGCAGGTTTCCTTCCATGTTTCCAACTCCCTTCGAAGTACTTGGAGGTCTTCTTTTAATAGTGCATTCTCAGCCAGAAGTCCTTCAATTCTGGGTTCTTCCTCAACTGGCCTTTGTGGAGCATCCATTGGTCTCGGTACAAAGATCGGGGGTTCAACCTGTGCCTCTAAGGTTGCCCATCTTTTTCTGGCTGCCTCTGCTGCTGTAGCTGATCTAGTTCTTTTCTTTCTGATTGGTGAGGTTATGTTAAATTCATTGATTGCTCTCTTTCTTTTTCTTTGTGGTGTTTTATTTTGTGGAGCTGGTACATAGGGATTCACAACTGAGGTCGAAGGAATGTTTTCTTGCCTCTCATGCTGTTCTTCTTCAATTAAAGCTCATCCTTCCCCCTCAGGTGAGGATTCAATAGTTACCAGCTCAATGTTTTCTTCTATTGCCCTGGCTCTGTCACCTTCAGGTTCACTTGTCGCAGCATTTAGTGTTGCTCCAATTTCACCCTCTGGTGTCAGAGCTACCCTATTGTCTGGATTTTCCACAGGGTTTTTATCTACATCCTCCCCCAACGGCTCTGATTGTGCCCCCAATTGTTCTTCTTCTAATGGAGTTTCATCCTCCCCAAATGGCTCTGCTTGTGCCCCCGGTTGTTGTTCTTCTAATATAGTTTCATCCCCCCCAGATGGCTCTGCTTGTGCCCCCGGTTGCTTTTCTTCTTCCATTTCATCCCCCCCCAACTTCAGTGGAGGGACTTCGGTCCTCCTGTTGTGGTGGAACTCGTATCTGCTGTAATGGGACAACCCGCAAGGGGACGGGTTGTTGAGCTCGAGCTGTGAATTGTTCCCAGGTTATATGATGCTGGGCAAGGGTTTTTACAATTATTAATTTGATAAGGCCATGGTGGGTGAGGGAGGAAAGTGGGTGCTTAGCAGACTGGACAAATGCTGCCATATGACGTAAGTCATGCAGTAGATAATATGGAATGTTTATTAAAATGCCATGGCGGAGATGAGAAAGTAAAGGGAGTTCAGAATTGTACACAGTTTGATATCTACCTTCACAAGTGATGTACTTCTTGAGAAAGACAGCAACCTGGTCCCATGGCCGCGGCAATGAGTGCAGTGCGATCCCTCTTCTTGATGATTCCACTTGCTCCCCCTCCATTAAAAATGCTTCCCGTGCAGTCGTCGTGGGGACTCGTCGGTTAAACCATGGCTTTCCCACCAGCGGGATGGCAATAACCTCGGATATAATGGCTTCGGAGACTTCTATGCACAGCCCCCACACCATGGAGTGAGTTTTAGTGAGGTTTAAAGCAAACTGCAAGGCTGCTTCCCGATTGAATCCATCTAGTCGCTCAAAAAATTCGAGTCAGCCAGCAGCTTGAAAGATGGCAAGAACTTGAAGATTTTTCCTGAGTTCCTGTGTATTCACAGGTTCATGACGAACTGGAATCCCCATAGTTCTGGCTGCAAGCTGAAGTTGCTATCCCACAAATGACAGAATCCGAGAATAGAAGTTGCAGCACAGAGGATGCACGAATCGCTGAGCGAAGATGTTGAAGAGATGGACAAATTTGGAAAGTTGAGCACAGAAAAACGCTCGAAATTTCCATTCCGAATTGGGGAAGGTGGCAGTTATTAATGTTTACGTCGTACAAGGGAAAGGTCTCATTAGGCATAATGGCGATACGTATAAAGGTACGACTGATATTGTTCAATTATATCAACACTTAATCACGTGATAAATGAAAGCCATACCTCATAAGACTGTGCGTCAAATATCGTGCGGAGAATGGTGGAGCGTGCAGTTGGTGACGTTGCGGAACCAGACTCGTGCACAGTCATTAATAATGCAATAATTCCTTCCGCTAATGAGACATAAACCATCGCGTCCTCGGGGTCGGAATGATGAGTTCGTCGGCACGACGAGGATGAATCAGAGCCAAAGCTTAGCAGGGTTGGAGCAAATCTTCCGTTAACACAGCAGTTACCAATGCAAGTTGCCAGAAATGATATCACGGCCGACGAAAAAGATGTTGCAGCCACCGGAGAACGGTTCACGTTAGCCGGGAAAAGAATTTACGGGATCGAGAAAAATTACGGCTGTCGGGGAAAAGTTTTACGGCGGCGAGAGATATGTCACAGTCGCCGGGAAATAAGTTGCAGTCGTCGGGAGATATGTTGCAGCTACCGGAAAATGGTTCACGGCAGCCGGGAAAAAGGTTTCACGGCTATCGGAATAAAAAAAAAAGTCACGGCTGCCAGGGAAAAGTTTTACGGCGCCGGGAGATATGTCGCAGTCGCCGGGAGATAGTTCACGGCTGCCGGGAAAAGATGTTGCAGCCACTGAGAAAGTTGTTGCAGCTGCCGGAAAATGGTTCACAGTTGTCGGAAAAAAGGTTTACGGCCGCCGGGAAAACGATTTTACGGTTGACGGGAAAAGATATTGCAGCCGCTGTGAAATGATGTTGCAGCCGCTGGGACATGATGTTGCAGCCGCTAGGAATGGTTCACAGCTGCCGGGAAAAAGGGGTTTATGGCCGCTGGGAAAATGATTTTAGGGTTGACGGGAAACGATATTGCAGCCGCTGGGAAATGATGTTGCAGCCATTGGGACATGATGTTGCAGCCGCTGGGAAATGATGTTGCGGCCGCTAGGACATGATGTTGCAGCCGCTGGGAATGGTTCATTTACGACCGCAAGGAAAACGATTTTAGGGTTGACGGGAAATGATATTGCAGCCGCTGGGAAATGATGTTGCAGCCGCTGGGACATGATGTTGCAGCCGCTGGGAAAAGTTGTTCACGGCTGTTGGGAAAAAGGATTTTTACATCTGCCGGGAAATCTATCGCGGTTGCCAAAAAAGATGTTGCAGCTGCCGGAAAAGATGTTGCAGCTGCCGAAATTTTTTTTTATTTTTTTTTTAAGGGAAAAAGGTAAATACAGCACAGGGCGACTCTATTTTGACAGGCCCAATCTGGTCGTTCTCCTGGCACTTCCCTGGAAATTTTTTTGAAAAAAAACAACAGCAAACGAAAAGATCAAATGCAAAGGAAAAACAATTATACGCTACAGCAGAAAAGAAAGAAAATTATTTATGTACAGTAATTCAAAATGAGATTTTCAGTTTAAGGATTGGCAAAGGCAGAGAGAAATTCCTGCTCTGGTGCCAGCTGATAATCCGGATCAACGGCAATTTGCGAAATGAATGCATCTTTCGAAATAGGCTTACGATACAGTCGCAGTCTGTGGCCATTAGCAAGTAATGGTATGCGGTTTTCATCGATGGTCACCAGACGGACAGTGCTGTTGTCAAATACCCTGTCGACCAAATATGGACCCAGCCATCTTGTACGTAATTTACCTTTAAAATCCCTTTTGAACCTGGAGTCATATAATAGCGCCCAGTCTCCCTCACGGAAGATTTTCTTTTTAATGAATCGGTCATGCCAATTGGATCTCTGTTGTTGAAGCAACACAGTCTGGTCTACTGCAGCTAACCGTTTCTCATCCAATTCATTTAGTTGATTCAATCTTTTCTTCTAGGCTTCTGTTACATCCAGATTCATTTCGGTGGCTGTTTTCAGGGTTTTGATCTCAAACTCAATTGGAAAGATGGCACTCTTCCCATACACTAGATCGTAGGGAGAGAACCCTGTGGTGTTGCGCCAAGTTGTACGATATGCCCACAGTGCTTCCGGAAGCCTGTCAGCCCAATCCTTTCGATGGCTCTTAACTGTTTTAGTAAGGATTGCTTCAATAACTTTATTAGTGCTTTCCACCTGACCATTGGCCTGGGGGTGGTAAGGTGAAGCCACCCTATGTTGCACATGATACTTCCGGAGCAAGGATTCAAATTGGTGTGACATGAATTGCGACCCCCCATCGGTAACTACTTCCTTTGGTACCCCAAAGCGGGTAAAGATCTCTCCATACAGAAAATCAATCACTACCTGGTCATTAGCCTTAGCCAAAGCTATAGCCTCTACCCACTTGGTCATGTAATCAGTACAAACCAGAATGTAAACTTTCTGTCTGGAAGGAGGGTTGATAGGGCCAACAAAATCCAGTGCCCGTCTATCAAATGGTTCAACTACTACTTGAGGTTGTAGAGGCATCTGATCTGTTTTATTAGGCTGGCCCATCCTTTGGCAGCTGTCACAGGACTGAACATACCTTTTAGCGTCCCTGAACAGAGTCGGCCAATAGTAGCCCATCTACAGCACTTTATGCCCTGTTCTTTTATCTGCAAAGTGTCCCCCACAAGGTCCATCATGACAGGCCTTCAGTATGTGAAAGATCTCATCTTCCCTTACACATCTCCTAATCTCAAGATCGGGTCCTGTGTAGAAGAGATGGCCATTGAGCCAACAATACCTGGCACTTTGCTGGATAATTTTTCTCTTTTCTAGTTTAGACATGTGTGGCGGGAGCTTTCCTGCAACCAAATAATTAGCGACGTCTGCATACCAGGGGGAATGAGCTGAAAGTGCGAATAGATGTTCATCTGGAAAAGAATCCTCAACAGGCGAACTGTCATCACTGTTAGTAAAACGAGATAAAAAAATCAGCAACAACATTTTCTTTTCCAGGTTTATCTATAATGGTAATATCAAATTCCTGCAATAATAAGAGCCACCTGGTCACTCTGGCATTGGTAACAGGTTTGTTCATTAAATATTTAATGGCAGAGTGGTCAGTGTGCACAAACGTAGGATACCCAGTAATGTAGTGTCGAAATTTATTAATAGAGTAAACAATAGCGAGGAATTCTTTTTCAGTAACAGTATAATTAAGTTCAGCAGGGGCTAAGTTTTTACTAACATAATAGATGGCATAAGGTACTTGACCATCCTGCTGTCCTAATACTGCTCCAATGGCGGCATCAGAGGCATCTGAAGAAATGTGGAAGGGTAGGGTCCAATTAGGTCCCCTTAGGATAGGAGCTGTGGACAGCTTCTCCTTAAGCTTATCAAACGCTGTCTGGCATGCTTCACTCCACACGAACTGTGCATCCTTCATTAACAAAGAAAACAAAGGAGAAGCAATTTTGGAGAAGTTTTCTATAAACCTACGGTAATACCCAGCATGTCCCAGAAAACTTCGCATCTCTTTTTGAGTTGAAGGAGTCGGCATATTTTTTATCACCTTAATTTTTGAAGGATCCACCTGAATGCCATTGGCAGAGATGAAATGCCCTAATACCACCCCCTCACTCATCATCATATGGCACTTTTCAGTGCTTAATGAGAGGCGAGTCTGTTCGCAGCGAATTAAAACCTTCTTTAAATTTTCCAGTGCTTCCTCAAAATCCTTGCCATAGGGAGTAAAATCATCCATAAAGACTTCCATACTATCATTAACTAATTCAGAGAATATGCCAATTACAGCTCTTTGGAATGTTGCTGGTGCATTACATAAACCAAAGGGAAGCACCCTGTAGGCAAACGTTCCCCAGGGACAAGTGAAGGTGGTCTTATCCTGGTCCTCAGGAGCAATCTGAATTTGATTGTACCCACTGAACCCATCTAGGAAGGAGAAGAACTTCTTCCCTGATAAGGTATCAAGTACTTGGTTGATAAAGGGCAAAGGGAAATGATCCTTGTGCGTGGCTTTGTTTAGCTCCCTATAATCAACACAGACTCTCCATTTACCATTTTTCTTGGGCACAATTACGAGTGGGGAAACCCATTCACTATCTGAAATGGGATATATAAATCCTGCTTCCAAAAGTTTTTGGATTTCCTCCTTCACTATATCCCTCAGATTGGGGTTCATGCGTCGTTGGGGTTGACACACAGGTCGGGAGTCATTTTTAATATAAATATGGTGGGTGCACAGATTAGAGGGAATACCCTTCATGTCTGTATACTCCCAGGCGAATGCCCCCTTATGTTCCTTCAAGAGACTGATTAGGCGCGTCTGTTCCTCTAAGGAGAGACCAGGGTTGATATTCAAAGTCCTTCCAGGCTCTACCTCAATAGGAATACTTTTTGAACTTTTCAGAACTAGGATTATGTTTGTGTCGCCAACTAGTGCTTCTTCCGTAAGATTTTCTTGTTCTTCCTTACCAAGGGTAATGTTCAAGATTTGATAGACCTCTTTATTTACTGAAGTAGGTTCACTAATAAAATTACTGATAACATCGTCTTCTGTTTCGTTTTTAAAAGTTAAGGCCTTCCCTATAGTTAATAGTGGCTGAACATCCTCCTCCTCCTCCTGTTCTATCCAAAGGGAAGTTTGAGCCTCTAGACTAGGCCGGGATGGAGGATACAGGGTGAGGTTTTTAGTCTCCGTACCATCAGATATAGTCATGGACCCAGATCGACAGCTGATGCAGGCATCAGCTGTGGCCAACCAAGGCCTCCCCAGGATCAATGGGTGTCCTCCCAGCTGTGATTTTGGCTGTAATATCAAAAAGTCAGCAGGGTATTCCCATGAATCTACTGAGATGACAAGGTCGTCCAGAATCCCTTCATGTCTAATGGTGGATCTGTCTGCCAATTCTAAAATGGTAGGGGTCGGTCTAAAATTAGTGAGTCCAAGCTTCTTTACAGTCTCAATTGTTATGACATTGATCGCTTCTCCTAAGTCGACTAGCACGTTGGGTATCTGTGTTTGTCCTACATGTACAGTGACAGTAGGATTGCCAGGGTCGTCATACTTGGTCACAGGGGTTTTTCCTGTTATCAAAGCAGATAAATTCCCTATGACGTGAACAGTGGGAGGATCTCTAGGTTTCCTCCCTGGTTTCTTAGTGCACAGGTCCCGAACGGTTTTAGCATAAATAGGCACGTCTTGAAGAGCTTGCAGAAGGGGGATTTTAACATAAAGATTCTTTAACTCTCCTAGGAGGTTGAACTGAGGTTGCCCCCCTATTTTTGGTAGCATTAGTCTCTCGGGGTATGGTGGTTGCCTTATCAGCTGGGTAGGCTGCGTATTATCTGATTTCTCATTTGATGTTTCAGTCGTCCCATCTAAGGGATGCTCAGCACCTTCAGTGATAGGAATTGTATCGGATGGATGCTGTGAACTCTCTCCTTCTTCATGCACAGAAGGTGGAATATCTTCTGTAATTACAGGTTCTATTATCTTCCCAGATCGTAGACGAATATCATTACAAGGTACAGGAGAAAGAGAGTAGGCCGGCATATTGACAGTTTCCAATTGATGGACTGTTTTATTATTCAGGTTAGGATTTGGTTGGGCAGGCAGCTGAGGCCGTATTGGTATATTAGGGACAGGATTATTCTACAGCTGCAGCTGCGACTGCTGAGGTGGGTATTGAGGATATTGAGGAAATTGAGGGTATGGAGGAGAATATGGTGACTGTTGAGGTGGAGGTGGTTGAGGAAACTGGTTCCCAAGATGGAAATTCCTCCATCCAGGAGACCACGACGTAGGTTGATGTGGTGGCTGTGTCCAAGGACTCCATGAGTTATAATTTTGCATTGCAGGTTGGGAAGGATTCCACTGAGCATAATTTGAAGGGAATTGTGTATTCACATTTTGCATGTTATTATTCCAATTGCTCATATTATTCAAAAATGGAAACGAGTCCAGAGGCATACCTTGATTTCTAGGCTGCCAAGGTTTCTTCTGTGCAATGAAATAGGTTGATTCCACCTCTGGAGTTGATGCCTGCAGAACAGCCTTCACTTGGGGAAGTGTGGGACATTCTTTCATGTCATGGTTCAGCTCACACAGCTGACATACTTCTACTTTGTCAAGAGGGCATTCTTTCAGCGGATGATTCTTTCTACATCGGGGACAGAACACACCTAGTGTGAGATCCTCCACTGCCTGTTTTTGTTTTGCCTTCAGGACATCAATCTCCGAAGAGATGGAGCTCATCATTTATGTTTTAAAATTTTCAAGGAGATTGCCTATTTCTGCACGGGTAGCTCCTCCATTGGACGACTTCTGAGTTCTGTCGAAGACATCACGTTCCAACTTATCCCGTTTATCCTGCTTATTGTTCCCGGAAGACCCCCTGGAGTATCTCTTACATAGTTCCACAATCTTCCCAAAAGGTTCTTTGGAGATATCTCCCTTTCCTAGCAAGTTTAACATGTCTAAACAATCATCCCTGATCCCACGAAGCAAGATTATCTTGAGCACGTCCAGCCCCATGTTCGTCTGCCCAGCGCTTTGCACATTGTATAGCAGCCTTTCTACAAAATCCTCCAGACTTTCGTCCTCCTTCTGCACCATTTTGAATAATTCCTCTCTTTTGTCCTTGGTGTTGCAATATTCCTGATATTTCTCCAGGAACACTTGTTTCATCTTATCCCAATTAGCAACGGTTCCTCCCCCAAGGCTCATGAACCATCGTAATGCATTGTCCTTCAGGGTGGCGGGAAAATTTTTTAGCTTTTGGGCATCGGTGACATGATCATAGCTGCGACAGAGGATATCGAATTCAAAAAGGAATTCATCTGGATCTTCTGCTGCCCTTCCATGGAAGCGAGGCAACACCGATGGTGAGATGTTCTTCATAGGAGCTGTCCCTTCTGGCTGCTGAATTGGAAATTGTAATGTAGCTGTCGTTCCTTCTGGCAGGGAGTAATTTTCATGATGATATTCCACCATTGCCTCTTCCTCGTCGGTCTCGTGTCTGTTACTCATGTTCTCTTCTGTTTCCTCTTCTTCGTTCGTTCCTGCGTTCTTTTCCTTGTTTGTAACAGCTGCGTCTTCCTTAGTTGTAACAGTTGCGTCTCCCTCAGTTGTAACAGCAGGTCCAGTTGTAACAGCTGTGTCCTCCTCAGTTGTAACAGCTGCGTCTCCCTCAGTTGTAACAACAGGTCCAGTTGTAACAGCTGTGTCCTCCTCGGCAGGGATATACAAGGGAGTTACGACTGCTCGTGTATTCTCCACCATGGACGCTGGCGCCCCAAGATCAGCAGGGTTTCTTCTGATAGGAGTTTCTTGATGACAAGCCCTAGTGGATGAATCAGTTATGTCAACAAGATCGTCGATGAATGTCCTTCTGCCCAATGGTGGTCCTCGACCACGACCCGAACCACCTGCGCTGTTAGTATTTTGTGGGGTTTTGGGAGTTGGGAGGTGATCGCGTTTTACCCTCCTCGTATTCATGCGAACCAAATCATTTCAGCAAAGAAAAGACTGACTAGAAACAATTACCAGATGCAACTAATGATTAGTGTTTAATTTTTATCCTTCCCCGGCAACGGCGCCAAAATGTCGAGCACCCTATATGCAGATAAATTATTCCAACATACAGAGCAGACGAGATTTATTGTCAACCCGAGAAAGTCTTTTATTTCAAAGGATAGATGCACAATCTATGCTAAAACACCAAATCACTAAAATTGAATACTTTTATCCTCTAACAACTATGTCCATCCCAAAGATCTGTGTAATCCCAGTTGCTGTCTAAATACTATAATTTCAATTCCTTTCTACCATGCATCAACAAGAAATAAAATGAGATTCAAAGACAATTGCAGATAAAAAGAAATCCTATTCACATCCTAGAACAAGTAACTCACTTCTTCAATCTGATCACTCTAGAAAACCATAAGCAGAAACTGAATATTAATCTAGAAATTCAATTGCAAAGGATTGAGTTCAGCTGCTCTAAGAAATTGAATTACAGGAATGAAAATCAATGATCATAACAGGAAAGATAAATTGCAAAGGCTCATGGGATCACGACTTAACTACAAGATGAACAAGGCTGTGTACAACTGTAACATAAATTGCATAAAGTTTCTTACTCAGTTGACTGTCACTCTGTACTACTTGCCAATCTCAAAGAAATATAATCTTAATTATACTGGAAATCCACACCACAATTACTAATGTTGCGTACAAAGAAGATATCATCAACAAAACATCACACGACACGAAATTGAAGAATCATAATTTAACTCAGCAATCTCTGTGGAAGACGGGCCCATCCTTCACACAGAGATGTTGGTTGAACAACGTATTCCTTTAACTCATAAGTAACTCCTTATATTAACAGAAGAATGATTACACAGTTGCTTTTACTGCTAATACAATGAATAAATTTTGCGTTGTTCAACCCCCTGGGTCGAGGCAGCTCCCCATATTTATACCTACAGATCGTAACATCCGATCCTATTAATGGGCAGCCATGAAGATCTCTGATCTTTAGGCGCCCTAAATAACACTAGCTGTTATAATACGTGGCAAAGTAGAGACATAAGAATACGAGAAAGTTGTTCATTAGCCCAAGAATGGCGATCTTTTCCAGATCACAACTATACTCGAGCAGCGACATACTAAAGATCTCCAATTATAGCACATTCTGTTACAGCTTCCCTGTCACAGCTCCACCTAGGATGTTACATTAGAACCATGTGCCTTAATCGATGATCCGAGCCCCGAGGATCCTTTTTAAGCAGCGAACACCCTTCCTTTCAAGACTTTGTTCAGCCCACCTTCCTGCAGCCCACTTATCTCAAGCTACCTTCATAAATCATAACATGTTAGCACAATTGAGAGATAAACAACCTTGATTATCACAATCATAAGCATTAATAAGATAGATCAATGATCAGTCATACCTTCGCAGCTTGGGGGAATAAAGTGAGGACAACAGGTCTGATTGACATGATAAGTAGTGTAGGACAGGGGAAAGAAAGGTGATCAAGGATGATTAAAAGGGGCCAATTCTGGGCTCAACAACCTCGACCAGTCATCCTGCCTCTGGTCGCCGTGGATTTTTGCGATAGCTTCTTCTCCTTCATCGGTTTGTCCCGACCGAATCAACAATCGGTAGAACTCTTCCGTGTACTCCTTCATGGTCATCTCTTTTTACTGAAAGTTCTGTAACTTCCTGAACAAGGAAATCACATAGTCGTTTGGCAAGAACTTCCCCTTCAACTTAGCGACCATCATGTCCCAAGACTTGATTTTCTCCTTTCCTTTCTTGACTCTGTCAGCCTGTATATTATCCCACCATAACGAGGCATGACCCTTCAACCTCAAACATGCAGTCTTAACCCGTTTCGAGTCCTCAATCTGCTCTATGTCGAAGTATTTCTCCATTTCTCTGAACCAGTCGATCAAGTCTTCTGGGTCCAAGCTTCCTCAGTAGGTACGCATGTCTATCTCCGCCCGACCTCTCATGTCTATCAGAAGTTTGATCAGTTTTTCTTCTGGTTCTTCTGCGGCTTCTTCTCGAGCTTCCAGTTCTTCGACTTCCTCGTCGCTGTGGTCTAACGCATCAGGAATACAACCACGCCTTTGGATTTCTTTAATTGTTGTGACTTCATTTGTCAAGGTTCGCATTGTTCGGATGCATTAGTCGAACATCTCATGATCCATTATGACGGCTGTTGCACCACGTGCTCTTCTCCCTTGGACATTAACGCCTCTGTGAACCATTTTCAACCTTAGCTGAAACTCCCACGTGTCCAATCGCAACCGGACTTCAACAAGTCGTGCACAACTCTACCCAACCTCAGCTGGAGCTGTTCAACGCACTTCCAGGCTCAATATCACTGACGTTCTTCAACTCCATGGATTCTTCTGCTCTGATACCAACTGACGCAAGGTACCTTAGGCAATAAGGTTCTTGCTTACCAATACACACGACACAACCACAACGTTTGCACGAACTAGGTGTAAAAAAGGATGCCAGAAGTGGCTTATATTACTTCTCAATTCGATTACAATGCGAAATAATTGAAATTCAAATAACTAACTATCTAGTCAGCCTCAGCCGTTACAACTCATAAGTAACTGTGGTGTGCTCTCTCAGTGTGTTGACCTCACCCTCTCCTGGTTCGCTACGAAACTCTAAGCTATGGCTCGATCTCCCTCTGTTATCAGCATGCGTGACTCTTCTTTATCACAACCTCAGACCCTGCTCTCGTCTACTGCTGACCTCCCTCAACTGATCCTCTCTCTCAGGCCTTCTACCCTACTGTTGTTGTTCCCGAGATCACTGCAATCCCTGAGGCACACATCCTCCTATCCGTCGATTCTTCCAAATCCTACAAACTTGCAACTGACAGTGCTCCTGTCATGCTACACAGCCTCTACCTGTGACGACATCTGTCATGTCCTTCACCTACCTGCAATAACTGTATTGACTTCCTTAGCAACCCCGAACGGCTACCAGGTACAATCTTATTGATTTTCTGCACTCCCGACCTTGCTACCGTAGTCGGTCACATCTTGACCTTTCTGTCGGTTCAATCCTATCTCCTGCGGTTTTCCAATCCTGCCCTTCCTCCACGCTTGGCTCTGCCGAACTTGTAGGTGTCGTGGTTCGACTGCCTGTCGACCTCTCGACGCCTTACCTTCTCTTATCGTCTGTCGACCATAACCTGTCGACTCTCGACTTAATGCAACACTCATCGTTTGCTGCCTCGGTCGGTTGCATACCGACTGCTCCTGTTCGACTTATTGACTTCAACAAGTCAACCTGCTCCCCGTACCAACGGTCGTCGGCACCCCCTCTGGTCGGCTCCCTTATGTCGATCAACTTCGACTGATTTGCCTAGGCTTCAATGCTTCTGCATCACACTCAACTAATAGAGGATTCATCCCTAACCTACAATGAAAGTGAACACTGTCCAAGCTGGAAGATCTGATTAAAGGGTATGTGAGAATAGTTGATTTAGTTAATATGGAGGAAAGGACGAGAATATGGAGAAGAAGATGTAGGAAAATATGGAAAGGATTTCTAAGCTCATACAAAATCCATAGGAAAAGCTTCCTAAAGGTGAGGATGTGACCCACGGTACTCATGAAGATAAAGATAGTGTCCATGTTGAGAAACCATCCCTTAATAAGCATACTTAGAGAGGATTTGATTCTAATAATGGAAGTAATCAAGGATGGTCCCCGAAGGGTATCCAACTCCCAAATATTGACATGAGGAAGTATGATGGACATGACCTCATAACATGGATATTTTAGATGGAGCAATTGTTTGAACTGCACTAGGTTCCAAATCTACAAAATGTAACTATTGCATCTTTATATTTATAACCTTGGTAGTTTGTGTGGTACCAATGGCTTTGTGAACACAAAAATAACTATTGCATCTTTATATTTATAACCTTGGTAGTTTGTGTGGTACCAATGGCTTTGTGAACACAAAAATAACTCCATTATATATTGGTCCATTTTTACAAAAGAATTGATATCATATCACGATGATGTTAAGAGTAATTCCTTCTTTAACCAACTGATAAATCTAAGGCAAAAGCGTTTAGTAATTGAGCACATTCAACAATTTAAAAAGTTGAGTCTTAGAGTGAATGACATACTAGATGATAAATTGTTGGATCTCTTTATTGGAACCTTGAAGGATAACATTCAACATGAGGTGCATCTATTCGAACCGACATACTAGATGATAAATTGTTGGATCTCTTTATTGGAACCTTGAAGAATAACATTCAACATGAGGTGCATCCTTAGAGAAGGCTTTCATGGTGGCAAGGAAGGTTGAAAGTAAAAATATGGCGATGGCTACTAGAAGGACCACCTATAACACCTATAGAGATATTAATGTTCCTTCACCTGACCCACCTCAACCTACAAGGTTGACACCTCAACAAATGGATGAAAGAATATCAAAATTTCTATGCTTTAATTGTGACAACAAGTGTAGCAAGGGACAGAAATGCGGTGAGACAAAATTATTCTACATAGATTTTGCAGAAGAAGAAGCAAAAGAACACGAACCATCTCAAGCTGAAGATATAAAAGATATTACTCCCAACGAGATTAATCCAGCCATATCTTGTAATGCATTGGATGGAATTAGCACTCCTCAAACTCTCGGGATCGAAGGATATATCAAAAAGACAAAGGTAATAGTATTGATTGATTATGGTAGTACTCCTAATTTCATTCGTTGTAAATTAACTAAAGTTCTCAATTGCTTAAATATCTAGAATTGTAGTTTCAAGTAATGATTGCAAATGGAGAAACTATCAATTGCTCAGGGAAATTCCTTAAGATCAATCTCAATATGGGGGAATATGTATTGAATAGCCCAATGATTGATATCTCAATGGGTGGTGTTGATGTTTTCTTAAGCGTCCAATGGTTACAATGATTGGGAACATTGGATTTTAATTTTCAAGTACTTCTCATGGAAAGAAAAAGAATTTGAGTTACGGGGTATCACAGGGAAACCAAGTAAGGTGATAAGCTCTAATGGAATGACAAATTTTTTGAAAAAGGGACATCGAGGTGTAATTGCACAATTATGCTCACTAGAGGTTCAAACACATAAGCCTCTTATCATTGATAAGCATTCCAAGGTATTTGAAGATATTCCAAAAGTTCTTCGACCTACTCAAGATCATGATCATGCTATTCACTTGATTCCAGGAATTGTTCCTCCTAATATCAGACCTTACAAATACCCCTATGGCCGGAAGAGTGAAATTGAGCGTATGGTTGAAGAAATGTTAGAGGTTTGCATAATCAGGCCTAGCCAAATTTCTTACCTTACGACTATGGTAATGGTACATAAGAAGGAGAGCTCATGGTGTATGTGTCCATATTATAGAGAGCTCAACAAGCTCACCATTAAAGATAAGTTTCACATTCATGTCATTTATGAATTGTTAGAAGAACTACATGGAGCATTTTACTTCAGAAAGTTGGATCTTCGTCCAAGGTATCATCAAATTAGAATGAAGGAAGAAGTCATCCCAAAAACAACATTTAGAACTCATAAAGCTCATTATGAATTTTTGGTCATGCCTTTTGGCCTTACGAATACACCTTCCATATTTCAAGGTTTGATGAATTCCATTTTCAATCAATAGGAAATTTGTCTTAGTATTTTTTGATGATATACTAATCTATATCAAGTCTTGGGAAGAACGTGTTCAACATGTTGACAAGGTGGTACAACTACTAAAGGAGAAACAACCATATGAAAAACCTTCCAAATATTTCTTTGGGGTAAATGAGGTAGAGTATTTGGGTCATAATGTATCTCGTAATGGTATCAAGGTAGACCCTAACAAAATTAAATCCATGATGGACTGGTTGATTCCCAAAACCTTGAAGAATCTTAGAGCATTCTTAGGTTTGACAGGGTACTACCGCAAGTTTGTTTGGAACTATGAAATAATAGCAACACCTCTAACAACATTATTGAAGAATGATTCATTCTCTTGGACACCAGAGGCAACTCAAGATTTTGAATAACTTAAAGATGCAATGTGCAAAGCCCTTGTCTTGACCACACCAAACTTCAACAAAAACCTTTATTGTGGAATGTGATGCATCAGGAAATGCAAGAAGGAAGGCCCCTGGATTTTGAAATTAAACCAATCACGGGAAAGAACTTACACAAACCCATTCATGAGAAGGAAATGTTGCAACACTACATGCACTTAAGCAATGGCGTCCTTACCTAATAGGTAAGCACTTCAAGGTCAAAACAGATCATGATAGTCTTAAATACTTCTTGGAACAAAGACTATCTTTAAAAGAGCAACAAAAATGGGTAACCAAGATGTTGGGATATGACTTTGAAATAATCTATAAAAAAGGGAAACAAAATATGGTGGCATATGAAATTTCAAGAAAATATGAGGACGTTGAGGCATTACTTTGTGCTATTTCTATTATACAACCTGATTGGATAGTAGAAGCAAGGGAAGAATGGAAGCATGAGTTATTGGTGTGGATGCTCATTCAAAAGCTACAAAATTATCCTAGTGTATTAGATACTTTTGTGTGGATAACCGTTTCATTATGATACAAGGATCACTTATATATATGTAAGAAATCCCAGATCAAACAAAAGGTCCTTTTGGAATTACACACCTCTCCTATATGAGGGCACTCGGGATTCCTAAAAACCTACCATAGGGTCAAGAAGGAATTTTTTTGGGAAGGTCTTAAATATATTGTTCAGAGTTCCATGGTAGAATGTTTAGTTTGCCAACAAAATAAGGTTGAAACAGTTAAGAAACCAGGTCTTTAACAACCATTAGACTTACCCTGTTAGTGTTGGGAGGTCTCAATGGATTTTATCACAGGTCTACCCAATTCAGAAGGGAAGAATGTTATTATGGTGGTTGTTGATAGAATCACCAAGTATGCACACTTTTGTTCACTCTCTCACCCTTTTAACGCAAGTACAGTAGCTGCAACATTCTTGGAAATTGTTTAGAAGCTACATGAAAACCTGAAGATTATTGCAAGTGATGAAGATCCAATTTTCACTGGAAAATTTTGGACTGAATTATTTTCTTATTTGGGTACCCAGTTGGCTCACAGTTCATCTTATCATCCTCAATCCAATGGGAAAACTGAGATAGTGAACAAATGTTTGGAGGGCTATCTTTGTTGCTTTGCATCCGATAAACAAACACAATGGGCGAAATGGTTATATTTGGCAAAATGGTGGTACAATACTTCCTTCCATGCGTCATAAAAAATGTCCCCATTTATGGCACTTTATGGATACGAACCTCCATCTATCACATCTCCCTTGAAATAAAACTCTAAAGTTCAAGTTGTGGGAGATCACCTCGAGCACTGGCAAGAAGTTCTCTAGATATTGAAGGACAACCTCGTTGTATCAAAAAATAGGATGAAACAACATCAGATCAACATCGTAGTGAAATGAATTTTGAAGAAGGGGATTGGGTATTTTTGAGGCTACAACCTTACAAACAAATGCCCCTCAAGCAACTAAACAAGGACAATAAATTAGCACCCAAGTACTATGGTCCTTATAAAGTGTTGCAAAAGATTGGTAGTATGGCTTACAAATTGGAGCTCCCTTCATCTCCAAGGGTACGCCCAATTTTCCATGTTTCTTGCTTAAAGAAAGTAATAGGAGACAATATCCCAATTCAAATTATCTTGCCGGAGCTTGATGAAGAAGAAAAAGTCACATTGGAACCTGAACATATAATTGAAACAAAGACCAAACAAAATATGAAATTGAGATATTATTAAGTACCTCAACAAGTGGAAGAACTTACCATGCTATAAGATTTGACATGGAAATATGAGTCCTTCATACATAAGCATCCACAACTAACCAAGCATCAAGGACAACACTTGTTTGAAGGGGGCATGTTAAGCCCTAAATTGTGGCCCATTCCCCCCTGAATTGGGCATTTATATTAGTATTGTTATATTATTGATGTCAGCTTGAGTCTTAGTGGTAATTGTACCTCTTTGTCTCCTATATATATCGAGGAGACCTTTCCATCTAAATCATCTTGTCTTGTCTTGTGTATTTAGTACATTGTATAAGGAGGCTTCCCCCTCGAAGAGATTTGCTGTTCATCTATTTTCTTAATTATTAAGGCATGGATTACTCTTTCCTGTTTATTTATGCTCGTTTGGGGAATTTGTTTCATAACACAATCTATGTTTAGCAATATTGTCTTAAATTTCTCCGCTTATGGACATGTGATGTTTATGTATATAAATATATATATTTGCTTTGAGATCGCCAACATTTTTTGGGTCGACTAGCATAGAAATGTCGAAATGTAAAACACAACTCGTCGAGCTTGGTGACGTCCTCTGTCAATGTACAATATTCATGTAGACTATTGTTATGCTTGTGCAAGAGATCTTTGCATTTATAAATTTATACAAACCCTAACTGCTCGTCCGGTTCGATGTTGATACTAAGCACCGACTTCGTGCTTCATATGCCTTAGTTCTTCTTGCTTATGGGTTAACAATACCATAGGATTATGCTCATTGTTTGAGCACTCAATCTTCTATTAAAACCTTTTGGCATATGTTGTTCATATGTTGTTTGTATAATATTATAAAGGGTCCCTAGATTACTATAATTGAAGGGCTCGACCTGCAAGTTTAGTAATGTGAATATGCATTTATACTATGTATAAGAATGCATAATGATATCTTTAGAACCGTTTTTTCTATTTGGTCATTGCTTATTGGTATTGGAATTATCATTATGATGCCTCTCTGTTAAGCTTAGAGTCCGCCCACACCCAATATCTACTTTTGTTTGAATAATTATGTGTAATGATTATAATAAGTGGCTCTATAGGAACATACAATATTTCTTTCTACCGAGGAATGCTTAGGTTATATATATGTGTGTCCCTAGATACCCTAATTTAAATGCATTATTCTTATCTTGACAACTTACTAATACTTATGATATTAAAATATAAACTAGAAACATAACGTAGATTTGATACTATATAGTTTTTAACATTACAAGTAAAAGTAGTATATGCTAATATGAAACTTTGGAATTTGTCCACACTAATTTAACAGAAAGCAATAACATTTGAGATTGATCATAAAAACTTGGTAACTTAATAGAAATTTATAAACAACATTAATCAACATGAAATAAAGATATAACGACAAGTTGGACTTTGTAGTAAATAATTTATGGTAAAGTAATATGAAAAATTAGAAGCCTGTGGAGTATATTTGTATCATATATATAAATAAATAATCGAGAATGTATAATATAATAATAGGTATATATTTGAACATTTAATTTGCATAGTAAGTACAATAAACAAAATAACCTCATATATTATCTGCAATACTTGTTGGGAAAATCACAATTGGAATGACCACGTTCCACCCAACCATAGAATTTTGAACAACCAGTCTTACTTGTCTAGTAGTCACCCCCTAGCATGAACCATGACACCGTAGAGGCTAACACCCTGCTCTCTAACTATTCCAACTACTAACAACATTCCCACACTCTTCAAGTGTACAACTAACTCTTGCTTAACTCAAGCAATGTATTCACTCTTCAAAAATATCCTAACACATAATAGTGCTCACATAATAGATTTCCTATGCATATTAGTCAACGTCCTATCCTCGTACACATGCATATAAATAGTTTATTTACCTAGGTCTTAAGCAAGGCCCAACTTCCTTCCTTTCAAATTCATTGGCCTTGGATTCTCTCCTAGATTTTACGAGTTGGTTCAAGGAAACTGCCTCTTGACACTTGTCCTTTTCTCATCTTGAGCAACAGGACTGTGTTCCCCACCTATGGGGTCATGGTTCATCAAGTTCAACATGGCCATTCCAACCGCTCCAACATTTAATTGATAATGTAAAACAAATTGTCTTTTACATCTATCCTATCACGAGGACAAGTGGCAAGCTTTAATACTGCACATGTTCAAAATATAATATTAAAATATTAACCACTTAGTCATAAATCAAAATTTGAAATTAAATCTTTACACAAAATAAAACATAGGTGGTATTACATTGACTACCTCTATTAGACCCCTCACATCCCATGATGTAAACTTCATTGAGAATCTTCCATGAAAAATCCATCTCCTTTCCATCCTTACCACTTAACCCTTGGTAAGAGTTTAGACTCGCAATATTCTTCTTCTCTAATGCATGCATGACCCACTCATATAGTGTATTTTTCTTAGCTCGTCTATGCTTATCTTGAGTTTCAACAATGACTTTCCCATCGAGCCCTAAAGAAGGAGGTCAACCCCTACAACCACCCTCCCTCTCGATGGAAGGAAGCAACTAAAGAAGAGTCATTGGTTTTCTTACTCATGAATGTGCCTACTGGTTTGGATGGAGTTACCGTAGAGGTGGTCGTGCTTTGAGCCAGAGCCTTGGAGTCACATTACCTTTGTTGTCCTTTCTATCCAGTTGAATATGTTCTCCACCATTGGTAGTGGGTGAAGCCTTTTGGGTGTAAGAAGATGGGGTGGTAGTTAAGGGGGGTGTGGTAAGAGTTGACCCTATCCAACAAGGGGTAATCCCTAATCCTATGGTTAAGACTTTAACAATGAAATCAAGCATTAGAAAGTTGATTATATACCTAACAATTTGATTAACGACCTTTGGTCCAACTTTGACAAAAACTTGGCCATGTAGGACTTGTGACATATTGACCTGAATGAAGACATGCTTTTGAGGGTGAAGGTTTAAAAGATACATTGGGGCTCATTGTAAATGAATTTCCCAAGGGAAGCTATAGGAAATCCCAATGTTACATGAGAAGCCCTAGGAATTCAACCTAAATAGCACAATGCATAGAAGCAAACTCATCCATTAAGAAATACTCATTCCACTCAAACAATGCTACAAGGGTATTGCAACACATATAGGGGTCGTGCATGACCACCTTTGGGGCATGTTTTTCCTCTTTCAACAAGGAATGGAAAAAAACAATTTGTTAAGCTCCTAATGGCCATGCAAATCTAGTTGTTTGGTTCATAAGCCTCTTTAACCTAGAACCTAATGATAAAATTGAGGGGGAATACTCTACTGACAAACTAACCTAAAAAATTTCCATGCCTTAGAATTTTTTTGGTAAGTAAGAATTCTATTCTATAAATATAAACAAGAGAGTTACAATTTTCAGATGTCTGCATTTTACCCCATCCCTTTAGATTGACACAAACTATAGCCATATCTACTACATTCAGTCATAAAAATACCCCTCCCCCATAGGGGAAAACAAGGATTTTATACAATCTAAACCATATATGTCCATAATAACAAAAAAGAAACTACTGCTCCAGTTGATCTCCCATACACCACTACAACACCTATAAATAAAAAAATCGACCCATAAATTGAATCACAATTTAAACAATAGATTATGGAACCTGTTTGTCTCCCAACATGCCACCTCTGTCAGCCAACGGCGAGTCAACGAATACCAGCAATACCCAACCGGGGTAGGAATGGAATTCCTAGTTCTCTGGCAATAACATCTATTTTCATATGCATAAGTATGGTATCAACAAACAATTCCTTCCAAAACTAGACAATAACATCATCACCTTTTCCTTTTTCCTTTCACTCCAATAGCACTCGTCCAAGGAGACCCTTCATGATCCAATACAGGGAAACCATCCTCTCAAGCAAAGATTGTTGAGCTCTAAAAGTTCCTGGGTCTTGAATCCACATTTCAAGCGCGGATAATTCTTCATTGGGCTTGGTCTCTTCTAGCTCATGCTAGAGATCCTATTCCACAGCCTCAATTTGCACTCAAATTATTTGTGGAATGGAGGCCTTGTACATTTAGGCCGCTTGAATGTTTGACGGATAATCCACTCGAGCGGATGCGAGCCGGATCTCCCTAGCTCAAAGTGAGTCTAGAACAAATAAAATAGACTATAAACCACTTTCCTAGATCTAGTTAAGGATTAAGTTATTAGATGTCTTACCTTAAGTTTGTAGTCCTTTTTCTTGGATGTTGTTTCGTGCCTCGTGGTCGTCAGATCTAAGCTGCAAGACCTGCCAAGATACACAAAACAAGACAAACAAGTAAAAGCATCTAAACGATAACATATATAAGTAAACAATTAAGCAGGTAAACTACATAATATCATCAACACAACAATATTGGTGGAAAGCGTTTATATTACTGGACATAAGCGTAGATCCATGATGAGATGATAACACAGCCACGACCAATACAAATGTGGATCCATGTGATATGACTCAATACAAACTCCATCACAACCTGGGTAGAATATGACTCCCCAGGGTCTTCAAGCTGAACCCGCAATGATACGAATCTATCCATGTGATTACAAATGTCTTGACGTCGAACATGGTAGAAACCACTTGATTATCGGTCATTGATGTATACCGTTAACAAGTGCGAGGGAAATCACCATTGATGTCAATGATTCCCAAGGTATCACAGTACATATCATCAAGCGTGAATAAATGAGTTGAAGTCGAACGCAAGATGAAATCTTTCAATCAAGAATCAATGATGTAAACTCATGTTGAAAGCGAGGTAACCTGCCATTGAGGCATGCATGGCCAAGGTACTTGGTTGGTTTCTAGATTCAATCCTCGGATGATGTGTTGAAGTCGACAAGGATGAATCCGTCAAAGGAGGGCCATGATGAATCCCCCATCATCGACATGAAACACAAAAAAGGATGTGTAGAGCAGATCGGATGGTACAATAACATGCAAGACTGACTCAGAGTAGACTAACATGATGGAAGGTGTATTGACTGCAGATAATGAGTGGTGATTAATATTCTTGAACATGGGCATGGCATGCCTTAGCAGTATTGACTTGACGAGTTATGATACCAACTCCTAATGCAACTAATGATGGAAGTGTTCTTTGAATGACTCAAAGGAGTAACAAGACTCAAGAAGTAGGTGAAACTCAAGGACAAACAGATGATCCAAGTGCAGTATGCAAATGCAAATAAGTGCCATGTTCAAGAAATGACTAGGTACTGCCACTAAAAAAGGGTGTAACATAAAAGATTTGCTTTTTCCCCATCATGAACGATGAGTGCCTCATGTGTTTTTTATGAGCTTGATGAGGGTAACCAGATGCTCGGTATAGCTCATCTCATAGATGAGTCCAATCCCAAATATTTTTCGAACCTGGGATAGGAGGGGTTCGTCCCATGATGGGCCCTTCAATGTGAAAGTTTAACGAGTCCATAGAAGGTAAACTTGGTCATCATTTCATGTTTAGAGATTCTGAAAAGAACTAAAGAAGACTCCAACGATCCTTTTTCATAAAGTTAGCCTCATCGCCCGAAAAATGGTAAAACAACGCGGGAGAGGACTCTTCCAGTCATGATTGGCTGGAGTATACCTTTTTCGTAAGTAGTGCCCCTTGGTCCGAAAAAGGGGTAAACTATCACCAGGAAGACGACCATTCAAATTCTTTACCAAGCGTGAATGTGACAAGTTCACTTGGCAATCTTTTCGTATTTCGAGAGCTTGAAAAGAGCTTAAAGATAGACTCCAGGGGGGTTCCTTTTCCGTAAATAGTCTAGCGAGGCCGGATAAAGTGATAAACCCATACTCGTTAGGCACACCTTATTACTTAAATTTTTAACGAGCACGATAATGGTATCAAAAGCACCCGGAACCTTTTTCATATTTGAACCAGAGCACGAAAAAGTAAAAAGTAAGCTCAAACCACTTTTCATGTTTTAACCAGAGCACGAAAAAAGTGAAAAGTAAGCTCAAATACCATCTTACTGTTTTTAATGAGCTTGAAGACAGGTGAAAAGAATACTCATGATGTCTGCTTCATTTTTTAACGAGCTTGTAACAGAAAATGAACTATGCTCGGGATTATGCCTATTGGTAGGTTTCTTCCCAACATGATGGATAGAGGTTGGAAAGTTTGCCCCTAGCATAAGAAATTGACGGCTTACTTCTAATATGATTTCCAGAGGTACTGTTTCATTTTTTAGCGAGCTTGATACAGGAAAAGCTCGGGATTATTTTCATGGTTTAATGAGCTCGAAACCTAAAAAGGAAATTATGCTCGAAAAATGTTCCCACTGGTGGACTCTTCCCATCATGATATCCAAAGGTTGGCACATCCCCCCAGCATGATTGCTAGAAGTAAGTGACTTAGCTCCAACATGATGTGGAGAGGCGATCGATTTGACTTCAACGTAACTTCCAGAGGTTGAATACATGCCCCCAAGCTTCATTACATTCGCCTAAGCTACCCCTAGGCGGATGAAAAGAGGGTTCAGGTACTAAGTCTACGAGAAGACTCGACTCAAAGGGGAAGTAGTTGTTTCATTTTTTAACGAGCTTGACACAGGACAAGAACTCTGCTCAAACTATTGGTTTCATTTTTTAACGAGATTGAAGCCAAAGGTAAACTATGCTCAAGGGTTGGTTTCATTTTTTAATGAGCTTGAAACATAAAATAAACTATGCTCGTGCCCCCCATCCTTAGGGGGAAGAAACCACTAAAACATGTGGAACATTTAGGGAAGTTTGATGACTAGGAGTCATGCAATGAGTGGGTGTCACGTAGGAAAGCTGATCAACGGTCACAATCCTCCCATCATAGGGAAAATACATCACTCGAAAGAGTGTGGACATGACGAATTTCATAGCATAGACATAATCACGTCCAAGGAGTAGATTGAAATCTAAAGGACCTTGGACAACCATGACATCAACATAAACAATTTTACCTCTCAACGTGACACGCAACTGCTGGAGAATCCCTAAAGGTCTAGTAGGCCTTCTATTAAAAGCCAAAATCTGGCCGGTAACCGGGACAAGCTGAGGAGACCCTATAGTTTGCCAAGCAGTTGAGGATAAAATACTAACAGAAGCTCCCTCGTCAACTATAGTGCGAAAGATTTCCTTATCGGTAACACCTACATATATCTGAAAAGGAACATCTGAGGGGAGACGAGATTCTGCTAGACTATTCCAATCAAATGAAATAACCTCAGTGCTTGGAGGGGGTCCCATGGAAACAGACTCTTTCCTCCCATGATCGGAACTGACTAGAAAAACATCAGTGGTTATCAATCCACTCTCATCGGGGAGAGTAGGACGAGATGAAGACTGTGTCATGGTGACAGTTGCAGTCTGAACGCTCTTTGATAGAAGAGCGGGATTGAGTGGAGATGACAGCGACTCGATCACTTCACTCTCGGAAGGAAGAGTGGGATCAATTACAGATGAAGCTGAATTGATCACTTGGTCAACCAGCGGGGGGTCGAGGGACAACTTACTATCACTTGTTGGAAGCACCTGTTGAGGACTAGTAATATCTTCCAACCACCGTGAAGCTTCATCCATGCTTGGACAAAGGAAAGTACGGTGCATACCCTTGCATATCAAACAGGGATACAAGACTTTACCCTTCCGACCCTTCACCAACGGGTCACTAGTCGAGGGAGTGTCATCAACATGATGGTCAGAGGTTGACGATACAAGCGGTTTGGGGTTTTTAGACCACACTTCTGACACATGAGAAAGACCGGGACAATTCTTGAGAAGGTGATCACCCTTGCAAAGTTTGCAAGGGAACTTGGGCTTACGAGGTGTTCTCATAGAATGAGTGCCATCGGATGCAGATGGTGGTCGCTTGGTCTCTTTCTTATCCTTCTTCTTTTTAACCTTCCTTTTCTTTTTTTTCTTATCCACCTGATTACTAACACTACTGCTTCGATCGGGCGAGGAAGAAGAAATGGAAGAAGATGCATTTGAGGAAGAAGGGGAAGGATCATTTTGGGATGGACCCTCTCGTGGTGGAGAGTTAACATTTGCTACAGTGGGTAAAGCCGGAATCACAGGGTTGAATAACCATACCGGTAATCCTATGGTTAACCCAAGAAGGTTTAAAGTGGCAATAAAGGGAGGACCAATATCTCCAACTGGAGGAAAGGCAAAAGGTACCCCTTGAAAAGGGGCCTCTTGATTGGTGGTTCCAGAAGAGATTTCCATATCTCAACTCGCTAAGTCCTTCTAATTACCACGCACAAGAAACGCTACTCGAAACTAAAAGCAACAGGCAAACTTGTGAAAGGAGTGGATAAAGAGTTAGGAACCTCACGGGATTGTCAAAACATCACAAATCGCTATATACCGCAGGGTCCAACAATAAAACGCAACAAGGAGGATTGGGACCATACCCTTGCCTGAATACCCGACTACCTAGACAGTACGTGCGTAGTAATCTCCCCGAGTGCTATTCTCGGTGTATTGCAATGTTAAGACGACCCAATGGATAACTCATATGGTTTTAGGATTCCTAATGGTGTCTCCCGATATACTCAAGGTACGTGGGAGCTCAAATCCGTAGTGGTGATGTCTAATGCACAATCGTTCGGCAAGAGACCTTCCGATATACAACCGAGTACGTGAAACACCTTTTGATATACGCCAAGTAATTAAGGGACTTGGTGGGTACGTGAAAGAGATTCGATATACCGATAAGTACGTGGAATACTACAATACCCCCGGAATATAGTGCTGGCAAATAATGACAACTGCAATGCTTAACGACGCCGAAACACGTCTCTAACTTAACACACAAGTTGCTAAAAGTTTTTAACCTAAGCTAGAGTTAATTTTATCTTATGCGGTTAAGTGGATGCATGATGTGAAGACTTGGAATTTAAACAAGATGCAAATCTGATCTATATGAAAATGCAAGTCTTCCTTTCAATGAAGTCCTACTTAACAAGGAGAGAGAGATATGTTTTCTTCCCAAATGCACAACCCAATGCAAATGCAATTTTAGTTCTTTCAAAATGATGGAAAGAAGTAAAAGATGCACCCAAAACTAACTCAAAGCAATAAAAGAGATCCTTTTATGAACACCACATACAATAATTCCAAACCATTTCCTATCTTTTTACACTTGAAAAAGACACATCTAAGCTATGGAAAGAAATATTCCACAAACGTTTCCAATCAAATGCAAGACAAAGATAAGCACTTAACAATCTTATCTAACTCAAATGCACACAAATCTGAAACAAGCCTTTATTCTTCTTATGATGGTAAGACTAAGAATATCAAATGATCAAAGTAAAGTAGGAAGAATATTTACGTTTTCCAAATTCACGAATATAGCAAAAGAGTGACAAAATCTAGCTTTTCTTTGAACTAAAGTGGAGACAAAGAATCAATCTTTTCCAATAATCATTAGATAGCTTAGCATGTAAAGGAAACAAGATGCATAACCCAAGAAAAAGAGGCTCAAAAAGACATGGATATCCCACACTCTTCAAGTCTTTAAAACAAGCCAATCACACCAAACCAAAAATGATCTCAAAACCTTGAGATGGGTCAAAACGACTAAAGGATGGGGAAATTTTTTTCAAAAATAGAACCCATTTCGCTTAAAATGTAAGCAAAACACTAGTTTTGACTCAAGGGGCCAAACATGGATCCAAATCTCAAAAAGACCCAAAAGTCCAACACAAGAAAACCAAACAATGTATGCAAACGAGGTCTGAAAACTGATCTAATGCAATGACCAGATTAGGTAAGGAGAGGAGGGAATGTAAGGGTGAGTGGATGCAGGTAGGGGAGACCAAAGTGTCCACCACTACCAAATCTCATACTTGTCCAAGGTGGGACCCAAAACCAATCCAAACATAACCAAACACTACAACATACAAACCAAGAATGGCGTCTTTGGATGGATCTTACAACACAGAGGGAGTTTATACATCAAACCAAAACTCAAATCAGAAATGGAGAAGGGGTGCCTGTATGCCAGTTTTGACAGATCGGTGCAGTCTGTGTTTGTACACAGTGCGACGTCGCAGTTTACCAATGCGGGAAGTGCGATGGTGTCGCAGTAGACCAATGAAAGGGTTGCGATGACAGGCTAACAGATAAAGAATAGAGATAAAAAACGACACAGTGTCGCTCTGAGTCCACTGACCAGGTGCGACAGGCGAGATCCAAGTTAAAAAATGAACCAATTCTCCAAACAAGGAGGTTTGAAAACGATGAGTACGAACTCATGGGAGGGCTATAGGCTCTTCAAAGTGAAGATCTGATGGTGAAACAAGGCTTAGAAGGCAAATAAGATTATGGATGGTTTGCAAAAGCAATCAACTGAAAGTGATATTCAAATTGACAATTACAAACAATGTTTTTCCCCAGTATGGTCGCCAAATTTGTTTGACGGACAATCCACTTGAGCGGACGTGAGCCGGATCTCCCTAGCTCAAAGTGAGTCTAGAACAAATAAAATAGACTACAAACCACTTTTCTAGATCTAGTTAAGGATCAAGTTATTAGATGTCTTACCTTAAGTTTGTAGTCCTTTTTCCTGGATGTTGTTCCGCGCCTCACGGTCGTCAGATCTAAGCTGCAAGACCTGCCAAGATACAAAAAACAAGACAAACGAGTAAAAGCATCTAAACGATAACATATCTAAGTAAACAGTTAAGCAGGTAAACTACACAATATCATCAACACAACAATATTGGTGGAAAGCGTTTATATTACTGTAAAAATGGGGAAAGTACATAGAAGAGAAAGACTACAACTAGAGCTTAACGAAGTAACCCTTCTCCATCCAAGCTAAATGCCATATCTTCACAAGGAAGTGTGAGTCTCTCAATGGATGAGTAGAGATCTCTCTAAGATGATTTCACCAGCATGTAGACACTATAGACTTCCTCCCCTTGGAATGGGAATGAGCTTCACTTATATAGGACTAAGTGGATAGGGTAGGTTGAGATATGGTAGGAGAGAGATAGGGGATCCTCCCAAGAGGTTAGGAACCGAGTGCCATCTCTCCCAAAAGGTTAGGGATAAGGATCCATGTCAGCTGGCTTCGAGAATGGGTTCGAAGGAGCTATTTTTGTCTATTAACTGACATCATCGCACCCTACAAGAGAGCAAGATGCGACATCGCAGGTTGCATGAGTGCAGCCTGGGACGACCTCTCAAAACCTAGTGTAAATGAGTTCACATCTCTTCCAGTTTAATGACTTAACCAAGGGAACTTTAGGGATGTATACATTGAATCTCATGATGGTGAGATTTTGGGTGTAACATTGAGCAGCCTACAACTGCTCTCTATTGGCTCTCTTCTTCCCTATCTTCCTAGATCTCGCATCCTCCCCCATCGTTTCCATCCTTCCAGGTCTTAAGCAAGCCAAAGAACCATAATGAAGAAAACCTGGTTTGAACAGAAGTACGCCACCTTTCACGACTAACCTTCAATATCTCCAACGACAAGGATCAAAGAAGTCAAATGAGTTGACGACTCCAGGGTATAGAAGGAGTAAAAACTTCTTAATTATGATCCAACTCTCCTTACTTGGATCTGTACCCATTGCCAAATTTAACATGCTCGCCACCACAATACTTTTCAATTCCCACCTTTGAACAATCCGGATTGCGATCTTGCCACTTAAAACCTTCCTTCGTCTCATACTCCCATCCCTTAGACAGTCTCTCCTCATAATGATCTCATGGCAGAACAATCTGACACCACCTTACTTCATAATAACCATGCTACCCGGCACGTGTCAATAATAACTCGCCATGTGATCCTCCCTCCTCTTTGTTTCGAGCAGCCTCCACACTTGCATCCGGGGTCCATGCCTTAGACTTTCACAAGCAACAACTTATACATTACTAATAATTTTAAAAGAGATTTTGTTGACATGAATCTTAATACCTTGTGGTAAAATTCAAACTTGCAAGGGACCTTCACTATGCCATCATTAACACTAGTATTAGCTCACGAAAAAAATCCTTGTTTCATTTGGTGATTGATATCAGGTTATGGGGTGACCATTTAGTGCCCTTCGGGCTTATGACAATCAAGTTAGGGCCCACATGCTAGATCACAACAATAAACATTGTTAGATGTGGCACTATGTTTTAGATGGCTAGAAAATGCGGCGAGGACACTTAATCTAATAGGATAGCAAATAGAGACTCTCACAAGGCTAACTCTAATAGTGCATCCATATTAGATCAAGCCTATATATTGATATTTTGATCCCCCATTGCTTATTATGACTAAATTTAAGCATGTCAATAAGTTTTTTCCTTTGAGTAAAAGGAGTAATCATCTCTTTTCCCAAGGAAGCCCTTGATAAACATTTTGGACCATCGCAACTTTGTGGGGATGGGAATGAAGGGTAGAGTAGACAAGTCTATGATTTTGTTTGTAATCATCTTGAACCAAGCGTTATAAGGATGTTGTCTAAATTTTAAAAGATGAATTGGACGCAGAAGAACAAATAAGACGAGGATAGGATTCCGATGTTGCTGTCCATATTGCTTTAGAGAAGTTATATATTATGTAGACAAGGTATGCAATAATTTAAGTTTACGATAACCATACTTTAAGTTTAGAGGAATAAACCTCATTGAGTGTATGGTAAAAAAGGAAGATAAGAGAGGGCAATGAAAGTTTGATGAGGAAATAGGTGAAGCATGCCAAGGAGTTTGAGTTTAAAGGAAAGTGTGGTAAGATTGAACAAGAAAGGGAGAGAGACACTACAAAACCATGCATACGATGAATGGAAAAGACCATTAATAATATAATCCAAAACACTAAAGCCACCCAAATAAGGAAAATAATTAAAACTAGAACAATGTAGGAAGCCAAAGACATTATTTAAAATCAACATGTTATGGGATTTACCCAAATCAAGCACACAGTGACCATAAGGTGCAGTCACTAAATCAACGACTATATCACATTGATGATGCTGAATCCAAATATGCAACAACTACAAGTTAGAGAGGGCCCACAAAACATGACACCAAAATAAAACACTATCACATCACTCCAAGTAGAAAAAAATTTATGGGCAAAATTTAGCCCATGGACTAATTTTTGAGATTTTTTTTTTCAAAAAAAGATTCGTCAATTTCCATTTTTTCTCAAATGATTTACCCAATTCCATAAAATAATAATATTTACCCAATTCCATAAAATAATAATTTTTTTACTCTTGACATCACCAAAATTATCCATAAATGATATAAAATCCTTAAATATTGGAATATATTTACAAAAATAAAAAACCAAACAAAAAATTATAAATCCTTAAATTTATTAATAACTCCAAAAACTTATACCCTAACTCAACTTCGAAAATCCACAAAACTTTTCACACAATGATGCTTTATAAACCAACCAACCAACCAATGAAGCATTCACCATTGTTTGTTAAAACATCCCAGCAATATATATATTTTCAAGCCAAATACATAACAAGACCGTGGTCGATGGACGCAAACATTACACAACAAAAAGAAAAAGAATAAACAAAGGGAACCTACTTGCGCATATCGATCCAGCAACCGCAGAGAATATTGGAGCTTGAATTTCGTTCGACGTCGTCATTTCCTCCACATTGTCTCGGTTTGCAGGTAATTGCATCAATCCATTGTTGTCAATATCTTTTTTCCTCTTTGATCCGAGACTTAAATGCTACTCAGTATTGGAGATTAATTTGACAGAACGGAACTAAGGCCTTATTACTGAAAAACGTTATAGGAAAGGGAAACTGAAATCCTGTTACCGAAATTTAATAGCACAAAGAAACTGAAGCTCCGGGACATAAAATGGAAACCATATAGCTGATATTATAATGAAAGTAAACCCCTATTCTTGAATTTTTTTCTAAGTTATATGAACTGAAATTAATGATTATGGGAAGAACTAAAGCCCCATTTCTTGGTATTTGTTTTAACTAGATCCGTGAGGGTTCAAATCTCATGGATAAAAAAAGCTGAGTCCATAGGTCAGCAGTTTAATAGACGAGAGAAGACGTAACAAGGTTGAAGGTGTCTCTTTGCCACAGTTTTTTGAAGAAAGAAAGTTTGAACTCTTGCAATCAGCTAAAAGAACGGTGCAGAACTCAAATCCTCGAGAAGTGTGGATATATTTTGTTGGTTTTTCGGTTACATGTGGTCGAATTAACGAAATATACTATGTTAGCCAAATATCTCTTATGTTTACCATGAGTTATTGAATCTATTGAAGCAAGGGCATTCAATATCTCTATTGTTTGAAGAGCTGTTAATAGTTGAAAATTAAAAGACTCAATATCCCTGATGCTTCAGAGACTGGACAAATGCATGCAAACTATAAGACGCGATGTGTTGACTTGTGCTACTTATGATGATACATATAGTTATGCACTCGTGGTGAAAATTTTCAGAGATGGCAAATATTCCACAACCCTCACAAATGGTCTATTTTTAGGTAAAATCCCGAGTAACACTGAAAATCCTAATGTGTCCGAATGTGCAATTTACTTATCTTGTGTTTTAATCAACCCTAAATTTGTTTGGATCTTAATAAATCGGAATGCAACTTATATGTTGAAAGTTGATTCAGATTCGCCAATACGTGTTAAAGCTTTAAGACTTCAAACAGTCAATCGTATAAGTAAACTTTTCATTATCATGGAAATGCTTTGCAAAACTAAATCAGTATTCATGCCCCTTTGACCTTGGAAAATCTGAGATCTACTGAAAGATCAATCAGATCGTCCCTGGCAGGTTCTCAGAGGAGAGGTGCTACAGCATACAGCAGTGGTAGTAGCTGGGTTGATAGTCCACCAATTTTAGTAAATGTGTGATGAAGGTAAGGAAGGTAGACATCATGAGACATGGAATCCAATGACACTCCATGGTGCAGATAAACATTGACTTCAATACTTTGTTACAAAAATGAGAAAGTTTTCACTGTTGAGGCTCAACTTTATACATTACAAATAGTTTCATTACAAAGTTGGCTTCTGAATTCAGGTATACCTTGGTCTATTTCATGCAAGAGTTGTCACTTGTCAGAAGGTACAAGCATACACCATGGTTACATCCCAATCCCAGCTAATGCATACATGATCTTAATCCCAACTACTCAGACACTTACTACCAAAGTAGCCTTCCTGCATATTGATCATCATAGCCTATGCTTTAAAAGTACCCATTCATCTGCGCTATTTTACCAGTTAGAATAGAATATCCAGACAAAGAATTAACTGCTACCTTAAGATAGGCTGAGGCTATCTAAGACTTAACTGCTACCTTAAGATAGGCTGAGGCTATCTAAGACTTAACATTGAAAACCGGTCTTATTCGGATGGACTCAGTAATCACATGTCAGACTGATGGCCTGAGCAGCCTCTGTGAACCAAAAAGTTCCCCTTTCTCTGTTGCCTTCTTCATGTTTATACTAACTTCTAAGTGTCTGAATGTTCTCAGAAGTTTTCAGTTGTACCTTTCTTGGTATAGAATCCTTCACGAACAGGTTAGATCTCAATAATTAGGGGTCTTAGTTATTTCCCCTCTGACTGACTACCCTAACATCTTGGGTGCATTCTCTATATATTAAAGACTACTTTCTTTATTATGTGGAAGGGCATGTATGCTTAGTTTCAGGTTTACTAAGACAATCAACTAATTATTGGTTGCTAGATTCAAATATTTTACGAGGAGGAAATGACTAAAGACCTTTCGGATTTTGTATTATGGAGCATGTACATGTTTCTTATTAAGAGACACCCTTTGTATGATTTTTTAATTTTTTGCATTGTTCCTTCCAAGTCATTTCACTGAACATATCTACACTAATCAAAATCTGTACTTTCTTCTTTGTATTTTTTATTTTGGTATGTGTAAATGCATTTGTTTGATCTATGGCCTATGGGGAACCATGAACCCTGACTCCACATTAATGTGGTATAAATACCAAAGTTATTAAAATTGGAGCTGGTAGCAGAACTGATTGAGGGTCAGATCAGGACCAAACCGGAATGGGCTGACAAACTGAGGTTGTGAACTGATCTACTAAAAACTACATAAAATATGCAAAATTTAATAAAAATAATATATATTCATGTGCATTAATGTAAATCCTGTTAAAATTTCGGTACATGGTAAACAGACCTTGCTGGAAAGCTTTAAGGAACTCTCAAACTACTTCTGTTCACTAGATCTGAAAACACATATGTTAACTGTAAAGTAATAACAACAACCAATGAGATTTTCCAGCACTCATAACTTTATCTCTGTTTTTCAATTAACCCAGGGAAGAAAGAAAACAGTGCATACATTTGCTAGTAAACTGAATGATTAACAACTGAAGATAGAGATAACACTTCTATCCATGTCTGGTGCATGTATGCATGTGCCTTTGCCGTTGATTCTTAAAAGCTGCTGTGCCTTTCACCTACTGCTACAGACTGCTACAGGTACTCCGCTGCTGCTACATGTATGCTAGGGAGGAATTTTTGGAGCAACAAGTAAATATTCTAACACTCCCTCATTGCTACTAAAGTGTTTTTAACTAGTCCAAGCCGCTTCTGTAGCATATCAAACTTCCCTTTAGCCAGGGGCTTCATCTAAATGTCTGCAACCTGTGAATCTGAAGGAACATACTCAAAGAATCACTGCACCGTTCTGAACTCTGTCCCTTATGAAATGGTACTGAATATCAATGTGCATGGAGTGATCATGAAACACTGGATTCTTAGAGAGCTTGATGCAACTCTGATTATCACAATTAATCACTGTTGGTTCTAATATCTTGATCAACTCTGCTATCAGCTTACGAAGCCAGATGGCTTCACAACTAGCAGAACTGGTTGCCATATACTTTGTCTCAGCTGAACTAAGTGCCATTGCCACTTTCTTCCTGTTGAACTAAGATATCATACTTGAATTCAAATTGAAACAGAACCCTCAAGTACTCCCCTGCATGTCCATTGCAGTGTGGGCACTAAGTGATTTAGGAAGAGTAAGCCTTAACAAAATGTGTGTAGCTGTAGTATAGTAGGAGGTGGATGAATGTATTAAGAAGCAAGGGGTGATGGAAATCCTTAGACTAGTGCCTACCAATTGTTGGGCGAAATGGAGTCAAAGAAGCCTGGATCCTAGAGGGCAAGTGCGTGAATGTGTAAGGTAAACATGAGCTATTTAACATGTCAAAAATTTGCCTTAAACTGTGCTGAAAATGATTGGAGCAAATTAACCTTGGAGAGCTGAAGGTGGCACTCTAAAACAATTTTATGAAGATGACGTTACATTAATTCCAGCAACAACTTAGTAGTTAGTTTGTTAGATTCAAAATTAACATAACAACATAATATGAGAGGGATTTTCCTCATATTATATCATCCAAATGGCAAATGCTCCATTAAAAGGCCTTCATACAAATTTACAAGGGTTTTACTACAATAATTTAAAACAATATAAATAAATAATGCAACATAAATGGTCTCACTTAAAAGGGATGCTATACCTCTAGTCTTCCATTAAGTTTCCAAATCTGGTACACAATGTAGTCCAAGGGAAGATTCCCTTCAATCCCCAATCTCTCAACCATCATGCAAAAAATGGAGGGAAAACTCCTTTATATAGGAGTTAGATCTATTTTACAATAAAATATAATTATTTGTCTAACTAACTCCATGACAAGTCCAACAATAATAAAGTATTGGATATAGTTAGATCTAACCAATTATGGTTGACAAGTCAAATGGATGAAGTAGACTCTGTTTTCTCCTCCAAAAAATAGGATGAACTAGTTCAATGTCACTTTAACTCTCAACAAGATGAAATGAGGTATGAACAAGACCAGTCAAAGATGCAAGTGGAACCCCTAATGGATAAGGTTAGGTGAATGAATGAGTGGGAATGGATGGAAGTAGTCAAAGGGACTAGGGTGCATGCATAACTAACCTCTCAAAACAAGTGCAAGCGTAACCACCTCCTCCACATGTGTGTGGAATGGATTGTAAAGGGGGCAGCCATAATTTTTTTTTGATTTTTTTTAGAGCTGCCTCAACATGTGTGCTAAAAGGGGACCTCACTTGTTGTACCACATAAGGCATAAGATGTATTCCCTAGTGAATGCACTTTAATCTTTATTTTTTGGCCTCAACATGTGTGCCAAAGGGGGAGCATTACCCTCATGTGTTGTACCACATCGGGCATAAACTCGCATTCCCTAGTGAAAGATGTTGGTGAGTGATTATTTCCTCGATCTCCTACTAAGAAGGGAGATTGCGAGACGTGATAAATCCCTCTCCCTTTGGTTGAGCGTTTGTTTCTCACCCTCGATTTTTTGTCAAATTGGAAATTGTGTTATAAATCCCTCTCCCTTTGGTTGAGCGTTCCCTTGCCCATAACGGGTGAGCGACTTAATGTACCTCACCTTTGATTTCTTGTTGGACAATAAATCTTTAAGAGTGGCTTTGTCCTTGATTTCTTGCCTTTTAAAGTAACGATCAACTCCACACTTGATTTCCTGTTAAGGAAATTGAGCATAAAACATTTTAAGATGAAACTTGTTGATTTTTTGAGCAGCATCGAGTGCCATTCTCTGGGAGAATGGAGGCACCTGGTCAGTTACTAGGATATTGACCCAGTCTGGGACTGGAAGCTCAGCCTGGGGCTGAGAGCCATTCTCTGGGAGAATGGAGGCACCTGGTCAGTTACCAGGATATTGATCCAGTCTGGGACTGGAAGCTCAGGCTGGGGCTGAGAGCCATTCTTTGGGAGAATGGAGGCACCTGGTCAGTTACTAGGATTTCACTATAAGCCCTAGACTGGGTTTAGGCAAGTGGTGTACTCCTCCCCTTGATCTATGGGCTATGTGACCTTCTCAAGGGACTGATCAACCCTTGTTGAAATACCTGGCACTTGATCTTGGTGGCAATAGGAGGGTGAAGTAAAGCAATTAATTTATCTCCTTATGACGATGTACTTGGAGTGGACATAAAGACCTTGAAGAACACCTGGCTGGCTTGTTGAAAACCCAAGCACAACTTGGCTTGGTTCGTGTACCCACCTTTCGAAGAAAAGAAATATATATATATATATATATATATTTATGGGTCGGCCTCAATTGAAGAGCCAAGAAAGAAAATAAAAAATTATTCTGTAAATTGCAGGTCGGCCTCAATAAAAGAAAATTAAAAAAAATATATATAAAGTACAGGTTGGCCCCATTATGAAAAATTAATTTTTGGCCACTTATTTCACTATAATAAGAAGTAAAAATTCTTATTTTTAACCCATTGATTTAGTCTGCTCCAAGAGGACAGTTCGGTGGTGTTTAGTCTGCTCCAAAAAGACAATTCGTGGGAGTCTTTTCTGCTGGTCAATTCGTGGGAGTTTTTTTTTTCTGCTGGTTCAAAATTACCCTATCTCAGCTAGGGTTTGCTGCTGTCTGAATTCTTTGAAGTTCTCTACAGTGTATATCAGTCCTACTAGGGCTCTCACCTATGCACCTAAGCCCAGCTAGGGCATTTCTTTGTGCACCCAAATTGTGTTAGGGTCTGTCCCTGATTTCGGCAGCCCTATTTAGAGCACCCACAAGTTACAACAGGTATTGGCAGCCCTGGAAAAGGTGTGGACAGATCACAACACCCTCAGTAAGGTATACACCAGAAATCAGTAATGAACAGGCAGATGGTATGAAGGCAGTTTGATGACAGAGCAGACTTATACAGGAAGCTTACCTTCATCAATGTTCTTCTTGGCAAATAAAACAAATTCTGAACTGTTGAAAAGGCTTGTTCTCAGCCTGTTGTAAAAACTCAGTCATCTCATTCAGGAGATAAATTATTAATATTGCTTTGGGGTTTTTGTCCTTGAAAGGTTTCCCCGTGAAAAATACTGTGTTCAATTTTTAGATGTGTATTTACTGCTAGCTATCTCTGCACTATCTTTATTTACAGTCTGTTACTGCTATCAAATTTCAAAATTTTAACAAAACTTACGAAATGAGACCTCATTGAAGGCTTATAACATATGGATATTAATAGGTCCATAATGTAGTGCTCAACCTAAGGTTTGGGTTTAATTAATCAGTAATAAAAATATCCCAAACCACTTTGGTGTGTTCACATGGAAAATGTGATTGAATGAAATATGATAAATGAAAGGTTAATTATGATGGGAAACCTTTATGAAAATGGATGAAATGACTCATGCACCCTTTAGGAATGGAGATATGATGGAATATGAGTGTGATATGGGTTATACCAAGGTACAAATTGGAAAAATGATGAAATATGAAAATTACCTAGGTACTGTTGTCACACAACCTAGCAGCCTTGTGATTGCAAGGATCAATCGGCTACCAGATCGGTGGAACCTCGGGACACTGCCGCAAAGTGTCACATGGACATGGTCCCCTCTCATTAGGTCTCTTGAATCCATCAAAGGTAGATTTAGACTAACCACAGGAGGTGTCCCCAGTCAAGTGTCCCAAGTAATTACCAATGAAGCGAGTGTTTCCCAAAGGCAACAAGACTGCTTTGTATAGGAACATGGTATTGAAATAATTCAGCAAATGGGCAAATGTATACCCTGAGGGAATGGCTAAGGGGATGATTGGTTTTTGAAGGTAGATTGATCCCCTACTGATTGGAAGTGATCTATGTTTGCTTATGTCTAAATAGGGTTAATGTCGTGGTCACTTAGGATTAATACAAGATGAGACTTAATGAATTACCAGCTAGATTAGGTTCAGATTTCTGATGATTAAGGTCTTAAAAGGCCTAAATCTGAATGTAAAAAGGTAAATATAGGTGCTGGTATATGTTTAAGGGAGGTCTCAGCTATAAAACAGTTAGGGGAGGTCTCAGCTGTAAAATAACTTATTGTTCTATGAGTTTAAGTTCAAAAATATAATTTTCAACAAGCATAAAATTCACTAAATATTAGAAATTGATTACTTGATTCAAGATTTAATATTGTAGGATGACCAATGCCTATTCCCCTAGGTTATTTTTAATAAATTAAGACTCAGATCTGAAATGCAAGTGCCTAGGGTATAACTTCGATTCAATCTAGCAGCTAACTACCAATATCCAGTGATTTAAGACAATAAAGGAAGGTAGTGTGGATTGACTAATGGAGAATCAGTAAAAACCAACAAGACAAATGGAAAGAAAATTGACCTTGTGCCTATATTCGGGCTATGGAGTCACATCCCTCTTATTAGCAATGACATTCGTAAATTATGGCTTAGCTTTGTGATGACCTTGTTGGAAAAATCTCCAAGTAAACTCAGATAAGATGCCTATCCAAATCAATTCTCCTTCATCCCTGCATACAAGAAAAATATTAGTGGATGCCAATCAAAATTTGAAGTTAACAACCAAACTCATTAAACCCGCAAACAACAATGAAAGGAATGTGTGAATAGCAAGTAAAACAACCAAGAGAAACCAAGCAAAATGCAGAAGATTTCTCTTGGGCGAATTCCCCACCAAACCCCCTGGGCGCACTTGACAATCCAAGAGATTGAATTCACTGCAAACTAAAATGATATTAACTCAAGCTTTGTTTACCATCATACACTAAGACAATGAGGGAGAGAAGTAAAAATCCACATCCACATATGCATGACATCAAGAGAAAAATGAAGAACAAAAGTCTGTGTATTGCTGTAGCAAATGGCTCTCCACAAGTCCTTTTTAATGAGATGGCTTCGCCAAATCAATGGCTGAGATAATTCACCACTTATTACATTTTTTAATTGCTGGAAATTACTGTTTTCTTGTGGGGGTAAATTGCCTCATTGAGCCCATTTTACTTAGAAAATGTTGAGTTGGAATCATTAGTGGGACCCCCCCATATCAATCTTCTTGCTCATTTGGAAATGTTGAGAGTGGAGATTGGCTGATTTTTTTTTATCAAGTGTGCCCCCTAGGAAAGAGAAGTGCGCCCCCCTTTTATGAGCAAGCTGAAATGTGGTCAACACTTGAAGTTCGTTGCTAGGAGATGATCACTTTGTCTTTAGAACCATATTTCATGAAGACCCAAGTTAATATTTTGCATTTTAGATTTCTTATTGCTATGCTTTTGTGATTTAGGAGTGTTTTTAAATCAAACCTTAGTAAGTTTGATTAATTTATTCCAATTAATGAATTCTTGGCCAAATCACTTGGGAGTTACCTTGGATGAGTTCCATGCTGCTCTAATGTCCCATACCAATCAAAATCATGCTAAAAACCAATCTGCAATATCCATTATTAAGCTGCTACAAATTATTAAAGTAGGATTTAGGCTTTTTTTATATTAAAAACTTAGGCAATTCCATAAATTAAAAACCCATTAGTCCAAAATTATTGGAATCATATTTGGAAAGGATTTGATTGGCTTCCAAAGATTGAAGTGTGATGAATGGTGATGCAAGATGACCACATTGTTTACTGGTCTTGTTGACCAAGTCAACTCCCTTTGACAAAGTAAAAAAGTTGAAAAAGCCAACTTTGGTCAAAGTTGGACTAGAGCACTAGAGCTACAATACTCGCATTACACAAGTGACTCATGTGATTCATCACATAGCTTCAAACATAGGAAATATTGCAGAAATTAATACATAGCATGAAGTTAATGTTTTATATTCATGCCACCATCTAAACTATCATCAAGAGTATTACAAGGATCATTTTTCCTTTGGGTGAAGTGGATGGTCAAAGTCAACAAGTCCAGTCAAGTGGAGGATTGGTCAAAGATGACTTATTGATTCAAGATAAGGGGGGAAGGTGAACTCTGTAACATTCACTAATCAAGCAAACACTAGGGAAGGCATTTCACAAATGGATGATGTGTAGGCATATGATACTCCTTTGACCTTGACAATCAGACTCAACCCTCTTTTCTTTGACTTTTGCTTTTTTTAGCTCCTTCTTGGACTTATCTTCTTTGATTTTCTTGGACTTCTTTCTTGTACTTTTTCTTCTTTTTAGGCCTCGTCCTTTATTTTTCTTTAGAGGCACATGCAAGTTTAAACTTGCTTCTTTTTCTTGATTGCCATTTTTTTGCAATTTCACTTTTTCTTCTTTTGCTTTCTTTCATTTTGGTAGAAGTCTTGGATTGGGAGTTGCTTCATGTGCCCTTTTTGAGGCACTGAAAGGGGAAAAGTCTTTCATGTTTTAGGTCTAGGGAGCATATCTTCAAGGCAACCTGCCATCCTAGTATATAGCAAGTCCACAGGGCTTTACAAGCAGACAATCCTACGATATTAGAAGGCGGTTTATCCTAGCACATAGCCACTCCACAGGGCTTTACAAGTGGAGAAGCATAAGACATTCGAAAACCAACTCTTTTTAGTACACATAGCCAATTTATAGGGCTTAACAAGTAGAAAAGCATAAGACATCAGAGATCTTTGTTGCACACATCAGAGCCGTGAAACCAAGGGAAAACAGGGAGGCCTCCATAATGAAGAGGTCATAGAGGGGGAGATCAAGAGTCAATTTGTCGAATCCAAGCCAATGGGTGACTGACACGAAGATGGAAAGGTCAAAGGTGGAACCAAAAGAGGTTTATGATCCATGTAATAATCAAGAAATGTAAAGCTAATGGTATGTGCATAAAAAAATGACTACTTCTATGCATTAATCTACACAACATTCCTACTAACCATGCTCATCAGAATCAAAAGTGCAAGCAACATGAGTAACATCTAGTACATTTACCAGTATAGACCATATATTCCATAAATATAATCCTCAAGGCATGAAACTAGTACTGCAATATAATAGCATGGTATCATCACAAGGCAACACATGGCAACAAAAATATATGACCTCTCAGCAAATATAAGCATCCTTGCTTTGAATATCAGCTCTGCTCCATGAAAAATGAATCTCATCCCTGTACTGCAAAGCAAAAATGAGGGTACAACAACCCCATACATAATCTGGTATAACAGGTGCAACGATGGAAAGTTAATGAAAGTTAGTGATATCAAGGCAAAACACTTGGAAAGTACACCATGAGGACATAAAAAACTAAGACCAAGCCATGAACCCACCATGCAAGAACCACGTGACAGTAGTGGCTAGAGCAACATGAAGAATCCCTCCATCAAATTGAGAAGAACATGATGCACCACTGAAGCAACCTCCTCCAAACCACCAAACATGATCATCAACATAAGTTAGTCTCCTCCACCAAAGATCCCCATATAATGCCAAGAAGATAAAGGCTCCATGTAGAATTATACCCCCAATTCAATTAGGATGCTCCAAGGTACCAACTGAATACCCCAATGTGAAACCTCATACAATATGAGGTGTAGTAGGACTAAGACATTTTCCAAGAAAATTCCCTCCAATTTCACAAGCTTTAGTTTGGTATTGCTTAATACTATGTAGAGTATTTTAGGGCGCATGCATACATTTAATTGTAGATGAAGATAGAGAGGAATCAAAAGATTGAATTTATCAATGTTGCAAACATCGGCGCGTCAAAAAAATTGACAGGGTCCAGGAAACATCGTTTCGGGATATCTCGACAGCACATCGACAAACATTGGCAAAAAATCGGCAAACATAAAAAAAATACAAAAATATATTCATTTTTTTCCAATTTTTTAAACATCTAAAGCAACAATAACGTCAAATAAACACATTGCCACATGAATATATGGAAAGAAAATCGATATATAAGATATATAAGATGTCTAGAGATACATTACACATAAAAAATGGAGCATGTCTTGAATCTTGAGTCATAAAAAATATAACAAATGTATCTCATCATCATCATGACTCATGAGTCATCTACAATGAAATAAAGTAAACAAACTATCGATTCCCTCTACCCCTTTTATGGGCAAAGGTAATTGCTGTGGAAATGGCCCTTCCTCTAGAACTAGAAGTAGAAGCAGGTGCCCTTAAGGCTTGTGGGCCTTGTACTGGACTCTGAAGTCCTCTAAAAGAACTAGAAGACCCTGCAAAATGATGTCCTCTAGAAATAGGAGAAGGTGGCCGAAACTGATGTCTTGAAGAAAGAGAAGGTCGAGGAGGTAGTCCTGCTCCTACTCCTCTACCAGTACAAGTGCTACCACCGGGTCTATCTCCCTCTAACTCTGACCGTGGCTTTGATTGTGGTACACTCTCGGACTTAGTATGAACATTGTGAAACTCCTCTAGAACTGGAACATGCTCATCCTGATCTGGAGTCTCTATATCATCATCATGATCACTATAATGATCAGCCTCTAGCCAATCAGGGGCTACCTCCATAACAGGCTCCTCACACTCCGCCCTCCATGCAATAGTGGTGTCAATCCCATCCAATGAAATGACCGTCGCGTCAACTCTTCTCTCAAACTGCTTCACCCACAACTTGAGATTGTAGTTGACGTAGACCAAATCATTAAGGCTTTGAGTATCCAACCTGTAAGGGGATCATAAATATAAAATTATAAATTTATAATACATAAATTAGAAGGTAAAGTGGCATAACATTATAAATTGGAATTTAATAATTTATAATGAATTTGAAAGTCTCTAACTTGTTGCACTTTTTGAAGTGTACTTTTTCAAATACACTCCAGTTGCGCTCGCAACCAGAAGAGCTACATGTCTGGCTGAGCACCTGAATGGCAAGCCTCTGTAGAATAGGTGCACAACCGCCATAGTTCTCCCACCGGGTATCTACAATGAAATAAATAAACATAAGAAAAGACAAGAAAACTTAAAACAAAGAATTAGAAAGAGAATGGAATTTGAAATTTGAAACTTTGAAAGTTGAACTTGAAACAAGGTGAAGCTTACTTGGCATTAGGTTGGTCCTGTCATTTATTGCTATATCAAACGCAAATAATCCTGTGTTAGAAAGTGACAACATGGAAGGTCTTCCTGCATTGCATGTGTCCTTGCATGCATAAGACTTAAATGAAGAAGCCAATAAAATGTATTTAATATATTTTTCTTAAGTTTACTTTGGAAAATATATTAAAGTGAGCTAATTATTAATTGACTTAATGGAACACTTTTTTATAAAGTGAAAGTGAAAATATTTAAGTGATGGCCAAATCTAATCTTGGCCATCCAATCTCACTGGAGAATCTCATCCATAGATCCATAGTGAGATTAGGGTTTTCGCTTAGCCAATGAGTTATAAAGGAAAGATCAATTGGTGGAGAGGATACAATTACATTCTGACAGAGACAGAGAGAGCAGTTTTGAGTGAGATTTTTTACAGAGAAGACGGAGGAGGATAGATCCAGAGAGGACCGTATGGACCAGTAGGAGAGAGAGCCGAGGTTGATTCGTAGAGGCAGGTCGTACAGCAGCTGTATGGATTCCGTACAACCGATGCCAGCAGGCCGTACAACAACCGGCCGTATAGCGCCACAGCAGCCCATACCTTTCAGCAGGGTTTTTCTTAGTGAGTTTGTGTGGTACGATTTTGCCAGTTGGGCATAGATTGATTTCTGAATTGTATTTCTCCATATTTTCGTAATAAAAATATCTTCTTTGATTGCTGCACCGGTTTTCCCATCTTGGGTTTTGTCCGGGGGTTTATACCCTAAAAGATTGTGTTGTCTCTATTGGTGTGATTGATTGGTATTTCTTTCAGTGTTTATTTTCCGCTGCATAGTGAAGAAATCCATGTGTGGTTAACAGTAAGAATTTGGGTTTAAATTAATTGATCCAGCACACTCTAGCCCTAGAGTGGATTTTAAGGAAATTTACATGGTATCAGAGCTCTTTTGAGCAAACTGAAAGAAAGCAGCAGGTTGGTTGGATAGATTATTGGCATATCTATCCAAGGGTTTACAGGCACTATTCACTATGGCCGTATAGTTGAGAGTTGAGGATAGACTCCAGGGGGCACAAGACTTTCCTACTTGGAAAGAGCGGATCACCAGGATCCTAGATGTCAGTGATGCTAGAGAGCACATTGATGATCAGAAGTCTGTTCCCACAGATCCGACAGATTTGGTTGGATGGAAGAAGATAGATTCCAGAGCTATGTTGATCATTTTAGATTCCAGAGCTTTGGAGAGTCTCTACCAGAGCAAGAATGAAAATCGGAAGATGGTGCTGCAGGAGAGATTGCGTAGTACCAGGATGGCCAAGGGTGAAGGAGTGGTGCCTTATCTTACAAGGCTCACACAGATCAGGGATGAGCTTGGAGCAGTGGGCTCTAAGACCGAGGATGAGGAGCTAGTTCGTATAGCTCTCAATGGCTTTTCTAAGCCATGGGACGTCTTTGTTAAAGGCGTGGTGGCTAGGGAGAAGCTCCCTGACTAGCAGAGATTGTGGGATGACTTCGCACAGGAAGGGACCCGCATGGGTCAAGGTTCAGCTTCATCCAACAGTGCTTCACAAATCGTGGATGAAGAGGCTCTAGCCCTAACAAGCAAAGGTAAGGGGAAGACAAAGAAGAAGAAGGGTGGTAAGAAGAACTTGGACATGGCAAAAGTCAAGTGCTTCATATGCCACAAGCAAGGACATTTTGCTTCCCACTGCCCAGAGACATTTTGCTTCCCACTGCCCAGAGAGAAAGAAGAAGAACAACACACAGATGGCAGGTTCTGCAGAGGTGGATGACTTCAGCGAGAGTTTGGATGAGGACTTTTGCTTGAGAGCTTGCATGGCAAGCTCCATCAACAACAGCATCTGGTATGTGGACAGCGGTGCATCTTGTCACATGACAGGACACAGATCATTCTTCAGGAGCTTGCAGGAGGGTGGAGTAAATCTCTATATTGAGTTAGGAGATGATGCGTGGTATCAGGCGCAGGGTGTTGGTACTGTTTCGTTTCAGAGGGAGTCTGGAAAGCCCATCAACTTTGCTGATGTGTTATATGTCCTAGGGATGACGAAGAATCTCATATCAGTTTCCACACTAGAAGACAAGGGTTTTCTAGTGACTTTTCGGGACAAGAAAGTATATATCAGGGCACATGGGTCAGATCAGAGATTGGACAGGATGATTGGGGTTCAGAGTGGGAAGGTTTACAGACTACAGTTTGAGCCTGCAAAGGCTCTGGTCAGCAGCAGCAGTAGTGATGGTGAGTTATGGCATAGGAGGATGGCACAATTACATCATGGTGCACTGAGGCATATGAGATAGGCAGTTATCAGAGTTCCTTCAGTATAGGAGGAGAAGCACAACCACTGCAAGGGTTGTGCATTGGGGAAGAACATCAGGAGACCTTTCCCACATAATGAGCACAAGTCTGAGGGGGCCTTGGACTTAGTGCATTCGGATGTATGCGGACCGATGAGCGTCCATTCTTTCAGTGGTTACAGTTACTATGTCACTTTCATTGATGATTATTCCAGGAAAACCTGGATCTATTTTCTGAAGGCCAAGTCAGAGGTCTTTGATCGGTTATGAGAGTTCAAAACTCTCGTGGAGAACCAAATAGGGAGAAAGATCCGAATATTGAGGATAGACAATGGTGGTGAGTACACCGACAAAGAGTTCATGGAGTACTGTGCATCAAAGGGGATCAAGAAGGAACACATTGTTCCTCACACTCCGCAGCAGAATGGAGTGGCAGAGAGGAAGAACAGGACATTGGTGAGTGCAGCTAAGGCCATGCTATTTGATCAGGGATTACCACTATTCCTATGGGCCGAGGCATTTTAGACTGTAGTATATGTCCAGAACAGGTGTCCCCACACAACATTAGGGAGGAAGACACTTGAGGAGGTATTCACAGGTACTAGACCAGATGTGAGTCACTTACGCATATTTGGGAGTATCTGCTATTGTCACATTCATGCTGACACTAGGAAGAAGCTGGATCCTTCTGGAGAGAAGGGGCTTCTAGTTGGGTATAGTGAGACTTCCAAGGCTTATAGAGTATATGTCCTAGCTCGCAAGAGAATCATTGTGAGCAGGGATGTCCAGTTTGATGAGGACAGAGCCTTGAGAAGATCTATGGACTTACCAGCACAGGAGCAACTGGCTGAGGACTCGGGAGGAGTCAAGTTGGAGGAGTCATAGGTACAGGTTCAGACACAGGGCACAGGTTCTGTTAGTTAGAGGGAGTTAGGTGGACAGGATCCTCCTACCATTGATATGGAGGATGAGCAACAGCAGCAGGAGGATATCCCGCAGCCGAAGGAGTCAGTCACTAGGCTACGACCGAGGTGGTATGGGACTACTGTTCAGGATTCCAGATAGGTGAGTCTTCCACAGAGATCCATAAGGCGGAGCAAGCCACCAGATAGATTGAGCTATATGGCATTGATGACAGAGTTGATTGACTGTGAACCTTCTAGTTTCGAGGAGGCTGCACAACATGATGTGTGGCAAGAGGCCATGGTTGAGGAGTATGACTCAATCATGAAGAATCAGGTATGGGAGGTTGTTCGGAGGCCAGAAGGTAAGAAGGTGGTGGGATCCAGATGGATCTACAAGGTAAAGCATGCAGCAGACGGAAGTGTGGAGAAGTACAAGGCACTTTTTGTGGCGAAGGGGTATTCACAGAAGGAAGGTATTGAGTATGAGGAAACCTTTGCCTCTGTCGCTAGGTATTCTTCTATTCAGACTATCCTATCATTGGCAGCAGAGATGGGTTAGCGCATTCATTAGATGGACGTGAAGACAACCTTCCTCAATGGAGTTATTGAGGAAGAGGTTTATTTTGAGCATCCAGAGGGGTTTGAGGCGGAGAGTAGGGAGTCACATGTATGCAGGTTGCAGAGAGCTCTTTATGGGCTCAAGCAGGCACCTCGAGCATGGTACTCGAGGATTGACAGCTATCTACGAGAGATGGGTTTCCAGCGGAGTGAGGCAGACCATAACCTGTACTTCTTGTCAGGTGAGGTACCTCTCATACTGGTTCTATATGTGGATGATCTCTTTCTTACAAGAGATGAGAGGCTGATCAGGGACTGCAAGTCCAATCTTGTAGTGGAGTTTGAGATGAAAGACCTTGGGTTGATGCATTACTTTCTAGGTCTGGAGGTTTGGCAGAGAGATGGGTGCTTCTTCATGGGACAGGGGAAGTATGCAGTAGAGATCTTGAAGAGATTCAGGATGGAGGACTATAGATCTTTGGCCATACCTCTAGTTACCAATTGGAGGAAGATTGATGTATCGGAATCAGAGGAGTTTGATCCTACACTGTATAGGCAGCTTATCGGGTCGCTTATGTATTTGGTCAACACTCGACCATACATTAGCTTTGTAGTCAACTCTTGAGTCAGTTCATGGTGAACCCTCGAAGAGTACATTGGACAGCTGCGAAGCACATACTTCGCTACGTCAGAGGTACAATGGAGTATGGTTTGGTTTATGAGCGTAGTGGGAGTATACAATTGGCAGGTTTCATGGATGCTGACTGGGCAGGATGTGTAGAGGATCGGAAGAGCACTTCAGGTTGCTGCTTCAACATTGGATCATGAGTTGTCTCTTGGTTCAGCAGGAAGCAGAAGTCAGTTGCATTGAGTTCAGTAGAGGCTGAATACATGGCAGCCAACATGGCTGCATGTGAGGGGATGTGGCTGAGGAAGCTGCTCTCAGGATTGTTTGAGAGTGAGATAGAGACTACTATAGTTCACTGCGATAATGAGAGTGGTATCAACCTTTTTGAGAATCTAGTGTGTTCCATGACAAGAGTAAACACATTGACATCCAGTATCACTTCCTTAGAGATTGTGTTAAGAGAGGAACCATTCGGTTGGAGTACATTCAGACAGATGAGCAGGTGGCAGACATATTCACCAAGGCTCTTTGCAAACTCAGGTTTGTAAAGTTCAGAGATAAGTTGGGGTTGTTACCGAATCCCTTCCTCGTTGAGAGGGAGTGTTAGAAAGTGACAATAAGGAAGGTCTTCCTGCATTGCATGTGTCCTTACATGCAGAAGACTTAAATGAAGAAGCCAATAAAATGTATTTAATATATTTTTCCTAAGTTTACTTTGGAAAATATATTAAAGTGATCTAATTATTAATTGACTTAATTGAACACTTTTTTATAAAGTGAAAGTGAAAATATTTAAGTGATGGCCAAATCTAATCTTGGCCATCCAATTTCACTGGAGGACCTCATCCATAGATCCATAGTGAGATTAGGGTTTTAGTGAGATTAGGGTTTTCGCTTAGCCAATGAGTTATAAAGGAAAGATCAATTGGTGGAGAGGATACAATTACATTCTGACAGAGATAGAGAGAGCAGTTTTCAGTGAGAGAGTTTTTGCAGAGAAGACGGAGGAGGATAGATCCAGAGAGGATCGTACAGATCAGCAGGAGAGAGAGCCGAGGTTGATTCGTAGAGGCAGGCCGTACAACAGCCATAAGGATTCTGTACAATTGACGTTAGCAGGCTGTACAACAGTTGACCGTACAGCTGCACAGCAGCCCATACCTTTCAATAGGGTTTTTCTTAATGAGTTTGTGTGGTACGATTTTGCCAGTTGGGCATAGATCGATTTTTGAATTGTATTTCTCCATATTTTCTTTATAAAAATATCTTCTCTGACTGCTGCACCGGTTTTCCCATCTTGGGTTTTGTCCAGGGGTTTATACCCAAAAAGATTGTGTTGTCTCTATTGGTGTGATTGATTGGTATTTCTTTCAGTATTTATTTTCCGCTGCATAGTGAAGAAATCCATGTGTGGTTAATAGTAACAATTTGGGTTTAAATTAAGTAATCCAACATACTCTAGCCCTAGAGTGGATTTTAAGGAAATTTACATCCTATGGCTCTCTTATACGTTTCCAACTCTTGGGAAAGCCGTGTACGCTCAACTGCACCAGGCACCATTCTCTAGACACACTCATAGAATCTAGACATAACCTCTCAGTCAAATCTAAAGCCATAGGAGTAAGCAAACGCACGGTTGAGGTATAACCCTGCAGCATGAATGGGGCGATGGAGTGTGTGGTTCCATCGCACATCAATCACCTCCCATATCATTTGTTGTCTCTCCTGCCCCTGATCTCCCTTGTCAGCATAATAGGCACAGATGGGTTCTTTGGCCTATCCATGGCCTCATATAGGTAGCCCATTGCGGGCTTCTCTCCATCAACCAAGCGGAGAACCTTTACGAAAGGTTCAGTGATGGTGCACACCTCCTTCACCGCATCCCAAAAGCTATGATCATATGTAACTAGCTCGAATGTGGCTTGCCCCTCTGGTTTAGTGCTAAATGAGAAAGCACGCTACTCAGGTGAAAGGAACATTGCCTGCAAGTCCCACATAGAACTCGAGAGAGACTGAAGAGAAATAAAGCTAGTGGCAAAGTGTGTGATGGCAGGCCGCACTAACTCTTTGTTACCTGTGAACCTTCTCATCAAGCTAAGCACCGTTGCATGATTGTATATGAATTTTGTGATGCTCCGCGCTGAATCAATGGTATCCTTGATCCAATCAATTTTGCCTAAATCCTCTAAGATCAAATCAAGGCAATGGGCGGCACAAGGAGTCCAGAATAGTATAGGATATCTGGCCATGAGCATCCTACCAACAACCACATAGTTTGCACAGTTGTCCGTTATGACTTGGACAACATGTTGTGGCCCAATCTCTTGGATGAACTCATCCAACACGCTACATAGTAAGGCTGCATCTTTGATATGTGCGGATGCATCCATGGATCTCATAAACATAGTCCCCCTGGGACAATGACCCAAGAAGTTGAGAAGGGTCCTACCCTTCATATCGGTCCAACCATCCGACATCACACTGCATCCTGTTAGGTCCCATGATTTTCGAAGCTCCTCCAACCTTTGAGTGCAATTGGCCTTTTCATCCTGAAGGATGGGCCCTCTCAACTCCTCATAATTGGTGGGCTTAAACCCCGGTCGAACAATAGCAGCCGCCTCAAACATGGACACATAAAATGGGTTCTTTCCAAAGTTAAAGGGAATAACACTCCTTAGCAAGCATCGACCAATAAGTTTGTTTGCTTCTTTTTTCTCCTTTACTTTCACCATGGACCTTAAAGAAGGTTGTGCACCATGTGTGCACCTCGACACAAAGAAAGGGGATGTTGTCGAAGGAGAAGGCATTGTGGATTGCTGTGTGGAGTGAGTATCGGTATCTGGATTTGTCCCACTAGCCTCCACTCCTGTTGCAGACCTGGATCTTGAAGAAATTTGATTTCTCATGGCCTCTTTGTATTGTTTCTTTAGCCCACCCTCAATTGCTTGTGTGGCCTTAGCAATGAGTTCCAGGGTTGTTTGGCTGCAAGGACCCACATCATGCCCTGTTATTTGTGCCAAGTGATATTTTAGCCTGCTTATCCCACCTGTCATTCTCTTCCCACATAGATTGCAAGTGAGAATTTGCCGATTGAGTGGATCAATAGGTGTTCCCCACTCCCAAAATGGATCCAAAGTCTTCGACATCTTGTATATGGAAAAATGAACTTGAAGTTTGAACCTAGGGCAAGAAAAAAAACGTTTTTTAGCACATATGATTGATGGAAATGTAAAAGGCAACAAGAAATCGAAGATATATTGAGCATTCAAACATTGATTTAATGAGATAAAATAAATGGACATTTTTGTGAGGATTTACAAGGATCTAGGGCAAAAAAAATGCAAAAACGTTTTTTCTCATGCTTAACTGCTGCAAATAACATAACAGATGCAAAAAATTGTTTAAAACCCTATAAAAATCTATTTTTAAGATGGAAAATTAAATGACAATGTAATACAACAAGAATCCCTCTTAGAAAAATGAGAAATGATGGGCAAATTTTTTACATACCTGCCTCAGTGGTAATTGTGGAAAAAATCTCCAAATGGGAAGGTCCAATCTTCAAATTTGATCCTTGATGGCGAAGGAAATGATGCCTAAGATCCTCCTTATGCAAAGTTTTAATGTTCTTGGTCTCCTTAGCTCTCCTCTCAGCCGCTGCAATGTGCAAATGAGCCAAAAAAAAGGCCTAAAAAGGCCCTTTTTTCCGCCCTTGTCCGCGCGGCCTATTTTTTCGGGTCGACTCGCGATTTCTTGACCAAGATATTGGGTAAAACACGGCAAAAAATCGTCGATTTATCGGGCCGATTTTTTGAGAAAAAATCACATCCGAGAAAATTGTCCGATTTATCAGACATCGGTGATTTCTCGGTCGATGTTTGCAACACTGGAATTTATTATTGATGCTGCAATCTTACATTTCTCATAAACCATCATACATATCATATTTATAGCTCACAAAGTGACTAACTATAACACACAAAGTGACTACATTGCAGAGACATTTATGACTTTTAGTATTATTGGAGTGTAATTCACAAATCTTGGATTTACGAAAGTTGGAGTTATGATATGTAGTGTTTCAGTAGTATAATGGAGTTAGGGCAGTTAACTTTCCATAAACCATGAAATGAGAATAACTATTATCATAAGCTTCCATGGTTTGCCAACCTACACTATTATTCTAGTGTTATTACTCCCATCATTTTTAATTATGGTTATTCACAAATCTTGTATTTACAAAAGATGGGGTTATGATATGTAGCTCTTTAATAGTATAATGGAGTTAGGGTAGGTAGCTCTCCATAAACCATGAACTAAGAATGACTATTAACAAGTTGTCTGCTTCCATAGTTTGCCAACTTACACTTGTTGAAGCCATGTTTGGCAAGACGTACATGACAATAACTTTTGTAGAGGGACTTAAAACCAAAAGCTTCTTTGACTTGAATTTTATTAGAGATGACATCCTCTTGTCATAATATAGGTGGTTTCTCAAACATGCGAGAGTTTCCATACTATTCTTATCAAATGTATATTGAGATATTTAAAAATCAAAATTATTAACATAAAAGCTACGAGAAAAGATTGTTATTGTTGTTTATAGCTCATGTGGGCATTTTGCAATTCAAAATAGGAAAATAGTTTTCAGGCCACATATTATAATGAATGATATTTGATGTTTCTCTTAAAGGATTAAACATCGATAAGTACCAACCAAAGGTAGAAATCAAGATTTTAAATGACAATGCCTTTTTTAAGTGGTTTCATAGCTTATGTGGTCTCATATTTTAAAATTGATCTTAGAGAAGACAATTGGGTCGGTGAATGTAGTGTGGTGTTATAGCCCCCTCCAGGGTTCAATTCCTCAAAAAGGTAGCCAGCATGCTCTTGGAAGGGAGCTGTAAGCCTGTACATAAGCAGTGGAGATCTCATGGCCGTTAAGTCAGGTTGGGTGGTCACATCCCTAAAATGTGTAAATGGTGTCCCACCTCTTGATAGGTGGTGGATCCTAGACACTTAATAGTGTTAAAGGTAGTGTTCCACCAAGTTTCTAGGATGCAGGAGCACGAGATTGGGGAAATGCACATGGGGGATGTGTGGAGACACCCCCCAAATTTTAGGAAAATTCATGGGGGACAAGGGGACATCAGGGTCCCTAGCATACATAAGGAGCCATAAAAAAAAATCTCAGCGATTCATCCCATTTAAATTCATCATTGTGCAATGTAAATGCTAAATTCAAAATGGCGAAATGACACAAACATGATTCATCAATTATCATTATTAATACTTAGTCATATTTTTGTTTAGTTTTCTTATCTTTTTTTTTATTCTTTTTAGGGGTTTTTGAAATTTTTTTGGGGGGATGCCTAGGAGTCTCGCTTTTTGAGGGGGTGCTCACAAGCCCCCCATTTTGTGAAATGCGCCCTGCACATTGGTGAAATGTTTTGCTGTGTGTTTTGCCACGTTTCGCAAAATGGTGGGTGTGACAAAACATTTTGCCAGGTGCCTGCAGGATGCATTCCTGTGAAACATTGGTTAAAGGAATCTTTGCAAGACTCATAATCCAAAAGTGGATAAGACATTACATGACATATAGTGGAATAAACAATAATTAAACTTTTCTTTGAAAGATCAGAATTACACAAGAATGATAAACTTCTTTCTTTAAGTAAATTGTAACCTTAGCTTTGTATGCTTTGTTCCTTATAATTTTAAAGAAAGTTGGACAATATAGTTTCCGTTAAAATCCTTCCTAGGGGTTTCATTGCATGTATTCATCTTAATTAAGTCCATCGTAAGTTTTTTGATTATATTGTAACTATATGTTTGGTAGGCTTTGCAAGTCTTCACTTGAAGAGAAATTTCTATGTGTAGGCATTGTCATTCCTTTGAGAGATTTTAGCAATCTTTCTGTGTGTCATAAGGTTTTTAATTCTATTTATTTTGATGTCTTCTATGCAACTATCATATTCACTTTTGATTCTTTTGTTCTTTGCTTCCACATTGCTTGCTTTTAAGGATGGACATGCTGTATATTGTTTAATTCGTTGGATGATTGGAAAGCATGATTCATGATTTAAACTAATAAAATGTTGTGTACAGTTTAATTTCCTTTCTAAAGGCATGCTTGTGGTCATTGTTCAAGAATGTAGTTTTTATGTTAATCCATTTTCTTTTCATTTTGTTTTATTCCCTTTGTATTGTAGATTGACAATGGGGTTAAAACTGCAAGCATTGAAGAACCTTGATGCTTTCCCTCGTGCTGAAGAGCACTTGACTCGAAAGACATCGTCTGGAGCAATAGGTATGCCAATGCATGTTTGCCTCTTGTATTTGTGACATGAATATTATGTATTCTATTGGAAAAATGTAGGAATTTATATTTTCATGTTTTACTAATTGGTTTTTGTTGTGTCATTGTTAACTTTAGTTTTAATTGTATTTTGTATGCCTTAGAGTTAGAATTGATAAGAGTTTCTATTGAATGTTTTTTGCAATAGCTTCATTTCCAAAGATTGCATGCAACATCAGACACAAGGAAAGAGCACTTATGTTTATGCCATAAATGATAAAAAAATTAAAATGGTGAAGTGGAGTAATAATCACATATGCATGTTGAAAGCAGTCTCAAAGGGAATTGCTGATGACACCTTTCACCCTATTTAGTACATAGGAAATAAAAGATACAAACTAATCTAAAAAAACAGTATATTGAAATTGTGGTGCTTTTGAACTAGGTATATAGTGTGTGTAGATGAATGAGACCAACAAGTACATACACTTAAAACAATGTGAAATTGGAGTGTCTACAATGTTTCTTATACAAAAGCAATATGTACAAAATTTTGTAACATAGAAAGTATGGTGCAAGTGGTATTGAGGTGCATTAGTAATTTAGTACCTGTCTTCTATCTAATCATCCCTCCTTACATCATTATATAGCACCCTGTGTTGGTTCTAGTGGTTTAACCACCTAACCCCTAACCTCTAACATTATAATATTACATTGGTCACATGTCACTAATAATGTGACCGTATTACACACACATATTGTTATGTTATACTCAAACAGCCACTGTGAAGACTAAAATAACGTTATTAACTTATTACCCTGCTTAACACAAAAATAACATTCTCTCTTATTAGTTATTACTTCTTAACACAAAAATAACATTCCCAACTTATTATCCACTGTAGCACAAGACTTGAAGAACTATTGTTTGGATCCTTTACAAATTAGAAACACAAATCAAAACTACAAAGTTTAAAGATTGCATATGGATTAGAGCTTAGCTCCCATTCACTAGGTGACCTGGATACCCAGCTGCAGTGATCGCGGGTATTATAGAATAACCACCTGGGTACTTGACAAATTAAAAAACCTCAACATTTATTTGACCATTTAAACAATCTAAACTTCAAATAAATTAACTCTGTCATCACTTCTAGTTCCATTGAATCGGACACTTTCTCAGACTAAAACAGATCTGAAAATCTCAGCCTGCTCTCTGTCATATCCTGCACAATGCTTGGCATCATTCTGGGAATAATATTTCTGCCACATCTGTCTCTGCTAGACTGCGACTTCTGGGCATTTCATCTGCACAAATTTTGGCATATCTGCCTCGACAAAATTCTTCCCCCACAAAATTTTGGCTTATAGGTTTTCTGGTTATCCAGTCCTAGTTAAGGTTTGGTCAGAGTTCTAGTTATCTATAGTATGCCCCTCCTTTTCTAGGTTTGAATCCTATTTTCCTCAGTTAGCCCTTCAGGTCACAAGTATGTCTACTGTTTCTCTCCTTGTACTCCTAATAAAATTTAACTTATTCATAACAGGAAAAGAACACAATGCTTCATAATAGGAAAATAACCTAAGTTGCCAGGAAACTTGGGTACAGGGACGGGGATGCCAATTTTTGAAACAGGGGGGACTTGGGTACGTTGGGGCTACTATATATATTTAAATTTTTATAATTATAAATTTATAAATTATAATACATATGAAATTTAAATCATTTTCACTGTAGATATATATTCATGTACATCCATATGAATCCAAACCATTATACACAAACGTGCAAAGTTTCTCATGTATATAGCAAGGGTGCATACAACTAAAAAAACATCAAGCGAAATCCATAGTTGACCCAAAATACATAAACAAAGAGGCTTAATGGCCTATAGACTCATAGAGTCCAAAAAACTTCATGCTACAACAAATAATTACATATCAAAATCCTTGCCTATATTGGGATCTTATTCATCAATATCACCCTGTGCCCCCTCCTTTAGGTTCTAGCCCCTGCCTCTACCTTGAATCTCAAAGTTGGTCCTCCAAGGACATTAGTCAACACCCTACAGTTTTGATGAAACTTCCTAATCCAAGTGTTAAAATAACGTAGAAAAAGCTTCCCATGCTTAATAAGTGATTTTGCTTGAGTGAAGGGTATATTTTTGTTAAGGTCATGACAGAAGAGTTCAACAATAAGCACCACCAACATCAAGGCACATAGAGAGGTTGATGTGCTTGATTAAATGTCTATCTCATACCCTTATACATGATAGAATCCAGTGGAAACATTGCAATCCTGAAATCCTAAAAACTTTTAAGTTTGTTGAATGTAGAATGGGATCTAAAATTCTATTGTTTTGCATATGAAGTACAATGAGGTTGGAACCACTCTCAAATTTCTTGAAACAATTAATGGTAATGTTAAAAATTTAAGTAAAATGATAGAGAATGAAAAATAAGGAGAATGCGACTTTTAATATTACCATTTAATATTATTGACTTTAATGTCACTTGTACAAAACTAGCTGGACTCATACCAAACTGGTCCTTAGGCGTCCCCAAAATAGGGGTATCCTATATAAAACTGGTCCCTAGGCATCCCCAAGCGTCCCCAAAACAGGGGTACTCCGTCCCCTCTGCAATCAAAGTCCCCAAAATCTGTGAGAAATGTATCGGGTACTTTGGCCAAGTTTCGGGTACGGCAGGGTGCGGCAGGGTATGTGGGTACGGGGTATCTGGTACGTGGATACGGGTATCTGATACGGGTACGCGTACCCTACCCCCGGGTATGGGTACCCATGCTACTTACAAAATAACACAATGTTTTTATGTATTTGGGAGGTGTATGCAACACCCCAAAATTCTCAAATTTGCCTCCTTAGACAACATTTTTGTGTCTGTAGTTGCCTAAGACTTCTGGTCTGCAACATGAAGTTATGAACACAACTCTATCTGCAATGATTTTGCAGTGTCTTTTGCTACATTCTGCTATCTTTTGCCTGGTGTGCATTGAACTTTATTATTTAATAATAATAATAATAATAAATTAATAATAATAATAAATGAAGTCACACATCCTAACTAAAGAACACGACCTAACCAAGACTAATGCCCCATTAACCTTCATTTGGTATCGGAGCCACATTCTGATCCAGCTTTTGACCACACTCATTTCTTTTTCATAGTTTCTCTGATCCACGTCTTTGATCAACTTTGGCTTTTATTCCTTGTAAAGTTCAGGGAATTTGCTGCAAATTGAAGATCTTCACTACCATACATTGAAGTTCATATAGATTGATTGCTGCCAACAATTAATAATAGCATTGGAAATTACAGTGAATGAAGAGTCAAGTAAACCAGGAAAATAAATAAAATTCTACTGCATATCACTCGCTGAAGAAATATGAGAAAGAGAGCATTTATTATCAAAATTTTCGATTTCTGCATAAAATGAAGTGAACCTTTAAAGTTTAGAGTCTATTCGTGGGACAGATGAAATATATAAATCACCAAACTTGGAATCTCTAACAGCTGCTAATACTGAACGAGGGAGTATTTAAAATCAACTATCAAAATTTGTGCGATGGAATCAAACAAAAGTATAGCTGTAGGGAAGGTTGCATTGGTCGGTACCACCTGCTGTGGGAATTCCAAGCTGTCAGTTGCCAATCATGCCTCCATTTCAGTTGTGGTTGTTAAACAATTTAGGGAACCGTCTAAGTAAAGGAAGTCAAAACATATTAAACTAATGAAGTGTGCATTAAACTATTCAACCGAGCCCAATATTAGAGTCGATATTTCAAAGTCCAGTGATAACCATAAGTTGCCAGTCAAATGCTCCCATTCCAAGGAGCGTCGTGATGATTGAGAATAAACCAAGTGTTTTTAAGAAATAATTAATAACCAATTCGTTTTTATTTTAGGGATTATATGTCTTAGAGTCGTCGTTTGGAATATGAGTTCAACACATCAGTTTTAATACAGAGTTAATCGAAGGATAACAAGGTTATAATAATCGGATATTAGAGCAAGGGATGGTCAAGTTGTGTTGATTTGAAGGTTGAAAGAAGATTATGAAAATAAATAATATCAAGTCTCTTTACCTCTACAACATTCCAAATGATCAATAGCCCTTGAAAAATCATTAATGAGGGTGTCATCTATATACATTATTGTTATATCTTTAGAGGTGACTTTGGAAAAAGAATAAGTTCAAGTCAATCAAATGAATAAATTAAATTCAACAAAGTGAAGATTCTATTATATTGAAGAGAAGTTCAGGTATGAAATCTGATAATTTTCCAAATCGCAGAAGTCATCACCACACAGTTTTGTAGAAAATTATATTAGGGTTGTCTGACCACCTCACAACATTCTGTTCCACGCTTCGTAACTCATATTGTATTATCAACCATAACAGCTTCAAGAACAAAGAATCACGAGAAAGCATTGCAAGCTAGAACAAAGACATAATTTTTTTCCATAAAATTCTTTGAGTACAAAGCATCTTTGAAGGGATAGGCCTACGCTGTTGGGAGCAGGGGAGCAGAGAGTGGGAGTGGAGCAAAAAGCGAAATTTTGAAAAGGTTCCGAGGTAGGAGCGTTTTTTATATAATATGTATTTTTATATATTTTGATGCATATATGTCAACAAAACCATGTAGAATGTTGAATTAGTTACGAAAAGTATAAAAACATGGATTAAACCATATAACATCAATCATCTAGTAGTTATAACCTATAACTTATAGCATTGACATCAAATGGTCAACCATAACATCAACCTTAAAGTTTCAAATTTTCAATATATAACATTTGTCACGACTCATCAAACTTATCACTAAAATTGTACTTGCAACCAAACTATAACAGAGAACATCAACCAAGAAATGAAACAATTCACGAAGCACATATTCATTAGTAATTACCAAACAGTTATAATATGCTATTATGCAGTCAATAGTGCAAAGTTGCAAGCAGTGAATTCAAATATCAAACTTAAATTGCCATATATTGTTTTCAAAATAGACCATAAGAAATATTAAAGAGTCAATAGTTACAATTTACAAAGTACTGAAAACTAGAAAAAGACAAGTACTAAAATTTCTTCTTGCCATCGGAAACTTCTAATTTTTTTTCCCGTGATCTATGAGCAGTGGGAGTAGGAGTCTCCTCATCTTGAGTAGGTGGAAGTGGTTGTGAACCATGTCCAATAGCTGCATGAACCCCACGCAACGGTGGAGGTTGTGAAACTAGAGGCAAAGCTGGTGCATTTGGAACACTATTAGTGTATGGGGGTGGGATCTCTACTGTTGCATGGTCACCATCATCATTGCCCAAAGTTTCATCCTCCAAGCGCTCTGAAGCCAAGGCTCCATCCTCCAAATTATTCTCCTCTGGGTTTTTGTCCCAAGTGATATACGTTTTATCACTTTTGGCTTGCTCACAATAACGAGACAACAACCTCCAGTTGTAGTTTACAAAAACCAAGCTTTTCTGCCCGATTTTCATTAAGGCTGTTTCTTTTCACACTGTGGACGTAGCTATAGGTGCTCCAACACTTCTTTACAGAAGAATTGTTAACCACTTGTGAAAGCACTCTAATGGCCAATTTATGCAACTATATGGTGGAGGAGCCATACATGTTCCACCACTCGATAGGAGCCAACGTATCTCGATCTTTGTTTGCATGCAAATTAGCAAACACTCCATGTTGATTGAGGTATTTGCTCAATTCACCACATAATATGGCACACTCCTCTTCTTCAAGGACCAACTTGTCTAATGCTAGCATGTACCCATTTTGTATCTCTGGATCTTTGTGGTGTTTTTTCCTGACCCCACCCGTAGGTGTTGGTTTGGCCAACCAAGATGGAGAATAGTATTTTGGTGTAAGGACATATGCTAAGGCATGAAGTGGAACATTTAGATTGTCCTACCTTTTGACCACATGCTTATGAATATGATCATATAAGATGGCATCTTTTGGCTGAACAATATCTTTTATTTGGCCTAACATGCTATCCATTTGCTCATACACCTCCCCAATTATTGGTTGATCGGTATCTGCAAATTGAATCATGTTATAAATGGGCATGGTGAATTGCAACAGACACCTAACACTTGCCTAAAACTGACCATCAAGAATGTTGTCCTCCACCTCTTGAAAATCATGCTGGTCAGATGTGGAAGTAGCCCCCTGTCTTTCAAAATTTGCCAAGATTCACTTGATACCATACTAGCCAATGCCTCTCTTACCTTCAAAAGGCACTGGAAGGTGAGGTAATAGCTAACAAATCTAGTCTTTGCAATCTTCAATAGCTCCAACCTTGAGTGATTGCGAAAAATGTGATGGGCATTACTATGATTGGTAATAAATCTTATCATATGCTGGCTTTTCTTTTACAGTGAACCAATCCATCTATAATCATGGTCCTTCATCTTGATAATGTCATGCATCAAAAGGTTCAATGTGTGAACCAAACATCGGGACCAAATATGTTGGAGTATCTATCTTCAATGATTGCTCCCGCTGCCTTACAATTAGCAGCATTATCGATAATGACTTGGATGACATTGTATGGCCAAATAGATTCAATTAAGGGTTTTGCAATATTGATGCTGGTCTTGAATCGATCTGTGTAGTCATGGGATGAAAGGAAGATTGCACCACTTGTAGACAACCCAAAAACATTTATCAATGGCTTTCCCTTTACATTTGTCGAACCATCAGATACAATGGATACCCCATATTCGTTCCAAGCATTTGTGAATTGTCCCAAAGCTTTTTGGATCTTTCCTTTTTTCTTGTCAAGTCCCATGGTTCTATCTTTGTCATACCTGGGGCTTTTGTATCCTTTAGGGGCACCACAGATGGATTCTACCATTTCATGCCAATAGTGTGAGTGAAGAACATTGAATGGTATGCCACATGCATAGAGAAATCAGAACACTTTTACATCCATGTCATCCCCACAACCTTGGTCAAGGAAATATGATATTGTTCTACGCCTTGAATGTGGGCGAGAATCCACTACCATGGGTGGATGGAGATCGACCACTGATTGTTCTATGTGAGCTTGAGGTCCCATGTTCAACCCTTGAATTTTTGGATATGTATTGTGCTTCATCCTCTTCTCTCTTGTATTTGGTTCTGTCTTTTGTTGGCACTTCCGTACATATTTTGACTCCTATAGTCTTCTTTTTGTCCCATGGCATAATCCCACATAAATGCTTTCTCACACAGGTATATGAACCTGTGTAACTTATTCTACAATGGGGGCATACAAATTTAGTGGTTCCACCCCCTTTCTCTCCTCCAAGACTTGTGACATATTTCCACAAGGGTGTTGAGTTCTCTTTGGTTTTGTTTCCATCACCACCATCACTATCATTTTCCTCCTCCTCCTCTTCCTCTCCCTCCTCTCCATGATATGTGCCACTACCCACGTCTTCATCCTCTTCATCATTTCTCAAGCACTACCATCATAATAAAAAATGGAATCAAAAGGACAAACCACATTGACATACCCATCTTTCTTGTAGATAATAACCTTTTTCCTGCAATGGAATGAGGGAGAAGGAATGGGAAAGAGTAGGAGAAGAAAACATACAAGCATTGGAGCCATATAATATACAAGTTTATATAGGAAAAAACAAGAATGAGTTTAGACTCTAGAGCCTATCTCTTTGGCTCTCCAATGTTGAAAAGTTAACCAGGAAAGTGGTTGGACCCTTAACCTTGCTTGATGCAGAAGCAAAACTCTATTTTTGCATTTGCATGCATTCATTTTTTAATTAAAAGTTTGCATGGCAGGAATTTTTGCATGGAACCCTAAAAGTTAATCAAACGATAAAAGAGAGTTGAGAAGGCAAAAAAGGAAATCAATTGTATTGTAGTGAGTTCATCTACAGAGAGGCGACTGACTTGCATGAGAAGTGTGACTCAGTGCATGAGAGATAAGGGCGCATTCTTGAGAAGAGAGGATGCATTCTCTGGCAAAGGAAGAGAGCAGATTTGAGAAGGGATTGAGCACACTTCATCTGAGGCTAAGAGAGGATCCATTGGAGGTTGAGTTTGCTTCTGAGATAGATTGGATTCATCAGCAGAGAGAGATCAAAGATTGATCAGATAGAGAGGGTGCACTTCACTGGAGGAGCGTGAGCTCATTGATTGAGTTCATCAGGTAGAGAGAGGGCGTATCACTAAGGAAGTGATTCAGCAGCAGAGGGGCGTGAAGTCCAAGTTAGAGAGCCGGTAGAAGAGTTGGGGCGCATTTCCCAAGACATCCATCAGAGATCAGGCTTGAACTTCAGAGCTGGAGGTTCAGATAAGTTTGTGTGATTGTTGGAAATCTTCTATTGTACATGATTGTAACTGCTTGAGATAATAAAAGCAATACTTCTTTCACTGGTTTTCCCGCAAGGGTTTTTCCAGGGTCACATTGTCTGAAAATACCAGTGTCCATTTATGTGTGTGATTGCTATTGGTTAAAAGTAGTGATATAGATTTCATGTGTTTCGTGTTATAAATAATTGTTTGTGCTAATATACATTCTCTGGGGTTGAGAGTTGGTTTTGGCATCTTGCATGTGTTTTAGAGAGACTTGAGACCAAGTTGAGGTCTGATATTTTAGAGTATTGTTAAAATTTCACATCCAATGGTGGTTGAACCCTATGGCAGCTTTCAATCTCCCCTCCAAGCTCTCACAAATGGCAGCCTTCAATCTCCCTTCTAAGCTCTCCATGCTCCTCACCAAATTTCCAAATGCATTCCAAGCTTCACAAACCCTTCAAGGATAAATGAAATGTCAAGAATGAGGAGAAAAGAAGTGGGGGAGTGCTTTATAGCCCAAGCAAACTCCCCCAAAAAGAGAAATATGAGTTTTCCATCTTCAATCCGTGGGTTTGCCCAGTGAGCATTTTCGAGAGTGTTGGGAGCGAATTCAGGAGCGATAGGGAGCGCTAAGGGAGCAATTGCTCTCGAGTGCTCCCTTAGCGCTCCTGTACAGTGACAGGGAGTGAAATTAAATGCCTGGGAATGGGATTCCCAAAAACGCTTCTGTACGGGATTGTTTGGGAGCGCTTCCTGGACACTTTGCTTGGAAGTGAGCTTCAGGAGCAGGGGCGAGGGGGGGTGCTCCCATGTAGCGTAGATAGGCAATGTAATGAACATAAATATATCTATAAATTATAATAATAAATGAAGTGAGATATTAATTGAAGGGCATGACCTAACCTAGGGACATGGCCCATCAACCATTGTAGTCAGTGTGTATAAGTATACCATCACATGGTATTATGTTCAATCATCTATCTTGTTCATTAATATATATTATTTGTCTTGTATGGATTTTAACCAATTGTCCTTAAGTTGGATGTTCCTTAGTAAATGAACTTTGTTCATTTCATCCATGCTGCCACATATGCCTCTAGTCTGCCATGTTGTCATTGGCTTATATATCTGATATTTCTCTATCCACAATAGGACATTAGCACTTTCTGGGTTTCATATGTTTTAGGCCTTCATTTTTACAACATGAATTTTCCCTTACCATGTCTGCTGGGTATTTGTAGCTTTTCCTTAGTCTTCTCTTCTGCGTCTCAGCCATCATTACTATAAGGTGTGTTGTGGCATCCCTTCAAATGTTCCTTAGTAAATGAACTTTGTTCATTTCATCCACGCTGCCACATATGCCTCTAGCCTGCCATGTTGTAATTGGCTTATATATTTGATATTTTTCTTTCCACAATAAGACAATCACATTCTGGGTTTCATATGTCTTAGGCCTTCATTTTTACAACATGAATTTTCCCTTACCATGTCTGCTGGGCATTTGTAGCTTTTCCTTAGGCTTCTCTTCTGTGTCTCAGCCATCATTACTATAAGGTGTGTTGTGGCATCCCTTCAAATGCTCTCTATATGTTCTGCACTTTGATGTCTATTTCTTTGCAATATCTGCATGTGTTTTCCTTGTTCGTATATCCATGTTTTAGTTGTTGTGTATCATTTTTGTGCTCGCCTTTGACTTCAAATATCTTTATCTAGTGTCTAAGTGATTGTTGCAAGCCCTAACTGTGAAAATTTTCCAATCTGTGTGGGAGGGCATCTTCTGCTGCCCCTCTAATCATGACAATGCCTCTGTTGACAATGTCTAGGCACTCGTTTCACGTTAATCGGTGTATGCTTCATGCAACGTTGATACTGCCCTTGTTGCCTCAAAATGTTTTGTTTCTGCTTTCCTTAAAACTTTGTTATATATTTAATTTAACCCCAATTTGGGATGTTTCAAATAATTATATTATGAAATTTAAAAGCGCTGCACTTTAATAGAAATACTGGGTTGCCTTTTTAATGATTTGCCCTTCTTTCTCCTCGTATGCATAAAGAATTGAACACCTAAACCATGAGTAAGTCATTGAACACTTAAATCAGGTGTTTTTTCTTAGTCCTTTTTCGATCTAATAACCTTACATAATTACTTGTCTTTTTCCAGGCATTTGGATTTTGGTCTCCTTGATGGTCTTGATGGTCTTTGATTCATGTAGTTTCTGTCACAAGCTCTTGACTCATTCATATAGGCTCTAGGACAATTATCTGTCTTGATACCATGTAGGATTTCATATGGGTGCATAACTTAATAACACGAAACACAAATGTTGAGAGATCTATAAATGCCACATGTATCAATGATGTCATAGCAAGCACATCTATCAGAGTCCGAGGTAGGCTACCCAATATACATGTGACTGTCTCCCATCTAATCATCCTTCATTACATCATTGTATAGAATCCTAAGTTGGTTATGGTGGTTTCATCAACTAGCCCTGAACCACAATGTTATAATATTATGTTGGTCACATGTCACTAATAAAATGACCATCTTACAGTCATTTATTTTCATGTTACACTAAGAAGAAGTGTTTTTCTCACATAGAAGGCTAGTAGAATGAGGGAACGGCCTTTTTACTATGCGTTTTTATATCTCCTAACCAAAGAGGCTGTACATTTGCAGTTCTGTGTGATATGAGGTTATTTGCTAGTGTCTCAAATAGGAAATTATATTCATCTCTATTCCAAGGATATGTCACAACAAAATATAGAACAAAGTTGCGATACCCAAATTGGTGTTTTGACCTTCTTGTGGTTGAAGAGTCAACGTTGACTTGTGATTCTGCAAAGACGGGAGATTTGAATTGAAAAAGACATGGCAAATAGAAAAATATAAAAAACACATAATGTCCATATATATATATATATATTTGTTTTAAATTTGATATAAAAGTTTGCCCTGTATCTAATGCATGTTAAACACATTTGGATTCCCAAAATTATATAACTAAGTATGCGAGACATAAAAGTGCCAAGGATTCAGGGTATTGAACCATGTCACAAAGCAAAATGAAAAAATGATGCATCAAATATCAGGGCCATTCTTAAAGTCTGTTATTATTCTTATTCCTGTAACTGCTATGCCAAACTCTTGGGGAGCAACATCAACTATTATTTTTCATCTGGGGGTAAGCAAAATCTTATGTCAGGTTTCATCTTCTTTGAAACAAAATGTTCCATTGCTTTAAAGTTTAATGTCAGAATGTTCAGTTCCAATCTAGACAACCTCTATCAGTTAGCTGATGTCAAGCCTAAATATCAACTACAAACCATACCAATTAGAATCTTCATCATCGTTTGTGACCAAAATGACATTCTGAAACCTTAAACAAGCAGGGACTAACATTACTTTTCTGCAGAAAGACCATGTGCATCTGGTCATTTTCAGTGTTACATGTTAAATTTTGGGTTAGGTTAGGGTTTGATGCAGAAAATTCAAATTTTATATACTTAATGCAAAAATAAAATACTAAACATGTACTAGAAACAGAATTGTACAACTGTAACAAGTTAGGATAAAATTTAAACATAATTTTCATCTCTTTCAACTTTAACACTCCCAAGGAGGTCCCTGTGTTAAAGTTTAAATCTTCAGTAACATGTAATCAGCAGCAGTAGTGTAAATTAAACAAATTTATAACAGTAGTAAAGTATCTAATGAACAAGTCTGATAACTTACCTGAGAGTGAAGACCTTCCTTTGTACTCAGAAAAATAACTTTCAGAACAGACTGTGCTTCTCAGAGGCAAGTCAAACAATAGGAACAATCTGACCCTTACCAGAGGGTTAGTACATATCTGAGAGAGAGAGATGGACTAGGCTGTAGTACAGTCAAATAGATAAGGCCATAAAGGCAGCAGTGATGGTCAATGACAGTCAAATCACAGTGGCAGCCCCAAGCAAGTCTCAACACAATAGATCTAATCACAAGCAGGGCTCAGTACAATAGATCTGATCCAAAACAATTCTCAGCACATAGATCTAGCCCAAAACAAGTCTCAGCATGCAGATCTTACCCAAAGTAAGTCTGCAAACTTCATAAATAGCCCTAAGAAGATGGCGGCATCCACAATAGACAACTGGCTGACCATAGAACAATTCACAGGGGTTGCGGTCTCCACTAAAGTCAACAAGCAGCCCTAAATCAAGCAGGGACAAGCCACGGCCCTCACAAACATGGCAGAGGCAGCACACAGACAGCCTTTAGAAGCTGCGGTCTGCTCCCAACAGGTCCAACAGTCCACGGAGAGGTTTGGTGGGCAGTCCATGGACTGCGGCCCACCCTTAAGAGTCCACAACAGGCTGTGGCCAGCTCACAGCAGGTCTTGGCAGGCTCAACAAGCCTCAGCAAGCTCACAGCAGGTCTTGGCAGGCTCAACAAGCCTCAGCAAGCTCACAGCTACCTCACACAGGCTCACGGAACCCTCACAATCCTCAAATTGGCTCACGGCATGCACAAGTATGCTCTCAGCAGGCTAGATCAGACCAGCAGGGCTCACAGTCTTCACAAGACCAGACCAACAGGGCTCACGGTTAGCAGATCGGCCCTCAACAAGACCTCAACAGGCTCACGGTTAACAAATCAAACCTCAAAGGGCCACGGCTCAGTCATAATGGCAGCAGCGAATTTTTAATCAAACCCTAGCAGCATAAAACCCTTGACGCCAACCTACAGCAGTCCCATTCAGATCAGATCTGAAATGTGTAATAATGACAATCTCCAGCAGGTGGATGACCTAGACAAGCATGCAGCAGTAACAGTCCTTAAACCCTTGACGTCAAACAGTACCAAAAAAATCAGAGCTGGGATGTGATGTATTGATGACCTCAAATGAGGTAATTAGACTTCAATATATAGTTTCTTGAAGGCTTCTAGAAGGGTCATACTTTTAATTCTTTATTGAGTTAGGTTTCCACTAATTAAGGAGGGTACCAACAATTAGAATATAACTTTAGGAGTGGGTACATACATTAAGGAAGTTCACCACACATATAAATTAATATTATAATGTTCTTAGGTGAGGGTACTAAGGTTATGGCTAAGAGAGGGGTGACTTAGCACAAGGACCAACAAGTGGTACAAGTCAAATCATGAATCAAGGAATGGTACATGACCCACAACCCATAGGACCAAAGGTATAGTAACAAGGTGGGTAAACAACCCTTTTACCCACAAGACAAGGTGGTAAACCTTCTAACCACAAAACCAAGAACAACAAGGTGGGAAGACCAAGGGTGAACAACCAAGGTGCGATTACAACCATTCACCTCTCTCTCAAATGTACGAGTGTTCCATACACTAACTGAAAGTTCATCACTGTATAAGGAAGGTCCACAGTGGATGACGTGATCATGTGGTCCTCCAGACTGCTCCTGACGTCAAGTGCTAGTGACTCCATCAAGGGGTGGCCAGTCCCTTGAGAAGAGCATCTAGCTCAACCATCTGGAAGACCTAGGAGAGGAGGTCATCACACGTCATCATCTTGGTTATCTGACCAAGATCCACTTGGTTAACTGACCAGGTATGTTCCTGCAGGAACTACTTGGTCCTAGACCAAGATATCCCTGGTCCCATACCAAGATGTCTCTATCTCAACCTGTAGGATCTGCTTGGTCATTGTGACCAAGAAACTGTTTGGTCCCGGACCAGAATACCCTAGAGACAAATAGGGGCCCTAGCCACATGCTAGGGACTTTGCCATGGCATCAACCTGCCTGGTCCCCGACCAAGAACCCCAGGAGACTGCTGGGGGCCCTAGGGTACCTTCTAGGGACTTACTCTACCTGGTTAACTAACCAGGAACCCTAGTTAACTGACTAGGGTACCATCCTTCTTGAGAATGGGTCTCGCAGCTGCATTAACTTTAACATTACAAACTCGCCGGCTTCATCTATCACGGTTTTATGTCCCTGGTCTTTTGGTTTTAAGCAGAAAAGGTTCTAATGCCTTATTGGTGTAATTATTTAAACTTCACAGTTTGCTGAAAAAACTTTGCTTAGGCATCCAGTACCGACACTGTATGACTGATGAGTGGCTAAACTTTTCTTTTTCTATCTTTCTCAAGCTTCCTTGTCCAGCTGATCCACATCTGATTGTATGTAGCAGTCAGTGTTCCTTCACGACATATGGCCACACATTGTTTGATCTCTTAGTGTCCATGTTACTGCTTTGTTTGCTTTTTTTTTCTGCTTGCCATGTTAGCGTCTCTGCTGCTTGGTGAATCTGTCACATTTTGTATTTGATATCAAATGATTTGTGTATGCAATCTTGCTTTTGGTCACTGCTTCTATATGTGTCTAGTATCATTTTGGGTTCCTTTGCGTGTTGGTCTGGTATTTGTCAGCATCAGCATATTTTGTCTGCAACTGACAATTGCAATTTGTGCATTTTGAAGTGTCTGTTGCAAACGCCTTTTTTTAATAAAATTTACATAGCATTCTTGTGCCATTCTGTCCAATATTTCCGCTGCCTTTGTTCTGCTGTCCGGTGTTCTGGTGTTTCATGTTTATGAGAATCTGATCAAAAAATTCCTGGTGTTCTTGCAACAACTCTTTCTCTCTCTCTTTCTCTTTCTACACAAACATATACAACCATTTCAGGATTCATATACCTGAAACAACTTGAAATACTGGCAATGGCACATGAGAATGATGCTACTTTCATATTCTTTTGCTGACATTTTTGAACTATACCCCAGTCATTTATTGCCCAGTATTTGAGTCACACATTGAATATTTCATTTGTTGCACAGTGCATTTGATTCAGTCCTCCTCGCTGCACAAATAATTGTTCTCGTTGCTTCACATTTTCAAATCTCTTCTTGTATTTTGATGCAGTTGCAAATTGCAAATCTCTGTAAATTCAATTTACAGTATGATTTTGTTTATAGTCAACATTGCCTCTCAATGCCTTCATATCTTGTGAACAGTTTTTCAACTTGATGGTCTGTCTTTGATGCCCATGTCTCATGTGTTTCTTTCTTCCAAAACAATTTGATATTTCTTACTTTTCAAATGCTTTGCTTAAGAAATTTTAATATTCATTTAAGTTCCCTTTTTACCCAAAAACACAATTTAACTTGCCTTTTCCATCTTCTCTTTACTTTTTGTCCTCATTGAGAGTTCTCACTGTGCTATTGCTTGCCATTGGCTTTGTGTCAGATAAAAAACACAATCTCAAATTTCTCATCCAACGTTCCACTAAGTTTCTGGGTGTGGGAACATGTCCAGGGGATGTGTGGAGACACCCCCTAAAGTTCAGGGAATGCCAGAAGGATGTTGGTGTTTTTGGCACAAGAGACACTATCTGAAATCCTAAAAAAAAAAAATTAAGTATATGAACAACATAAATGATATCTCTAACTGTTAAGAGTTACGTTTTAGCATATTGAAAACAATGACAATGTATGTACATGAAAATAAGCACATACAATTTGAGAGAAAAATAAACGTCAATAATATGTCAATAAATGTCAATAAAACAGAAGTTGTGAGAGTCAATAATATGTTACTTTTCGATCCGGAATCCTAGAATCAGTCTCAGCAGTGCCTCAACTAGCAATCCAAACCCTCAACTTCCCAATTGTATGTTCTCTCTTTACTTAATTTATATGGTTCGAATAGAAAATGCCATGCTCATCAAAGTAAATTTTAGCAATCTATCCATCTAATTTATGTTGTTTGTACTATCCCTTATTAATCATAGGAGCTAAGATACTGAACACGTCCATATATGCCATCGTGTCAGACACCGACATGTCCCGACACGGTGTCGGACACGTGTTAGGACATGTCGGTGTCAGACATGTGTTGGAAACCTCTCAGCAAAGATCGGTGCTTTATGGAGTCATAAACAACACTAGGAGAGGGGTAGGGGTTGTAACACTTAATTACGGATTCTAAGAAATATAAGTTGAACGTCTTGCAGTTGTTATAAAATTGCAACAGTTAATAATGATCCAAAAACTTGATAAAAACCGATCAAAACAATACCAACTCACCACATGAGATGTACCTTGAGGTATGGAGGTGAGGGGATATGCAATAGGATGGACTTCAAATAGATGGTGGTCTTGCTTATAATGTTTCCCAATGAGTGTCCAACCCCATAGGGGTCAATCTAGGCCCAAAAACGTGCCTTTTAGACCTTCAAACTTGGCTGAAATGATGAATATACTTGCAATAATAGATCTACATAACAAAACCCTAGCAAACATAGGTTACCAAGAACCTCATAATTTAATCATAAGATCAAGACGCCCTTGAAGATTCACCATTAATTTGCCTAGGGTGCACTTTTTTGTCTGAACAAAAGATCCAAATTCCAAGTATTTTTTGAGACATGAATTTTTCTATTTTTTAGGGTTTTTTCCAATATTATATCTTTTTTGGTATTTTTGCAATAAATATACTAGAGAATTTTGATAAAAATGCGAAGAGAAGGGGTTATGACGTTAGTCCTCAACCCTAGGGCAATTAGAGATCGAGGTCAACATCCCTACTCAATTTGACTAGTCAAGATTTTCCAACTTGGCAAAGGCTAGTAACTCGATACTAGGTCGAAGTAGCCAAACCCTAATTAGGGCAAACAGTGAATCCAAAAGCCTATAGTTGAGAGCTCTTTCAAGAGGAAGGTCTCCTCTAACAAGACTAACAAGATGCCAATAAAACCCTAATTTACCTTGCTTAAGGTGCAAAAGCAACATTAAACAAGAAAATTGAGATATCTTACCAACATCAACCAAGGAAAGAGCAAGAGAAAGAGTTCGTAGGTCCTCCTTAGCCACGAGTTATTGCAACTATTCTTTGGATCAATCTTGCAAGATAGCAAACCCTAGAAATATCATCATTCAACCTTCATCATATCTCATTCATGCCAAAGAGAGAGGTGCACATCATCACTCAAGTGCTCCAACAGACCAAGATAAAGAGAAAAAAAGTACATAATTAGAACCCTTGTCTTGTTTCAAATGAATGCGAGGAGCCTTTATTTATATGAAGCTTCCTAGTCTTAACTAACTTTAGAGTGTACCTTACTAAAAATAAAATGACTTAATTTTAGGGTTTATCACCCACAAGTCGGGGACTAAACCACAAAAGACTAAAAATATTGATAAAATAGTGAAGAAGGCTTCATCCGGATGAAGTGATAAGTCGAGCGAGGACGTCATGCCCCATAACCCCAACAATGTAGAAGATCCCTCAACGCCCTCCCCTTTAGCAAGGCAAAGCTCTCTTGAAGAAGATGACGTCATGATGAAGTGTGCACATGTAGACCAATAGGAGAGATCATACAAGAAAATGAAGGTCCAAGTGGGCATAAATGAGGCATGCTAAATCGGGTATGACAACCCTTACATGCACATCACCTTCTACATAGCATAAACATGAGTGGCTAGGAGCCCCTAAGCCATGTGTTCTAATGGGTCCATCCCAAAAAGCATCGGACCCCAACTCAGGGCACAAATGGCCCAACATGATGGGGGACTTCAGCCCATCAAAGGGCAGTTGGCAATGCCAATAAGCCAACACTTCTTGAAATGAAAACCAAGAGGACCTGCCATGACCAGACCATGGGTCTTGAGCCCCGCTAGACCAACACTTTTACATAAACAAGCTCAGACTTGGTCTTTTACAATGACAAAATACCCCTTTTCTCTGGTATATACTGGAAGGCACGCTGCAGACAATCTGGGGCATAACAGGAGGTATTCAATAATTCTATTTAAGGAGTTTACAAGTAATTTCCAGATGGTTCTTGTTCATTTTCAATCAGGAATATGACTTTCTGCTTGTTTGAGGATAACTTGTTCAAAGCCTGATCTGAGATCGAAGCAGCTCAAGCAGGGGAGTTTTGTTATACACCTTCACGTATGATATTACTACTATCTGTTTATTAAAATAAAGAAGCAGTAATTATATCACACAGTGGGTTGCGACTCAAAGGTTGTCACCTTAGAATAGAGTGGCATGTTTACTATTATGTGTATATCCCTATCATTTTGAGCATTCAGCATACTGCTTTATTCAATATATATTTATTTGTTCTCCTGGCCTATATGTCTATGTGCCTTAATCCATGAATACCTATTGGAACCCTGTAATTGTCCTTGGGCATGTTACACATGCTTTCCTGAAGGGGGCATTTATAACAAGCCTTTTTGGAAAGGTATCATAGAAACAGGTAATACCCTTTTTATTCTTTTCATGGTTGTTTATTTGATCTGTATTTAACTCTTTACATTGAAAGAAAAATCAATGTTTGTAATTGTTTAATAAAACTAATTACTAATGGTAAACTATAATACTTAGTTGCTTGTTTCATGTTCAACTAATATAATTAAACTGTTTACAGTTAGTTTTTATGCTCAAGATTATAACTCTTCTGCATCGACATTTTAATTATAGAATGTTGAGGGCATACTCCCACTGTTATATAAATCAGTGTGATCGTTTATTTTAATAATAATTTCAAATGAACAGTTATGCTGATGTTCTATAGATGTGTTCCAAATGGCCTATAGTGATTATCTCGATTGCACATTTTTTCTTTGAAGTTCTATGAAGTTTTCATTCTGTTAGATTTTGCTGTATCCCAATTTCATCAGAAAATGAAAGATGATGTTAAAGAGGCTATTTGCTGAATTCTTTTTGTTGCTTCTCAACCTTTCGATGGGGTTGAATCTTACACTTATTTCCTTCTTGTGGGTTTTGCAGTCTCTGTTATTGGGCTCATCCTAATGGCAACACTATTTATACATGAATTGAAGTATTATCTTACAACAAACACTATACATGAGGTTTTGTTTTCTATCTCCGTGTTCCAGTTCATCTGTTAATTTTTTTATGAGGTTATGTTCACATTAGGTCTTTACATGGAAACTAAGTCAATACCAAAATTCCCAAACTTTTGTTAGAGGTTTTTTCTTTTCTATCTTCACCTTGGATGACTTGTTCTCTTGCTGTTATTCCTATTTTAAGAGACAAACTGGAGCAACTTCTGATAGTTTTCTGGTACTATTAATAGTGCCCCTGTTGCATCTTTAGTTAATTAATCTTCATTGTGTAAATGTTTGCATGGCCATGATTTCTATGTTGACAAAAGAAATAGCGTATAATAGAAGATATTGTTCTTAATGTGCAGATGTCTGTAGATGTGAAGCGTGGAGAGAATCTTCCTATACATATTAATATTACTTTCCCTTCCATACCTTGTGAAAGTGAGTAATGCAAATTTTGGTTTTGGTTGTCTGTGCTGTCCATTAACAAATCATAGGGTGGATAGGTATAGTGATATTTGGTTTTCTTTTATCATCCACAAACTAAATGTTTCTGTTATAGGACTTTCAATATAGTAAATTGTATTTCTTAAGAGTGGTACTAAAGATTCATGTTGCTATTGCTGTTCTTGCTGTGTGTTTAACTGTAGATAAGGTGGTGTAAGGGTGTTAATTGTTTGTAGTTAAATTTGTGTGGCATAGTTTACATGCTCACTTTCCGGTGGTGCTTTGGATCAAATTTATTAGAACCAGAACCTGACTGGAACTGTGATGTCCCCTTCCGCTTGATGTTGCCGACAGGATGACTGAGTAGCCTATTTGACTCCCTTAGGCTATAGTCAATAAAGATTGAGAGTCATTTTGATGCCACTTAGCTGAGGAAAGGTGTTTTACTTCTAAAAAGTGATTAGGTGGTATTGGGTGTTTCATGGTATTGCCAATGGTATGGAGCAACAGAGGAAAATAAAAGAGGTGTAACACCTCACATGAGGATCGTGATTTGGATTTGATCTCTTGTTGTATGTCTGGAGAACAAACTCGTGGAGGACGTGCTAGAGGCGTCACCTCTTGTGGAGGCCCGAACTCACCTTGGGCTGTATTGCTTGAGGGTAGCCAAACTGGTGGAAGATCGAGTTGCTTGAGGGTGCTAGTGTTTGGAGGAGGCCGAGTCTCTTTGGGGCCAAATATTCCTTGTGGATCCGAGTTCCATTGTGGGCCAAGTTCCCTTTTGGAGTACGAATCTTCAACTGAGGCCAAATTCCATTATTGAGGGCCAAATTGCTTGCATTGGGCATCATCTGGAGGGTGTCTTGAGTTGTGGGAAATCGCCTTAGCTTGTGGAGGGCCGAGTTCATCTGAGGGCCATCTTTATCATTGTGGGAGGGATGAGTTTTTGCTGAGGCCGAGTTCAGTTGTGAGGGCCACATTCCTTGTGGGGAGCTGAATCCTATTGGACCCAATCTTATTTTTGGAGGGTCAATTTCCCTTGAAGGAATATTATATCTCACATCTAACAAATGTGTATAGATATAAGAAATAAAAATTTATAATAAAATGAAATATGAAGATGATCTGGATCCTACTGCTGCCTCTGCTGGGACTATGATTTGGATCCTTGTGCTCCTCCTCTATTAATGTCATCTCATACCATGTAGGCTTGCTGAGATGAGTCTCATGCTCCCTATCAGACACTCATCCAAACTTCAGACTCCCTCTGGATCTCTGCTCCAAAATCCCTCTGAAGTTGACCATAGACTATCCTAGCAACCTGTACAACATGCCCTCCTTGATGCCAAGCCTCACCGCTACATCTTGAGCTCCTGCTCTCATTGTACGTATGAGTACTGCTCCATCTTAGAACTTCACCTCATACCCCATGTCTTCCAAGGTTGATATTGGAAGCAAATTGAACTTTAGCCCTGGAACATGCATCACTCCTGCCACCTTCAGAGTACCACCTGACTTCTGCTGGAACATCACGGATCCAACACCCCTCACTGCATGTATGGTATGAGCGCCACACCTCACATAGCAACCCGAGTCTAACTTTGAAGCACCTAGGAGTACTGAACCTACTCTTGTCATGTAACTAGATTCACCACTATCAATGTACCATCCATTGGTGGTCACACTAGTCTTGGCAGCATCCATCTCTGTTGTTGTAGCCACATGCTTCTTCCCTTTGCCCTTCTTCTTGTTAGGGCAGTGGCTAGCATAATGTCCTAGCTCCTGGCATGCAAAGCATTTCACCCCATTGGTGTGCTTCTTCTTGCTGCCCTTAGAGATGGATTCTTGCAACCCTTACATCTTGGCTCCCATCCGTTGCAGCCGTCAAAACTTATTACCCCCAGCCTTAGGGCCTGCCCGATAGCCTGCTTGTTGCCTCAAATCAGCTGCTCGAGATGGGTTAGGGCACCTCTTCCCCTGCTCGACAACCAGCTTGAAATCTCATAGGGCTGCCCAATTTGCCTTATTTTCCTTTGGCGACTTTGCTTTCCAGTCGGCGGCTCCCGACTGCTGTGACAACACACTTTCAGGCGGCAAATTGTTGAACTGGCGGCTGCCCTTCGCGGTTGTTGTTCTGCGTAGCTTTGTTGTCCGGAGTACGTCAGATGTTTCTTGGACACTTCATGCCCATGCTATTGGTTGGCTGTCTGGTGGTTTACCTTACTTGGTGGCTGGTTCACTTCAGCACACACTCGATCCACCTCTGCACGGCTCCTCCCACCTCAGCCTAGCGCTGTCCTCACTCCTACGCTGGCTCCCACGACTCAGCTAATTCACATCCACCGTCGAGCCCGCGTCTGCAGCCACCACTGCTGTGTCCTACGTCTACCACGTAACTGCCTCCTGAATTCACGTTGTCGCCGCGTTCCTACTGACTGTAGACGGCTCATCACCACCCGAGCTCCTTGCAACCTCGAACCGGCCCTAGCACCCAACTACACTCATCCGGAATTCGTCGGATTGCACCTCCTTACGACAACACAGCTCCACTCACGATCTCCACGGGTCTCTAACGACGGATCTTTGCCGCATCTCATCCATGTTCGTCGACGACGTAAACTCCACGACCCAGCTACCTCCCGAGTCGATTCTCCCTCCGCAGGCTCCCAACAAATCATAGTTCGTGATCCTGCTTCTACCCACGTTCAACAGCTCAATCGTCGCACTCTTTTATAGCCTGTGATTTGTTGGCCTCTACACCTCTGCTTCAGCACTGTGCCGACCTAGCTTATGCGATTGTAGCTTGCTTCGGTGGCTGATACAGATCCACCATGCGTCCGCCCGCTCTGTTGGCTCTGCAGTCACCCCCATGTAGGTTTTCATGCTCTCGTCGGCTCCTATCTTCTTTGCTACTACCACGAGCTTGCCCGTGCTCAAACTCATAGTTGCCCAGCTCTCTGCTGCAGACTTCTCCATGGATCCTCATGATCTGCAGAACTGGTTGTGGCCCTTCCTACCATCACTCCTCAACAACACTCCACATGCCCATGTGACCAACCCGACCACGTGAGCTGCGACCTCCACGAGCTTCCAGCTCGACTTCAACTTCTATACAGCCTCGATTCTTGACTGCCACAACACTCACCCTAACGGAACAACTCACTGCGGAGATGTATGCCGTATGGCCCGTACTGTGGCTGTACGGTATGGAATCTCTCTCCTTTTTTTTTTCTCGACCTTGTGCGGGTTTCCTTAGACTCGCTCTGATACCATGTGAAATTTCCATCTCTTTTAAAAAGATCTTATTACAACTTCAGTTTAATTATTTACGTCCAGATATTTACTCAGCAAACACATTGCACATCTAAAATATTAAACATTGTAACACACTGTCTAAGCTAACCATAAACAAAGAAAACCACAACACGCTAGAATTTACCTTGGAAACCCCAATAGGGGAAAACCAATCAACAATTTATCTTTTATTTTTGGTTTGTTAGTCAACACTTACAACATCAGCCCTCCGGATGACTTACTGGATCTCAGACTACCGACTGTTAAAGTTAATGCAGCTGCGAGAGCCATTCTCTGGGAGGATGGCACCCTAGTCAGTTAACTAGGGTTCTTGGCCAGTTAACCAGGTAGAGTAAGTCTCTAGAAGGTACCCTAGGGCCCCTAATGGTCTACTGGAGTTCTTGGTCTAGGACCAAGCAGGTTGATGCCATGGAAAATCCCTAGCATGTGGCTAGGGCCCCTATTTGTCTCTAGGGTATTCTGGTGTGGGACCAGACAGTTTCTTGGTCACGAGGACCAAGCAGATCCTGTAGGTTGAGACAGAGACATCCTGGTGTGGGCCCAGGTAAATTATTGGTCTAAGACCAAGCAGTTCCTGCAGGTACATACTTGGTTAGTTAACTAGGTGGATCTTGGTCAGTTAACCAAGATGATGATGTGTGATGCCCTCCTCTCCGAGGTCTTCGAGATGGTTGAGCTAGGTTGTTTCATCAAGGGACTGGCTACCCCTTGATGAAGTCACTAGCACTTGACCTCAAGAGTAGTCAGGAGGACAACATGATCACATCATCCAATGTGGACCTTCCTTATACAGTGATGATGAACTTTCAGTTAGTGTATGGAACACTTGTACATTTGAGAGAGAGATGGATGGGTTGTATCTCCACCTTGTTTGCATACCCTTGGTCTTCCCACCTTATTGTTCTTGGTCTTGTGGTTAGAAGGGTTGTCTTCCCACCTTGTGGGTACAGCTTTGGTCTTGTGGCTTGAAGGGGTGTCTACCCACCCTAGATCTATGGGGGTTAGGTTTGTGTTAGCCTTGTTTGTGTTGAACCCTTTTTGGTCCTTGTGCTAAGTCATCCCACCCTTAGCCATGACCTTGGTACCCTCACCTAAGACATCATAATTTTAATTTACATTTTATAAGTGGTGACCTCCTTAATGTATGATGTCTTGACCGTAGTACCCAGTCCTAAAGACTTTATAACATTATTTTATATTCTAAATATTTGGTAACCCTCCTTATTTGATGAAACCCTAACTCAATGAAGAATTATAAGGGAGACCTTTCTAGAAGCCTCTAAGAGACTATAAAATCAAGTCTAATTCTTCATTAGAGATCATCATTAAGATATATCTCAGCTCTGATTTTTCTTGGTACTGCTCTAGGGTTTATGACACTCCAATTCTAGTTGATGTCAAGGGTTTAAGGAGACTGCTGTTGCTGCTAGGGTTTGATTCTTGTACTTCCCACCTGTTGAAGCTTGATGACCAAGACTGTGACTGCTGCTAGGGTTTCGTTGCTCCTTTATGGGTTGACCTGCTATCCATGACCTTCATTGGGATAGGCCCACTGCCCTTGTAAGTGGGTTTGTTGTCCTATAGACTGTTTTTGGTGGGGCCGCATGCCTTGTGCTCTGATCTAGCTACCCGTGGACTCTTTGTGGATAGGCTGCATGCCCTAATGGACTGTTTTGATAGGCCGCCTGCCTGTGAGGAATGATTCATGGTCTTTGTGGACTGTTTTGCTACCCCGCTGCCCTAGTGAACTGATTTGCTGCCCTGTGGGCTTGTTTTGGGCAGGCTATAGCTTGTTTGTGGGTTGGTAGGGCAAGCCGCAGCCTCTAAGGCTGCTTGTGAACTGTGTTGGAGAGGGCCGCAGCCTTAGGGTTGCTTCCTACCCTCTTACGTGGATCTAGGACTGTCTGCTACCTCATCTAAGAACTGTTTTGTGGGATGCCAGTCGTCTTTTGTGAAGGTCGTTAACCCCTGTGTACTGATTTAGGGCTGCTTGTGGAGGTCACTGCTCTGTTTGGGTCAGATCTACTGTGGTAATGCTTGCTTAGGTCAGATCTACTTATTTAGGGCTGCCATTTGGTCACTTGTGGAAGTCTCTGCATGTTGGAAACTTGTTTGGATCAGATCTACTGAGATTTGAGGTCTGATATGTTTTGTTGGGTGGCTGCCTGGGCTGCTACTGTGATTTGACTGTAAGTGACCACCATTGCTTTGGTTAAGGGCTGCCACTTTGGACTGTGTTTGAGGTTGCTCTTGTGTCCTTTTCTATTTGACTTTATTGGTTATCCTATAGTCTCTTCCATCTCTCTCTCTCAGGTATGTACTAACCCTCAGGTAAGGGTCAGATTGTTCCAATTGATTGACTTGCCTCTGAGAGGCACAGTTTGTTCTGAAAGTTAGTTTTCTGAGTACAAAGGAAAGTCCTATCTCATCAAGTAAGTTGTTAGATTTGTTCTTTTGGATTTTGAATTAGATCTATTATTGCTGCTATAACTAGCTGCTGTTTTTTACATGTTATTGTTACTGTATGATTCAACTTTAACACAAGGACCTCTTTGGGAGTGTTAAATTTGAAAGAGATGAAAATTATGTTTTAAATTTCTTAGATCTAAATCTTGATTTGTTACAACAATACTATCTTGTCTTTAGTATTAATTTAGCAATTTATTTTTGCATTAAAGTATAAAGATTTTAATTTTCTGCTTTAAAACCTAACCTTACCCTAAAATTAACACTGACTCTCACTGTGCCCAAACCCCTTAGCATAAAAGACAAACTACGACACTACAAGAGGTATATCTCACTCCTGCCTAATTGGTGGTCCTTATACAACTTACAATACCTTCTTTTATAACATCACTTTTAGTCAATACCATGGGACACCCAGTACCATGGATCACACAATACCATTGACCCTAAAGATTACAAAAGAAACTATTACAAGTCTTGTCTGGAGAGATAAACTCAGCCCCTCCTACGTTGCTAGACACCCCAACGTAGAAGTACCTGCCGAGATACCAAAAACTAACATATATATGTTTATTACATTGCCTACTCCTTAAGAATTACTTTGTCCTCAAAGTAAAGGTAAAGAAGGGTGTTATTGAAAGAAGCTTTCGGTTTCCCATGATGAATCTTCCTTTGGCAAGTTCTTCCATTTAATAAGATACTCTTTTATATTCCTGGAATGAAGCTTCTTTTCCTTAATAGCTTGTATGCCTGTAGGTTCTAGGATCACCCGTCCTTCATCATCCAATGTAGGCAATTCGTATTGTGCTGCTTGATGTTGTCCTAACACCTTCTTAAGACTTGACACATGAAACACGTTGGAATTCAACAATGGTGAGGTAATTTTAATCCGTATGCCACTGGACTAATTTTTTTGTTAATTTGGTATGGTCCATAGAATTTTGGAGCCAACTTGTTCTTGCCTTGTTGTTTGAGAGCCAATTGTTTGTAGGGCTGTAGTATTACGAGCACCCAATCACCCACTTCAAACTCTCTTTTCGATCGTTGTAAGTCTGCTTGTTGCTTTAATCGATTTCGATCATTTGTTAAATTTTCCTTTAATATTTGGATGGTCTTTTGGGTGGTTCATAAAAATATAAGGCTTGGAAGGGGGTCATTTTAGATGAAGTATGGTAAGTTGTGTTATATCACCATTTAGCCAAATCCAACCATTGGAACCACTTGTTTTGCTTGTTTATCTCAAAATAACGAAGGTATGTTCCCAAACACTTATTCACTATCTCAGTCTATCCATTAGTTTGAGGGTGATAAGTCAAACTCATATTAAGGGATATCCCTGTTTGTTTACAAAATTCTTTCCAAAAATTTCCTTTAAATTTTGCATCCCTGTTGTTGATAATGACCTTCGGAAACCCATGTAACTTGTAAATATTTTTGCAAAAAATTTCAGCTATTTGTTTTGTTGAGTTTGTTTTCTTTACTCCCATGAAATGAGCATACTTGGTTAGTTTGTCAACTACTACAAAATTTTTATCTTTTCCATCAGACATGGGCAACCCTTCGATGAGGTCCATCGAAATTTCTTCCCACTTCTGATTTGGAATGTGTAGAGGATAAAGTAACCCTGGTGATAGAACATTTTTGTTTTTGTTTCTTTGGCAAAAATTACACTTCGAAACATACTTTTGGATGTCCTTACTCATTCCCTTCTAGTAAAATGATTGTTGCGCATTGTAATAAGTATTAAAGACACCTATATGTCCTGCAGCAAGTGAGTCATGCGATTCCCTTAAGACTTTTATTTTGGACTTCAGAAGATATTATTTATTGTATTTTATTGTACTTGCTTGTACCCCCTAAGGGAGATGAACTTGATGTATTTAATTATGCAAAACCCTTGAAAGAATCTATGTAAACCTTGGGGTGAAAAGAAGCAAAAGAAAAGATTAAAAATTAAATTATTAATTGCCCCCCAAGTGAAGTCGGCCCAGTGAGGGAATTTTCCAATTTAGCACTTGTATAAATAGAGGTAAAGTGCACCTCAATATCACACTCACTCATTCACTCAAGTTCGCATCATTTGGAGAGAGAAGTTCGCACCTGTTGGAGAAGAAGACTATTTTGGGGTTTCTACTTTTTGGAAAGCATTTCCATCTTCTCTCTTTTATGATTGTACTATGATCTCGGAATTATCATCTCTATACGAAGGTTGCTGGGTTTTCTCCCGTTTGGGTTTTCATAGGATAAACTCTGTTGTTATTGTTTTGTGCTTTGTCTTTCTTCTAGTGATCTTGGCTATGCATTTGAATTATTATGCTATGAATGTATGAAAACTAACATGGTTTCAGAGCAGTTCTAGAAGAAGCCATTGCCGGAACATTGTCAGAACCCTGTCGGAACTAGGGTTTCATCTTTTGAAGTCTTCACCCAATTTTTTGAAGAAAACGAGCCTTGGAAATTTCGATCTAAGGAGGGCACATCTTTTGGTGAAGACGAAATTCAATTCTGAGAATTTTCAGTTTTTGACCTAATACTGCAGCTGCAAGAGAAATTAGTGTTTTTAGTTTTGACCTACTTTTCTCCACAGATTTGGATCAGCCCTACCTCATCTCAACTCGCCTTGGCAAGGCGCATCTACTTGTGGAATCAGTTTTTCAAATTTTCAACTTTCATTTTTGACCTAGCTCTTTCTAGGGTGTCTGAACCAGATCTGCAGTCAAGATGATTGGTATGAAGGTTGAAGATCGTCTGGAAGGAGCTTCCAACTTTATCTCTTGGAAGTCTAGGGTTCTTCTACTTCTAGAAGAAAATGACCTATTGCAATATGTAAATGAGAAAGTCCCTGAACCAAAAGCCGAAGAAGACAAATCCCGACGGAGGGAAGAATAATGCCAGAGCAAGAAGGATTCTGGTGGACTTAGTAAGAGATCATTTGGTTCCACAAATCTCAGGAAGAAGACCATTAGGAAAATGTTCAAGACCATACATAAGTTGTTTGAACACACTAGTATCAATGTATCCATTACATTGAGGAACCAACTATCAAACATGAAGATGTCCAATTCAGAATTCATTGCCTCATATTTCATGAGGATCACAGAACTAAGGGACAAGCTTAGCACTAGTGGAGATCTCATTGATGATAAGGAGCTTGTTATCACCACTCTGAATGGTCTTCCACCATCTTGGGAGTCCTTTATTCAAAGCATAAGTGGTAGATCTAAACTACCCAAGTTTGATAAGCTATGGGCAGATTGCACTCAGGAGGAGACATAGATTGCAGCACGACAAAGACTCCCTGGTACTCAACCTGAGGAGAATCAAGCATTCGTATCCCATGCCAAGAAAGGTAAGGGAAGAGGAAGAAAGTTTTACAAACATAAGCACCAAGATAGTTGATCTAGTCCTCCTCCAGATCAGAAGAAGGAGAAGAAGGATTTGTCTCAGATACAATGCTACAGGTGCAAGGCATATGGTCACTACGCCAATAATTACCGAAGTTCAAACAAAAGGAAGCATGAAGCCTCAACTGCGGATGTAGAAGAAGACCATCATCACAAGAAGTCAAGGGATGATGATCGTTCGGAATTTCTCTTTTAGCTCTCTATATGTTGAGGAGATATGAAGATCCGAACTGCAAGAACAAAGATATCTTGGTTCCCACAAGAAGGCAGTATTTAGTTTTCTTGCTTACATAGATCTGTTTTGTCTTATATGTCTTCATAACTATTGTATGCAGATCTATCAGGAAATGTGTTGAGTAGTTGATATAGTTTACCTTGTTATATTTATTATGCATATGAGCTACACAACACTTCATTAACACATGATGGAGCTTGTCTAGATGATATCTCCTTTCTGCATGCTTATAGTAGTGCACACTCTTGATCACATGTTCTAGTGGAGATAGCATACATCTATATAGTTCTCAGATGTGTTTGGAAGACATGACTATGATTGTTGTGAAGTATTAGCAAAGATGCCTGTGTAAACTATTATCATTGCATAGAAATAGAAATTGGTTAAAATCTGATTATGCAATGTCATTGATCATTAGTTGGGATTTGACTTGTAGGGAAAAGATCGTGTGATGAGACTTGTTCCAATGAACAAGTGTGTAAATATTTGATCCAGAGATCACTACTCCCTCTGGATCGCCCTGAGATCTCAAGTGGGATGAGTCTCGATATCAATACAACATTAACATGAACTCAGACAACTAGATCTGCATTTACCAACTGAACAATCTAAATGCAATCAGACATAAACACCAAATGTACCCTGGAACCCTTTCGGGAGAAACCAACAAACTATGGGGCTATCTTCATTCTCGAGCCCAGAGCATATAGGAAAAGAGACAAGTACAATACAGGGTTACCTCAGTAGTCTTTTCTGGCTAGCTCAAGATTTGCATGCATCCAGCTGATGCACGCACGGAAGAGAAAAGCCCTAAAATGGAAAACTAGATCTGAATGTCCCTGTATCCGCCTCTGCTTGATCTATCTGTCTCTATCCTCAGATCTGCTCTGCTCGCTCAGAAGACTGCCCGGTGACTGAAAACATCCTCTTCTTGCATGCATAAGTGCGCCCTCCCTCTAGCAATGAAGGACTCGTACTGAATTAGATCTCAGCAGATCTGAGCTTTGAACGTCACTGATCTTCCTCAATCTCTGAGACGAAGATACTCTATAAGTTACAGACACTCAAATGCTCTATCGGATGCGGTACAAGCTTCTTTCTCCTTGAAGAATGCGCCCTCCTTCACATGTGAAGTCGTCCTCCTCTCTCTTGATCTATCTCAGATCATTGATCACTCTGATGAAGACAGTCACTTCCTGTCTTCCTTATAACATCTCATCATCAAGTTAGGTTTACCAAAACCCTAAAATGGCTGCATGCAAAGGGGATGCGGTACAAGCTTCTTTCTCCTTGAAGAATGCGCCCTCCTTCACATGTGAAGTCGTCCTCCTCTCTCTTGATCTATCTCAGATCATTGATCACTCTGATGAAGACAGTCACTTCCTGTCTTCCTTATAACATCTCATCATCAAGTTAGGTTTACCAAAACCCTAAAATGGCTGCATGCAAACCTTTGCATGCATTTCTCTCCAATCATTTTCCTGGTTAATATTTTAACACTCCCTCTTAACCAGGAAAGGATTCTGTACCACTCCCATCTTCTCCCTGAAGTACTCAAACTTAGTCTTCAACAAGGACTTGGTCAAAATGTCTGCAACCTGCTCTTTTGTAGAAATGTACTGGAGCTCAACTGCTCCCTTCTGCACATGATCATGAATGAAGTGATATCTGATCTCAATGTGTTTGGATCGATCATGAAACACTGGATTCTCAGAGAGCTTGATACAACTCTGATTGTCACAGTGAATCACCGTAGGCTCCAACTACTGATCAAATAGACTTACCAACATCTTGCGAAGCCAGATGGCTTCACAACTGGCTAAGCTAGCCGCCATATATTCTGCCTCAGCAGAGCTCAATGCAACGAACTTCTGCTTCCTGCTGAACCATGACACAACTGCCGAACCTAAGCTGAAGCAACACCCAGAGGTGCTTTTCCTGTCACTTGCATTCCCTGCCCAGTCTGAATGTGTGAACCCTACAAGCTGGACTTCTCCCTGCCTCACATAATTTAGTCCATACTCTACAGTTCCACTGATGTATCTCAAAACATGCTTTGCTGCTACCCAGTGCACATCTCTGGGTTCAACCATGTACTGACTCAAGGTGTTGACTACAAAGCTCAAATCTGGTCTGGTGTTGACCAAGTACATCAAGGAACCGATGAGCTGTTTATACTTAGTGGAATTGGCCAACTTACTCTCAGAAGCCACCTGCTTGGAATCCTGCATCTGAAATCTCTTCAGAATGTCCATTGCATACTTGCCCTGACTGAGAAAGATATGCCCATCCTCCTGCCAGACATCCATTCCTAGGAAGTAATGCATAAGCTCAATATCTTTCATTTCAAACTCAGGTGCAAGATCCTTCTTGCACTCACTGATGAGTTTCTCTGCTCCTGTAATAAACAGGTCATCCACATAAAGCGCAAGAATGAGAGGATCCCCTCTCACCACAATGAAGTAGAGATTTGGATCTGCTTCACTCTTCTGAAACCCTAGCTGCTGCAAATAGGTATCTATCCTAGAATACCAAGCTTTGGGTGCCTGCTTCAGGCCATATAGAGCTTTCTTCAATCTGCACACATGAGACTCTCTCTCAAGTACCTCAAAGCCCTCAGGTTGCTCAATGTAAACTTCTTCCTCGATGAGTCCATTTAGGAAGGCTGTCTTGACATCCATCTGATGAATCTTCCATCCCATCTCTGTTGCAACAGAAATGACAGTCCGGATGGAAGAATACCTGGCCACAGGAGCAAACGTCTCCTCATAGTCAACTCCCTCTATTTGTGAGAACCCTCTAGCCACAAACCTGGCTTTGTATTTCTCAATGCTGCCATCTGCTGCATACTTGATCTTATAGAGCCATCTGGAGGTGACTACTGATTTTCCCTTTGGTCTGGGTACCACTTCCCAAACATCATTCTTCATGATGGAAGCATACTCTTCCAACATGGCATCTCTCCAAGCCTGCTTTCCCGTTGCTTGTTCGTATGAGGAAGGCTCTGACTCACTGATGCTGCTTACTAATGCTAAGTAATTGCAGAATCTCTGTGGAGCCTTCCTTTCTCTCACATCTTTCTTGGGAGTTCCTACTGCCTGAGCATCCTTCAAGGTGTCTTGAAGCTACTTAGGCTTCCTCCTTCCTGAAGTGGCATCCTGAGATGAGAGCTCCTCATCCTCGTCCCAATATCCTGTATGTGAGTGAGTACCTCTAGTAGAGGTGCCCGTAGCTGTTGATCCTGTAGCTCGAGAACTTGTAATCTGGGATGCTGATCTCAGTTGATCACCAACCTGAGATCCTGTGCCTGTCCTTGCTCCTATGCCTGTGGAAATCGTATCCTGTGTATCTGTCACTCCGGACACTTGGGACCCTGTTGACTGCTGAGCAGTACTCTGTCCTGTGTCAAGTGGTGATGTAGCAACTTGCTGTTTTCCCTTCTCTGACTCACATGACTTCCGAAAGGCCTGATCCTCCTCGAACTTCACATCCCGTCTCACAACAGTCTTTTTGAGAGCAGGGATGTAAATGCGGTAGGCCTTGGAAGTCTCATCGTACCCAACCAGAATTCCTCTTTCTGCAGTGGGTTCTAGGTTTGTCCTTTTCTCTGAAGGAACATGAGAATAGGTGAGGCATCCGAAAATCCTGAAGTGCCCAACTTCAGGTTTCTTCCCAGAGAAGGTTTCCTCGGGGGTCCTGTCCCCCAAAGCCTTATGGGGGCTCCTGTTTTGAATGTAGGCTGCAGTTTTGCATGCTTCAGCCCAAAGAAAAAATGGCAATCCCTGATCATGCAACATGGATCTCGCAGCTCCAATAATGGCCCTGTTCTTCCTTTCAGCCACCCCATTCTGTTGAGGTGTATAAGGAACAGTCAACTGCCTCTTGATGCCTTCCCGAGTGCAGAACTTATTGAACTTGGCTGAGGTGTACTCTCCCCCATTATCTGATCTGAATATCTTAATCTTCCTTTTTGTCTGCTTTTCCACAAGGGCCTTGAACTCCTGAAACTTCTGCAAAACTTCCTTAGACTCTTTGCTCTTCAGGAAGTAGATCCAGGTCTTCCTGGAATAGTCATCAATGAAAGACACATAGTACTTGTATCCTTTCAGTGATGTGGTGGACATCGGACCACAAAGGTCAGAATGAATCAAATCAAGACCTCCTGTACCTCTAGTGTCGCTCTTGGGAAATGCTGTCTTGACATACTTTCCGAGAGCACACCCCTTACACACATCAGTGTGCTCCATGCTGAACTCAGGTACTCCTGTCACAATCTCCCTCAGAATCTTTAGAGCTGGATGGTGCAGATGAGCCATCCTTCTGTGCCAAAGCTCACAGGGATCACATCCCTCATCCCTTCTACTATGACTTAGGGCATGATGTAGTTGGAAACTCAGCTTGTATAGTTTCCCGCTGCGGATTCCAATCCTCTCAGCTGAGGTAACATTGGATCCCTTGGGATGAACTAGTACATTTCCATCTCTGAACATCACCCATAGCCCTTGATCTTCAATGGTGGAAACAAAGATCAAGTTTTTCTTAAGACTTGGAACATATAGGACATCACGAACTCTCATATGTTCTCCAGAGTCTTTCTGGAAGGACACAGTTCCTCGTTCTATAGCCTTGACCGTGGAGTTGTCTCTGAGGACAATCTCAAGATCTATCCCATCCTCTGCTAGGTTAGAAAAATATCCGCGAACACCTGTCATATGACTCGAAGCTCCACTGTCTATGTACCATACACTAGAAGTGGAGGCCATCAACGATTGACAGGAGTTAAGAGCCATCTCCTTGTCAATCCCATCTGTAGTACACTCATCAATATCCGTAGCGGAGCAAGAGGTGCAAACAATTTGCTCTTCCCCCATGATGTAGATCTGATGCTGCAGCTGTAGATCTGTGTATGAAAGCACTCCCTGACCCTTACCAGGGCTCTGATACCATGTAAATATTTGATCCAGAGATCACTACTCCCTCTGGATCGCCCTGAGATCTCAAGTGGGATGAGTCTCAATATCAATACAACATTAACATGAACTCAAACAACTAGATCTGCATTTACCAACTGAACAATATAAATGCAATCATACATAAATACCAAATGTACCCTGGAACCCTTTCGGGAGAAACTAGTAAACTATGGGGCTATCTTCATTCTCGAGTCCAGAGCATATAGGAAAATAGACAAGTACAATATAGGGTTACCTCAGTAGTCTTTTCTGGCCAACTCAAGATTTGCATGCATCCAGCTGATGTATGCACGGAAGAGATAAGCCCTAAAATAGAAAACTGGATCTGAATGTCCTTGTATCCGCCTCTGCCTGATCTATCTGTATCTATCCTCAGATCTGCTCTACTAGCTCAGAAGACTGCCCGGTGACTGAAAACGTCCTCTTCTTGCATGCATAAGTGCGCCCTCCCTCCAGCAAGGAAGGACTTGTACTGAATTAGATCTCAACAGATTTGAGCTCTAAACGTCAGTGATCTTCCTCAATCTCTGAGACGAAGATACTCTGTAAGTTACAGACACTCAAATGCTTTACCGGATGCGGTACGAGCTTCTTCCTCCTTGAAGAATGTGCCCTCCTTCACATGTGAAGTCGTCCTCCTCTCTCTTGATCTATCTCAGATCAGTGATCACTTTGATGAAGACAGTCACCTCCTGTCTTCCTTATAACATCTCATCATCAAGTTAGGTTTACCAAAACCCTAAAATCGCTGCATGCAAAACTCACTTTTGCATGCATGCATGCAAACCTTTGCATGCATTTCTCTCCAATCATTTTCCTGGTTAATATTTTAACACTCCCTCTTAACCAGGAAAGGATTCTGTACCACTCCCATCTTCTCCCTGAAGTACTCAAACTTAGTCTTCATCAAGGACTTAGTCAAAATGTCTGCAACCTGTTCATCTGTAGAATTGTACTGGAGCTCAACTGCTCCCTTCTGCACATGATCACGAATGAAGTGATATCTGATCTCAATGTGTTTGGATCGATCATGAAACACTGGATTCTCAGAGAGCTTGATACAACTCTGATTGTCACAGTGAATCATCGTAGGCTCCAACTGCTGATCAAATAGACTTACCAACATCTTGCGAAGCCAGATGGCTTCACAACTGGCTAAGCTAGCCGCCATATATTCTGCCTCAGCAGAGCTCAATGCAACGAACTTCTGCTTTCTGTTGAACCATGACACAACTGCCGAACATAAGCTGAAGCAACACCCAGAGGTGCTCTTCCTGTCACCTGCATTCCCTGCCCAGTTTGAATCTGTGAACCCTACAAGTTGGACTTCTCCTTGCCTCACATAATTTAGTCCATACTCTCTAGTTCCACTGATGTATCTCAAAACATGCTTTGCTGCTACCCAGTGCACATCTCTGGGTTCAACCATGTACTGACTCAAGGTGTCGACTGCAAAGCTCAAATCTGGTCTAGTGTTGACCAAGTACATCAAGGAACCGATGAGCTGTCTATACTTAGTGGAATTGGCCAACTTACTCTCAGAAGCCACTTGCTTCTTCCAATTGGTTGTCATAGGGGTAGTCATAGGCTTGCAATCCTGCATCGAAATAGTCCATGGCTATTTCAATGGATGCACATTTGAAGAAGCTGAGAGATTCTGCTTCAGATTCAGATTTGATTGATCCTACTATGTATCGCCAGCTGATTGGGTCCTTGATGTATTTGACGAACACCAGACCAGATATATGTTTTGCTGTGAATGCTCTCATCCAGTTCATGTGTGAGCCGAGACAGATTCATTGGATTGCTGCAAAGCATGTGCTCAGATACTTGTGTGGCACTGTAGGATATGGTTTGAAATATGCTTCAGATTGTGACCTGAGTTTGTAGGGGCTTACAGACTCGGATTGGGTCGGATGCATTGCAGATAGAAAGAGTACTTCCGAATGTTGCTTCAGTTTGGGTTCTGCAGTGATTTCCTGGTGTAGCAGGAAGTAGAACTCAATAGCACTCAGTATTGCAGAGGCCGAGTATATGGTTGCTAGTACAGCAGCTCGAGAAGCAGTTTGGCTTCGTAAACTCCTGGCAAGATTGTTTGGCCAGATTCCAGAGGCGATCGTGATTCACTGTGATAACCAGAGCTGTGTGCAGATGTTAGTGAATCCTGTATTTCATGACAGGTCGAAGCATATAGAGATTCGGTATCACTTCATATGTGATATGGTGCAGAAAGGTGCGGTCGAGTTATAGTACGTGCCGACAGATGATCAGACTGCAGGTGTTCTCACCAAGGCTCTTCCCAGGGTGAAGTTCGAATACTTTCGCGGAAGACTTGGAGTAGAAGAGAACGTGTCCCTCCTTGAGAGGGAAAGATGACATCGAGATGCTTGGATTGCTTTCACCCAGGTACCTCTACTCGTCCAAGTGCTCAACTCGGTTTGGGAGAAATCCCATCGGCAGATGAGTCAGACAGTTAGTGGATGGTTGGGTTCACCCTGGTGCCTCTGCTCGTCTTGGTGCTTAGCCTGGTATGGGAGAAATCCTATGGGAAGATGAGTCAGACAGGTAGTAGATGGTCGGGTCCACACCGTTGCCTTTGCTCGTCCTGGTGCTCAGCCTGGTATGGGAGAAATCCCATCGACAGCTGAGTTGGACTGGTAGTAGATGGCCGTGTGATGATTGCACTGGTACCTCTGCTTGTTCAGGTTCTTAGCCAGGCATGGGAGGACCCCATCGACAGATGAGACAGACAGGTAGTAGATGGTCGTGCCCATTTGCTTGTTTGGGATCTCAGCCAGGTATGGGAGAAATCCCATCGGCAGATGAGACAGACAAGTAGCAAATGGTATAGCAGAGATGGTATAGCTGATATCTCAGATATCCAGGATTGTGTGATTCTCCTGGACACACCAAAGGACTGGTGTAGATGATGCATGAAGACACTTCTTGAAGAATTGAGACTGTGCTGACAACCTTCAGGATGTATAGAGATGATGGAGACAGTATAGATGTACAAGATGAAACCCAAATGATTGTGATGCTGATGAAGACCGAAGAATACCTTCTTCGTTGAGAGGGAGTGTTGAATTTTGTGCAACTTCGGAAGATATTATTTATTGTATTTTATTGTACTTGATTGTACCTCCTAAGGGAGATGAACTTGATGTATTTAATTATGCAAAACCCTTGAGAGAATCAATGTAAACCTTGGGGTGAAAAGAAGCAAAAGAAAAGATTAAAAATTAAATTATTAATTGCCCCTCAAGTGAAGTCAGCCAAGTTAGGGAATTTTCCAATTTAGCACTTGTATAAACAGAGGTAAAGTGCACCTCATTATCACACTCACTCATTCACTCAAGTTCGCATCACTTGGAGAGAGACAAGTTCGCACCTGCTGGAGAAGAAGACTATTTTGGGGTTTCTACTTTTTGGAAAGCATTTCCATCTTTTCTCTTTTATGATTGTATTATGATCTCAGAATTATCATCTCTATACGAAGGTTGCTAGGTTTTCTCCTGTTTGGGTTTCCCAGGATAAACTCTGTTGTTATTGTTTTGTGCTTTGTCTTTCTTCTAGTGATCTTGGTTATGCATTTGAATTATTATGCTATGAATGTATGAAAACTAACAAGTGTGAGATAAATTCTTCCTTTGTGCTAAAGGATGTCATTTCTCCATTCGAATTTTGAAAGTTGTCCCTGGTTATTGATGATGGAACAAGTGTTTGGATCCTTGGCATATTCTACTCGTATCTCATCCAACCTGTAATATCCCAAATTGATATTTTCTGCTCTTGTGTAGGGTTTATGGAGTTGTTGTTTAATTGGTGTCTTGATACCCAAAACTCAAAGATAATATAATTGCACGAACATAACTATGATTGCATGATATTGCATGAGCATTGCATGGGGTTGCATGAACCCTAAAACCCAAGTAATCAGATCTATACTAAAAATAAGTTCAAAAGTGACGCATGTACATGCCAATAGATTGTGCTTGCAATATAGAATATGATAGAGCTGACATGCAAGGCATGCATTAGGTCTAGATCTAGTTTTGGGAAGCTGTTTCTTGAGATAATTTTCCCATGCAAAGGCTACGCCCTCTTCAGTCTTCAAATTGATAATAAGTGCTCCAGAAAGATGATGTAGGCTCCAGGAATCAACAATAAGGCTTATAATAGCCTTCTCAACAACATGGAAGAAGCATGCATCTACATTAGGTCAAGATGAGAACTTGGATCTTTATGATAATTTGCCCATGCAAGGAAGGCATCCTCCCTTGATGATAGATCCAGAATAATGGTTCCAGAAGAGATATGCTTGATCCGATAAGGAGCCAATAGGCTTAGAATAACTGGATAAATAAGACATGCAGCCCATGCACTGCAACTAGGTCAAGGTATGAACCTGGATCTCTATGTCAATTCGCCCATGCAAGAAAGGCGTCTTCCTTGAAGTGATAGATCTTCGAATAATCGTTACTGTAGATAAATAATGGCTCAGATAGCTGCAATATGATGAAGAAGGGTAATATTGCTTTCAAGGTTGTGGATAATGCGCAGTCAATATATCAATGTTGCACCCTTAATGGATCCAAGAATGCGCCCTCAGAAAGCTTGAATCTCTGACTCTGATGAATACTGTGTAACCTGTGAAGTACTATGATAGATTAGGATGATCTATCCCCGAATGTGATTAGGGCATATAGATTTCGCTGTCGAAACACACTTGTTGGCTACGGAATGCGCCCTCAACCCTAGCTTGGCTCTCAGAGCTCTTCAATACGAATTCTCAATGATCAGTAATAACATATGCATGCTGAGCAACTCATTTTTCCTTCTTTTATTGTGTTGAGGTTGCATGCCTTGACTTCTGGATGCCCTTACTCGATTTTCCTTCTTTTATTGAGTTGAGGTTGCATGCACTCACTTCCGTATGCATGCATGCAGCTTAATTAACTTCTGTCACATGCACTATGAATTTGGCTTGCATGTTATGCATGTCAGTTGCTACTTGCTTCGGTGGCCCTCTTTTACCTACTGATGACTTAATATCATTGCTTAAGATCTTCTTTTATTCCAAATGGTATCAATCCTCAGTCAATTCCCTATTTGTCAGTTCCCGCTTGAACCTATGGGAATTAAATAGGTTAGCGGGAGGGTTCTTGTTCTTAAACAGAAGAGGACATTACACGACCATTCAGGAATTACAACTGATACTGCATATGATGTTATTTCATCCTTCCTGGATAATGCATTTGCAGCTACATTATCTTTTCCTTTTTTGTGTTATATATCCATATCAAAAGCATAAATCTTTTCTGTCCGCTTCTGTTGCTTTGTGGATAAGTTTTTCTATCGAAGTTATACTGAAGAGTGTTGTGATCGGTACGTATCAAGAATTTACTACCCAATAGGTATTGTCGCCATTTAGTTAGTGCATGTATGATAGCAAGCATCTCTTTATCATATGTAGACTTTAATCCTTCCCTCTTGTTTTGAGCTTTCGGCTTTCAAAAGCAATTGGATGGTCATCTTGCATTAGCATTGCACCAATTCCAAAACCTGAAGCATCACATTCTACGACGAATGGTTTTGTAAAATTGGGGGTAGCTAATACGGGTGTAGATGTCATAACCCTTTTTAAGGTCTCAAATCATTCCTTTGTCGTGCTATTCCATTGAAAATAATTCTTCTTTAACAAGTATGATACCAATATTATATTTCACATCTAACGAATGTGCATACATATACGAAATTAAACTTTATAATAAAATGAAATATGAAGATGATTTCAATTTACAATTTTGTGACCATTTAAATATGATCTTTCGTGCCCTTTCAAATGTACGGGTACGACTTTTGCCTATTCAATAATACTTTATCGAGTTCATTTAATATTTGCTTAATTATTATTATTACTTCTTTTATTTGATTATTTGATTATTTATTTCTTTTTTTATTTGTATTTAGACACACACACACACACACATATATATATGTTTATTACAAGGAAGTCAAGACGGTTGTGGAGGTTGAGTCATTTGAAGTAAGGGTCAAGTGGGTCCGAATTCACCAAGGAGGGAGTAGCAGTACAAGCATTGGCATCATTTCCATCATTTCCAGGTTCATTGTGTTTTGGTGTAGTGTAGCTGCTATAGCAGCCATTAGATACTGTGTTATTACCATCTGTTTTCATAATAAAATGACAATGCTATTTCTCCCATTTTGAGTATGGTCACAAATTGTTGACGAAATGTTTATGAAAATACAAGTGTTTGTTGAAAGTTGTAAATCAATGTAATAAGCATGCAACCAAAACAAAATTTGGCTTATAATTGCTTTGGGGACATTATAGTGGTATCAGAGCTGGTGATCTTGCCAGCCTGTGATTGCATTTGATCTTGATGGTTAGGGGTCGGGGAGGAGTACCCTTCTCAATATCAGGATCACCAGAAGTGGAAGGATGGGAGATAGGAACGAGCCTCTTGGAGGTGGATGGAATGAAGAGAGGAGGTACCAGAGGAAAACACCAAGGATATCTTGAATAATGTGGCAAGACAACAACAACAGTTGGTGCAGATGTTTACTGAATTTTTTGCTTCCCAAGCCAACCAAAATAATGGCAACAACTAGAACAGAGGAAACAACGTTGGTTCAGGAGGTTCCAATGGACACCATGCTGAGGGGAGCAATACCAACACTTCTCGGGAAGCTAGTAAAGTAACCCCGAGACCTTCTTTCCCTTAGTTTGTGGAGGAGCAACAAGTAGGCAATCTAGGACAACCATTGTTGGGCAACAGCTTTAGTGATTACTTGAGGGAGTAGATGACTCTTGGAGAAGAATTTCATGCAACAATGTCATTACAAGATTTTTGCAACATCAAATATAAGAATAGACCCAGGGATTTCAATAGGGGCCAACATAATTGCAATTTACAATGGAAGGTTGGGAAGTTGACTATCCCTTCTTTTGATGGGTCTAGTAAATGCACAGCTAGAACATGGGTCCAAAAGTTGGATACTTATTTCCAACTCAATCCCATGGAAACGATAAAATATGCTACCTTGCATTTGGAGGGAGAGGCCCACGAATGGTGGTACCATGGGAAAACGACACTTGGGCATGCCAACATCACATCTTATGGGGAATTTACCCAGAGATTGATAAACCGATTTGACGGAAAGGATCCTGAGATCCATTTCAGGGTGTTGGCTCAGTTGAGACAGACGAGTACACCAACAACATACATTACAGAGTTCCAGAGGATGGCAGTCATGGTGATCGACATTTCTGAGCAGAGGTTGATGATGCTATTCACAAAGGGGTTGTCTGAACCATTGAGGGGTTGGGTGAAGGCCTTTAGGCCAACCACATTACAGGATGCTATTAGGAGGGCCTAAGACATGGTAGATACCGTGCCCAAGAAGACGCCAACGAGACCCTTTATTTCACAGAAGGGTAAAGAGATGCAACCTCCCTAGAGGACATGGATGGGGAAGGACAGGTTGGACGAAGAGACGCGAAGAGAATTGAGGAGGAAGAAGCTTTGCTACAATTGCAAAGAGCCTTGGGAGCCAGGTCACAGGTGCATGGGCAAAGGGAAGGTGCAGTATATAGAGGTGCTCTCCGATGATGAGGATCGTGGTGAGGATGAGACACTTAGCTTACAGGAGGGTGACCAGGGCCAGGAAGAGTCACCACACCTTGAGATTGTAGAACCAGCACCGGTTCAAGATGGCCAACTCCCAAACAAAGACAAGCGAGGCTTCCCTACTTAAATGAAAATGACTAATTAATTAAGCATGAGAGTTTATTTGAAGTTTGAAGTGTTTAACTTTAGTTCTTATTTCGTATGATATTGAGGGCCTTGCTTAATAAGTCACCAACAGGAAAAACTTGTAGATGCCAACCCAAACCCCACTTGATGGAATTGAAGATGAACTAGGGTTTACAAGTGAATTGATTGAATAAAGTATCCACTTCCTTTCTAGCTCTTCGGGTGCACCTTATTTTCCTTGGAAAAAAACACATTTATATTTCAAGCAGAAAAATAAATACAATCCTGGAAAGGTCCTTATAAAGAAGCACTAATATTGCCTCTGCGATATCTGTCTAGCAAAAATTCTGCTATCAAGAACTGAAGCCATAGCTAATACAGCTCAAAAAAGAAACCAGACTGTCTGCCAGTATTGACTGGACATTACATCTCAAAATACACAGTAAAAATCAGCTTAAAAGCTTAAAATTCATGAACAGAAAATGTTGAGGATGTGATCACCCTCCCGTCTTGAAACTCATCTTCAACTACTTGCAGAAGATCCCCAGCAAGACCCTCCTTCAAGAGACTATCTGTGTGTGCATTATATTGTCTGTAGATATGGGAAAAAGAAATCTGTTGAAAGAGTCCCGCAATGTCTTTTAAGTGAACAGCCAGGTTCAGAATACCAGCTCAATGGATTTGTATTGATCCGTTCATCCATTGGATAACCAGATTATAATCGCCAAAAACTTGAATGGATTGCACACCTTTACTCCTTGCAGATTACCACAACAGAGACAAAGCGGTCAGTTCACCATAATTGTTGGACCCCGCCCCCAAAGCCACCTTTCCAATAAAATAATTACTATCTGTTATGTAAAGAACATATCCCGCACCACAAAGTGAACCATTCTGCTGACTAGCGCCATCAAAGAATCCCCATGGGCTACTCTTATCGATCTGAGGAGATGAGAGGTTACGAATCTTTGGGACCTTAGCTTGAACATGGAAAATAGATTTCATAGAAAGTACCTGAGCTGAAACATGAAAACTGGGCACGTCCCTGTCCTTGACAATAATTCCGTTCTGAGCAATCCAAATTCACCATGAGACTATGAATGGAATAACTCTGAATTGTTTAGGATCTCTCCTGCTCAACCAAACCTTGATATTTTCCAGAAAACTATCCTTGTCCAGAGTGAGCGGAAACCCAATGAAGACTCTACATCCTTCCACACCTGTGAGGTAAATGAGCATTCACAAAACAAATGAAAGTTAGATTCTAAGATATTTTTACAAAGGCTGCACCAACCAGGACTTTCCACCTGTTTCTTTTGGATTCTGTCCCAAGTGGGAATTCTATTATGCAGAATTAACCACATAAGGAGGATACTCTTAAGTGGGGCTCGAACATTCCATAAGGATTTCCACCACCAGTCATTTGATAGGAGAGTTGGATCTTGTTGTGCTTCATAACCCTTTGAAACACTGTAGCTTGTACCCTCGCCATTCCAAGACCAGGTCAATTCATCTGGTTTCTCCATCAAGCGGATATGCACTCTCTTTAGTTCCTCAATGAAATTTCCCCATAACTGTGCCTGAGGACCTTCCAGCCCAACATCCATTGCTGTTAGCCATCCGTGATTCTAAATAGAAGTTTCAGACTCCTTTTTTATCCGATCAAGGGTACACAAACCTCACTGCTGTAAATGGACAATAATATCAGTTGGCAGGAAAATTCGAGGAATGAACCCTAAACTTGCATCTATCTCAATTTAGGGAGCAGGTAGTCAATTTAAAATGAATGTGTTTATGAAATAAGGTGCACTAGGTGGTTCGTACTCGTTAATGATGGGACCGCAAATAGTTAGGGTTTTTCTACTGAGAAACTATTTATAGAGCTAGTAGGCTATGTAATGTTTAGCTAAGTATTATTATTGTATTGGAGCTCTGCTCATTTTGAGGTTGCCCCCTCAGTGCGGTATGAACATTGCTCTCTTTCTTTAATAATTAATACAAGGGTTTCTTAGATTCTATATCATTGTCTCTCTTATTTCATGTTATGTAATTTATATTCCTTAAGATATTATTGATAATTCACTGTTGAACTGTCAGGTAGATATAGGTTGCAACCTTTTATTATATCTTGATTTATGTAGAGTTTGCATTAAAGTTGGGATAAGGATAATATATATTAAGTTATATATTTATATACAAAACACAAAAGTAGCTATAAAACCAAGCTATTTTAAAAAGAAGATCAAAGAAAAGTTGCCAGGGTTCTCTTGATGTGACATATAAAAGGAAAAGGTTAAAAGACCATTGGATAAGGATACCGAATTAAAAGTTAAAGTTAATAATATTTTTTATCTCAAAAGGGGATAGTAAAAGAAGGGTTATTCAACCATAGCATACTCATAACAATCCAATCATGACTTTAATATGATGGATTAATGATATGGTTAAATATTTCAAAATATACCTGCTAAGAGATGACAATGCATGAATTAAAATTGCCTCAAATTATCGAGAAGGTCTTTCACATATTGGCTCATACAATTTGAGGAATGAAGTAAGGTATTTCCCATAAATTGGCCACTAATTTTTGAATCTTATTAGAAATGTCTAGGAATTGAAGGACATGTGGAAAATAGCCTTGCTCATGAAGTAACCAAAACTAGCAAATTAAAAACAATATAATAAGAAATTACAAAAGTATAATCAAGGTCTCAAGAATAAATTTGACAAAAATTTAGAAAAAAAAAGATGAGGAAATTTCTAGCATATAGATCCATAATCAAAGTTTATTTTCTCAAAATACAAAGTTAAAGAGCAAGAAGAAATGACAAAAGAAATCTAGAACCACTTGCCAAGAAAGTAAAATTGATCAACAAAGAAATAATAACCAATCCAGTTGAATCAAGGAAGTCATTAGAAATTAAAATCGCAACCATGGAAAAGGCAGCCAATATAGATTCATTGTCACAAAAAATTGGAATGATGTTTATGTTGGAATGCTGTCAACCATTAATCACTAGAAGTAACAAAGGAATGTTCTAGAATTGAAACCTAGACACATTATTGCCACCTTAATTATAAGAGTTGTTGTATTCTGAATCACAGGGTTCACCACATTTGAACCTTGAAGTTCGAAATTCGGCAAACCTAAAAAAAACCTGAATTCATGATGTTCAGTAATGAAATTCATGGGTTTAACTGTACAGTGTGGTTTTGAAGGTCGAAAGCCTATCTTTCATTCAATTTTTTCAGTTATTAAAAAAAACTAAGAGAAAATTCAAAATAGCACTAGATTTTCATCGATGACGATAGGTAGATTGTGGTTGGTGTGCCAGCGAGTTCTCGATTCCATCGATGGCAATAGGTAGATTGTGGTCAGTGTGCAGATGAGTATCCCTTTTGGTGCCAACAAAATTCTAGGGACATTTAAATCATTTTCTTGGAAAGAAGAACGTAATGGTTCGTAATACCAACTTCAAGTGTAAAGTTGTGAAGACTCCCACTGTTGAATACCTCTACTGTCAAAATAAACAATAAAGGATAAGAGTATTGTGTGCAGAACTGTCGTTGGTGGCGGCGAGTATTCCTTTTTTCATGCCACTGTGTGGGCAGGTATTCCGGTGACTCTTGACGGTGTTTTAATTTGTAAAATGTGATTGTTAGATAGGTCTCGACTCATAGCCTGTAGGATAGGTGATAGGTATAAGCTTAACGTCTATTTTATAGGATGTATATATTAACTACATATATATATGTTTTATATTAAATGTTTTTTTATATATATTTATATTAATTATATAGGCTGAATGTTATAATGTATTATATATAAAAGAATTAAATGTTATTTGTTATATATAAAATATAAATATATTAAATGTTATTTATTATAATTGATATGTTATATTTTATACAATATTTATATTTCAAATATGTATATAGTCGAAGTTAATGTTGAACCTCATCTGAATTTCTTTGGAAAATTCGAGTTTGAACCAAACTTCATCTGTGCCAAATCCGAACTTAACCATGTGACTTAGGTTGTATTTATCAATGAAATAACCAATGACAAATTCAATATGAATATAAACAACATTCTTCACATATTTAAAAGAGTCACAACTCCAAAATGGCTTGGAGACAAAATAAACACCCTACTTGTAAACACAAAGTGAAGTTTTATTCAAGGATCCTATCAATAAATAGTGCCAATGAAGATCGACCTTGGATGGATCAATCTACATGAATTGCGACAATATTGTTCACAGCTTCAAAGATTCTATTGTTGGGTTTCTTCAACTGATTTGAGGATGAAGCTTTTCAAGGAAGCATGAAATGTAATCAACATAAATAAGCAAGACATGATAACTAATAATAACCAATACTAAGTATAAAGTGGAATTAATAAAGCCTTATTAAATAATAACAAAGGTAATATTATGTAAAAATGCCTATCTATCTAATAGGCATGACTTCATGGGAAACACCCTTTAAAGTGTATGTATTACACATGCCTTCCTTCATTGTTATCATTACCTTCAATATTAATAATTATTTATTATCCTTTTATATATATTTTTACCTTATCCTTTTTATTCTGAATATTTAATTGAACTAGTTTCGTTCATTACGAGGAATAGATGTTTAGGATTGTTATGGTGATATTATGTGATAGAGTGGTATGATATCCTTGTCAAGGTTATCAGAACTCGAACCATCTGAGGGTTAGATCAGTAGTGATCGGAAAATTGGGATGAAGAACCACTTTATTAAAAAATACATAATAGATGCAAATTTTAATAAAAAATATATATTCATGTGCATCAGTATAAATCCAGACCATTAGACACTGAATATGCAAATTTGATATAGCATGTAAGGTTGAGTACAGTAAAATGGCACCCAATGTGTTACATATCTGAAACAAAATACTTAAGTATTGAGGATCTATCCTCTAGAGTCTAAAAAATATCATGCTACTACAAATAACTACATATTTTCCTTTGTTGAAATTCTTCTTGCGCTGAGTGTGAGATTTTGTCACCATTTGTCAAATTTCTTTTCTAGTATTCCTCAAATAGATTGGCTCATAAGCAGTTGATTCTTATTGTTTGGTAATTTGAAGTGTTGCTTCTGTACATTAGGTCTAAGAATTTGAGTCCAACTTCTGAGAATCCTTATGTTACGCTTTCTTGTTCTATGCTCTTTTAAGGTAGTCTGCTTGATCTTTTATATTTTTAGCTTTTCTCTGGATGTCTAACTCTACATATATTAATTGAGGCTCTGCTATCTCTGATTTGATATGGTTCTGTCTGAATAGTAGCTTACATATGATTTCTTAATATGTGTATTCCATTCCGGTGCTATAATTGTTCAATAAGTAGTCGTTTCCTGTGTTTAATTTACTTTTGAATGCTTTGGGATTCTTTGGATTTTAGTTTCCATGGAGGGATGTGGTTGCTTATGCTTTCTTTCTTTTCTATTCTCTTTTGTTAATTCAGTTTTGTCATTACATCCATATTTCCCAATTTTTTTTTATAATTTTATTTCTTAATGGTTGTTTGATTTCCAAGGCTCTTTAGGATGCAAATCAAATCAGGAGTTTCAATTTCTGCTATGTTTCTTTCTACTAAAGATGTGTTGGAATTTTCTTTTCTATATTGTAAATTTGAATAGTGTGCAGTAAGATTCCTTTTTTTGTAACCTGAGTTAATAATTTTAACTTGCAATTGCTGCTGAAGTACCTAAAATTTCTTTAGATGGACTATATCAGTTGACTTTGATAAATTGCTTCATTGTCAACTCATTTATTGACTTTGAAATCTAAAGTGATGTGTGAGAGTCTGATAGTATGGTTTGCATTGGTGTGTGTTGATTTAAAATTTTCATATAGATTAGGTTAGGATTTGCTTTAATTGACAACACTGTTCCCACTTTTATTGATGCATGCCATTTTCTGTGAACCATGGCATTTTTTGTCCTATTGCATATTTCCAATTTGTAACAGGCACAGCTGCCAAAACTTAATAATGCTTTGTCAAACAGATTTTTGAATTTTAAGATTCTATTTAGTCTGTACTTAGGTGATAGCATTTGAATCAAATCTCTCTTGATAGTTTACATAGAATCACTTTAGTAGATTGTATTACTGTAATGTTTGATATTAACTTGATGAATGTTATTTGCAGTTTTGAGTGTTGATGCAATTGACATGTCAGGCAAGCATGAAGTAGACCTCGACACAAATATATGGAAAGTAAGAGATCCTCGCTGGGTCATTGCAAATAGGCTTCTTGATTAGATTGGCTTGATCATTCTTATTATGAGACTATGTTTTGACATTTTCCCTCTTTTACATACTGAAATTTTATCCAACATACCCACCAACTGATATTAATTTATAATCTGTGTAGCTTGAGTATCAAAATGTACTCTTCTACTGGGATCTTTGAAGTTTGAAGCTAAGATGTATGCATTTTCGGAGACAACATATCTCTCCATTAAGTTCAATAAATATATTTGCTTGCTGCTCAGAACATTCCTTATTTTTTAGGTTTTTTCGATCCTGTATGTTGTACTCGTGTTTGAAAAGTTTGAAGTTTTCTGATTTCATGATAGGATATTACAAGAAATAGAAAAGGATGCTGCATTTATTGCAGTTCCATTCTTAAGTTCCAGGCAATTAAATTAAATTCTTAAGTCTATCCTACAATGTTTCACAACCAACGTTAAGGTAAAAGTATATATATCTCTTTTTGTTGGCAGAAGGTAAATACTATATCAATAGTTTAATAGTTAAGTAAAGATCTGGGCGATAGGAACAGAGATAGTAAATAGTTATACGAACTCCTTAGAGTTTACCTTCACAACTTCTTACGCAACCATTATGCAGGCTATGGATTAACTCAGCAATAGGAGACATGTTAAACCTGTCAAAAATAGAAACGGTGATACAAGCTGGAAGGCTAGCACTCACGACTAAAAATTATGCTTTATATTACAATCCAAAAAGGTTATCGGGTATCTATAAACCCTGTTATTCATTTAGATTAATTCATCATTCGAGTTGCAGGGTCGACAGGGTAGACTTTGTTTACATTATAGAAAAACAAAGGTTTAAAAATAAAATACTAAACCTTGCAAAGGATAAATCTTATGATATAAGGGAGTCGTGTAACTGCGACTTTACTGATCGAATCTTATACACATGTATGGTTGGAGGTCGTAAGGCCATATGACTGGACTCACACGGGATTAAATCCAAGATGCCAAAGCAGGGGTAATACAAGAATTAACGCACATAACAAATGTTATCAGAATTATTACAATAAAATAAAACGATTTTACTCATAGGTGTAATTGCAACAGTGCTGTTGTCCTCATTGCACCGAGAGGAGCGAGGTGCTCTACATCCCAGTATGGTGGGGAGATGTTGTAATGTTCGTTCTTAACAAATAATTAAAAAATTAATGTCGGCTCATAAAATAAAAAATTGTAGAAAATATTTAAAAAAAAATCCATGTTGGCTCATAAAATAAAATATTATGAAAATAATTAAAAAATCGATGTTCGTCTATAAAATAAAATATTATGAAAATAATTAAAAAATCAATGTTCGTCCGTACATTTGTTCATTGGGTATTAGCCCTACTAGTTCATCCGGTAACAGTAAGCATGACAAAATTCACAGAGTACTGGATGAAATTTGTGGAGTGAACCTTGTAGCATGTTAACATAGCTTATGTTGATCTCAGAAGTACAATGTGCAACCATAGGACAATATAGAATCGGGTTGTGGACCATGGTAACTAGGTTTTAGGAGAGAATGAGTTGTAGACGTGGTGTTAGAGCAAATATGTTACCTTTAATTTATTGATCAAAAGATTGACAGTGTAATTAGTTATATGTCCATTATTTTAAATTAAAATGCATCCATTAAACAATAAAAGTACTTGGTGCACATTTTATTTAAAAGGCGGGGGTTGTTAGAAAGTCATCACTCAAGTCCAAATTCTATTAGATTCACTACCAAAATTGCCCTTTATCTTAGTATTGCCTCTTGGACATATAAAAGTTTAACAACAAGACCATCTGTTACTAAATCATAGAAAACATAACTTTGGCCAACAAGCTTGCATTCTAATAGGTAGACATAAAAGCTTATGACAAGGCAATAATGGGGTTGAGCCCAACACTAGATGGGGGATCATCATGGTCTTTGTGGGTTGTTCCTGTTCATTAACAATAGGCTCGACATATGGGATGACCAATTGCCCCTTGTTATTAGTAGGTTTTGGCGCTTGAGGTTTTTTTATCTCTTGGGATAGAAGAGTCGGTGTTGAAATTTATTGTTTTAGCAAGTGGGTGTAGGAGGCTAATTATTGTGGCATTATGTATGCGCACGGACAACTCAAATGGTTTTTCATTGGTCCTTTTTTATCTAGATGGTGGGATTGTCTTGTACTATGCTGCTCCAAGTGCTCAAAAGCCAAGGCTACATCGTCCAAATTATTCACCTATGTTGTTTTTCCAGTGATATATGTTCTATCAGTTTTGGCCCGCTCACAATAATGAGACAACAACCTCAAGTTGTAGTGTGCAAAATCCAAGCTTCTTTCTCGGTTTTCATTAAGGCTGTTTCTTTTCACATTGTGAATGTAGCTATAGGTGCTCCAACACCTCTCTGCGAACAACTGTTAACCACATGTGAAGGCTCTCTGATGGCCAATTTATGCAATTGTATGGTTGAGGAGCCATACATGTTCCACCACTCAATAGGCCAACCTATCTCGATCTTTGTTTGCATGCAAATTAGAAAGAACTCCATATTAACCGAGGTATTTGCTCAATTCGCCATGTAGTATGGCACACTCCTCTTCTTCAAGGACTCGCTTGTCTAATGCTAGCATGTACCCATTATGTACCTCTGGATCTGTGAGGTTTTTTGCTGATCCCATGTAATGTCTCGTTTTGACCAATTAAGCTGTATCAAGTGACATGCGCAACATGTAGGGCGTAAGTCAAAATGCATGTGACATGCATCACTAAAATTGCATGCATGCATACGTTAGGTTGTATGCGACATGCAAAAGAGTGCATGCAAGAATAAAAGAAGGGCATGCAAAAAGTGAGTTGCATGCAATCAAAAGAGAATAAAAGAAGGCAAATCAACTTTTCTAGGTATTCAATTGTTATTAATGTTGATTGAGAATTGGTTTGAGAGCTTTGAGAACCGTTTAGGTTTGAGGGCGATTGCCTTAGCCAAAAAGTGAATTCGGTAGCGAAATCTATCTACCCTAATCACTCCCGATGATAGATTGGCCAGATCTATCACCGTTCTTTAAGAGGACCAGATTGTGTGAGTTATAAGGCAGAGATCAAGCTTGTTGAGGCAGGGTGCACTTGTCACTTTAGGGTAGCGATATTCTCCTCTACTACTGCTACATTATTCCTTGGGATTGTGGGCTTCATTGAGCATGAAGGAGAGATGCACTTCTAGGGTTTCATTGGGCTAGAGCAAGGGCCTATTGATTATTGTTTGGACAAGTATCTCCTTACAAGCAAGGGCGTTTTCTTCAATCCTTGGGGGCAGAGACTTCCATCTCATTGTTGCGCATTTACTACTGGGACGTGTCACTAGGGCTGCCACATTCACGTGAAAAGGGGGTTGCTATCTATCCAACAAGGCAGCAATCCATTCTTACTAGCAACTACTCTCTATAATGTGAGCTACCATTAATTGTTCATCCCCAAATCAACTCTAAGGAAGGCATGATCAGCCTCAGTGGACTTACAGCTCTGTGGAGGCACGCAACCTCATGCATGGGAGCTGTTCGAAGGTTAAAGTAAAGCTTTTTTGCCCTACTTCGGGCTGCACTCATCAAGAAGAGATAGGAACTGTTTATTGGAGCATTTATTCTGATTGTTGGGCATTATATCAGGCAGTACACCTACAGCCACTTTATACACCAGTCTGAGAATTACCTACAGCTGTTACAACCATCAAACAGTCAACCTTCATCACTGTTCAAGGTTTCAATATTCTAGGCAACTGTGGCTGCCATCTCGTATTCATTCACAACTTTATTCAAGGTCAGACTTATACCTTTTCTGAGATCTGATTATATGGGACAACTTGAGTAAATTCTATTGTTTATGATTGCATAATACTTTTGGTTTAAATTCTGTGGGGTCCAAGTGGAAACTATTTTGTCTGTTACATTCCATTTATATCAGTTGTCTTGATTGATGAACCGGGATTATGTGTTATTTTAAATTGCCATACAATTGATCATTGGGTAAACACATTATCATGCAAGCAACCACAAGTCATTAGAAAGAAAATCTCAGTTGAGAAGGTACATTCCACTACTTGGGATCTTACACCCCACCCCTAGGTGCTAGTTTGGCCAACCAAGATGGAGAATAGTATTTTGCGTAAGGATGCATGCTAAGGCATGGAGTGGAACATTAAGATTATCCCACCTTTTGACCACATGCTTGTGAATATGATCATACATGATAACACTTTTGGACCTTTGTTGAACAATATCTTTTATTTGGCTAGCATGCTATCCATTTGTCATACACCTCCCCAATTATCGACTGATCAATATCTGCAAATAGGGTCATGTTATAAGTGGGCTTGGTGAACTGCAACACATACCTAACACTTGCTCAAAACTGGCCATCAAGAACGATGTCCTCCACTCCTGAAGATCATGCCTGTCAGTTGTGGATGTAGCCCTATCTTTCAAAATTGCCATGATTCACTTGATAACATACTAGCCAATGCCTCTCTTACTTTCAAAAGGCACTGAAAGTGAGGTAATTGCTAGCAAATCTAGTGTTTGCAATCTTCAATAGCTCCAACCTCAAGTGACTGCGGAAAATGTGGTGGGTGTTAGAGATATGTGTATCTCAGGATGTCCTTCATGTAGTGATGCCTAACATGAAGTACATTATCAGTATAGGCATCAGGGTAGGTAGAGGGTGAGATGCACTCTACCAGGTGTCATGGATCTAGTGGTCGAGACATGCAAAGTTTTCAGTGACTTTTGCCTTACGCATGCAAAAGTTTGCATGCACTCATATTAGGGTTTTGGAAACCCTAATAAGGCTGTTGGTAAAAGGAGGCATGGGGCCACGAGAATGTTATGAACAAAACATAACATATATTAGTATATTTAAGATTAATATTTAATAGTGAAAAGGTACTCCATAATACATGACCTTATGTGAAAGGTCATTATCAATCCCAAGGTTACTTGGGAGCGGGAGCGAGAAGCGAAATTTTCAAAAGCTTCTGGTTAGGAAGCGTTCTGAAAGCGTTTTTTATATAATATATATATTTTTATATATTTTGATGCATATATGTCAACAAATGCATGTAGAATGTTGAATTAGTTATGGAAAGGATAAAAACATGAAATAAACAATAATACATATAACATCATTCATCAATCATCAATCATTAATCATTTACTAGTGAATTCATCAACCATAGGTCTAGTATCCATGATCCATAAGTTATAACATCAAGATTCAACCTTAAAGCTTCAAATTTTCAATGTATAAACATTTTGTCATCACTAGTACTGGTAATTTGTAACCAAAGTTACCAGGTAACCAAACTATAGTGACATAGTCTATAACAGAGAACATCAACCATAAAATGAAAGTTGAAAGTTGAAACAATTCACGAAGCATCATATCTTACCAAAGAGTTATAATATGCTTTTATGCAGTCAATGACTCAATCATTCAAGTTGCAAATTGTGAACTTCAAAGTTCAAACTCAAAGGTAGGTTCAACTTCAAACTTCAAACTTGAAAGCCATGTATGTTTACAAAATATATGATAATAAATATAAAAGAGTCAATAGTGCAGAAACTTGAAAGTACTGTAAACAAGAAAAGACAAGAAAAACAGATTTTATGGAGTTTCCTCTTGCCACGTGAAATTTCCATTTTCTTTTCTCGTGCTCTATGAACAATGGAGTGGGATTATCATCCTCAGTAGCCACCAATGCTAAGCCATGTCCAAGACTCGATCGTGCACGACCCCCCCTCACTGATGCAGATGGAGGTCGTGAAGTTGAACCTCTAGGAAAGATTGTGCATGTGGAAACAAGGCAGAAGATGGCAACGACGTTGTTGCATGGTCATCCTCATCGCCCAAAAGCTCTTCCTCTAAGCGCTCTAAAGCTAAGGATCCATCCTCCAAGTTATGCTCCTCCAGATTGTTGTCCCAAGTGACATATGATCTATTAGTTTTGGCACGCTCACATAATGAGTCAACAACCTCAAGTTGTAATGTAGATAAACCAAGCTTTCTGCTCGGTTTTCATTTAATCAGTTTCTTTTCACTGAGTGGATGAAGCTATAGGTGCTCCAACACCTTTCTGCAGAGGAACTGTTAACCACCTGTGAAAGCACTCTAACAACCAATTTATTCAAGCGTTGGCATGTTGAGCCATACATGTTCCACCATTCGATAGGAGGCGCCCTATCTCGATCTCTGATTCCGTGCAAAGTACCAAATGGACCAACTTCACTGAGGTATTTGCTTAATTCATTGCGCAATAAGTCACATTCCTCTACATCAGGGACCAACTTGTCTATAGCAGCCATGTACCCAACCTGTACCTCTGGATCTGTGTGGGGCTTTCTCCTAACCCCACCCCTAGGTTCTGGTTTGGCCAACCAAGATGGAGAATAATATTTTGGTGTTAACACATACGCTAAGGCATGCAGTGGAACATTGAGATGTTCCCACCTTTTGACCACATGTGTGTGAATAGGTCATACAAGATGGGATCTTTTTGTTCAACAATATCTTTAATTTGGCCCAACATGCTATCCATTTGCTCATACACCTCCTCAATCACCGACTTATCTATATTTGCAAATCAAAATCATGTGAATAAATGGGCTTTGTGAACTGCAAAACATACTTGACACTTGCCCAAAATTGACCGTCAAGAACTATGCCCTCCACCTCCTGAAAATCAAGCCTGTCAGATGTGGATGTAGCCCTATCTTTCAAGACCTTCCATGACTCACTTGATACCATGCTAGCCAATGCCTCTCTTACCTTCAAAAGGCGCTTGAAAGTGAGGTAGTAGCTAGCAAATCTAGTCTTGCTATCTTCAATAGCTCCAACTTTGAGTGACTGCGGAAAATGCCATGGGCATTGCTATGGTTGGTTATAAATCTTATCATGTACTTACCCTTTTTGTACAATTCACCAATCCATTTGTATCATTTTCCTTCAACTTAATGATGCCGTGCATCAAAAGTTCAGTGTGTGAACCAAACACCTAGACCAAAATATGTTGGGGTATTTATCTTCAATGATTGCTCCCGCTGCCTTACAATTAGCAGCATTATCGGTTATGACTTGGATGACATTGTATGACCAATAGCTTCAATGGTTTTGAGTAGGAGTTCTGCAATGTTCATGCCGGTCTTGAATTTATCTGAGTAGTCATGGGCTGAAAGGAAGACTACACCAGTAGCAGACACACCAAGAACATTTATCATGGCTTGCCTTTTACATTTGTCTATCCATCTGATACAATTGATACCCCATAATCATTCCAAGCATTTGTGAATTGCCCCAAAGCATTTTGGATCTTGCCCCTTTCCTTGTCAAGCCCCATAGTTCTAGCTTTGTCGTACCCTGGGCTCTTATATCCTCTAGAGTAGTGCGAATGGCCTCTACCATTTCATGCCAACAGGGTGAGCGAGCGATGACATTGATGTATGCCACATGCATAGAGAACCGGAACACGTTTGCATCCACGTCATCCCTACCACCTTGGTCAAGGAAATCTAATATTGTCTTGCGTGACCTAGGGGGTGAGAATCCACTACCTTGGGTGGATGGGCCTCTAGTTCTCGGTGAGTTTGAGGGTCCTGGTCAACCCTTGATGCTTTTGATTTGTTCTGTGCTTCAAATTCTTCCTTCTTATACATGGCTCTTTGTGTTGATGGCACATTTGGGAAAACACAAACTCCTATAGTTTTGTTTTCATCACATGGCATGTGTCCACATAGATGTCTTCTCAGACGGGTATATGAACCCATGTAAGTCCTTTTACAATGGGGGCAACCAAATTTGGCGGTTCCACCCCCCTTGTTTCCTCCCTGCTTGGGAACATATTCCACAAGGGTGTTGAGTCCTCCTTGGTTTTCATTCGGTTTCCCTCCTCCTCCTCCTCCTCCTCCCCTCCCTCCTCCTCTCCACAGTATGTGCCACTACCCACTTCTTCATCCTCTCCCTCTCCCTGATTCCTCCTCCGGTTTCAATGACCATCATTAAAATAACAAATGGAATCAACAGAACAAACCATAAACCCGTCATCAAGTTTGTTGGACTTGGAAGTTGGAAGTGGAACTAGAGATTTAACTTGTTGCCTTGCAATAGAATGAGGGAGAGAAGTATGGGAAAGAGTAGGAGAGGAACATTTACATTCTAGATTCTAGATTTCAAGCATTCAAATATAGATTAATGATTAATCATCAAACCTCAAGCATCAAAACTTCAAGTTCAAACACAAAGCAAATCAACAAGAAAGGGTTTAGAGCCTACCTATTTGGATGCCCAATGTAGTGAGTGTGCCAAGCAGCCAACCTTCTTCAATCTCCAAGAAAAAACCAAGCTGATGGCACCTTCTCCTCTTCTCCTCTTCTCCTCTCCTTTTCTCTTCTTCTCTTCTCCTCTCCTCTCCTCTCTTCTCTTCTCAAGCAAAGCAAAGTGAGAAATGGAGTGTGGAGGAGGGATTTATCTCTCAAAGTCCTATTCCTCCCCTCCAAAACCCCAACTGTGGACCCCACCCGCTTGAAATCCCTTTCATTTCGCTGGTTGAGCGAAGTGTCCAAGGAAGCGATGGGAAGTGTTTTTAACACGTACGGAATCGCTGGGGAAGCAGAGCGAAGCAATCGGGAAGCGAAGCTTCTGATCACTTCCTCAACGCTTCCACACAATGGCAGGGAGCGTCGAAAACTCACGGAAGCAAGCTTTGGAAAAATGATTCCGGACGGAAGCGAAACGGAAATGCACTCCGCTTAGCTTTCGGTAGCTTTGGCCAGAAGTTAGCTTCTGGAACGGGGGCGAGGGCGGGGCGCTTCCCTGCAACATAGGTCAAGCCTATTATATGGCCAATATATTGTACAATTCATCATATCATTTTATATTCATTATTATCAACATTTTTATTGTCTTTTGCACAATAAATATTTAATATCTAAAGCTTCTGCAATTATATGTGTAATTAGAGCGTAAAAATTCCAATGGAAGTAATTGAAAAAGATCCAAGGTTTAGAAGAATAATTAATAAAAGTAAATAATCGTGCAATTGAAAGGGACCATGAAACCCTTAATTTAATAAAAGAAAGTAACAAGAGCAGGATCGATATTGTCCAGGTTTGAAGGATTAAAAGCCAAATCTGCTCCGAAAAAAGAATTGAAACCTTTAATCGATTTGGGAAGCATTCCTAAACCCATTGATGTCACTAAGGAAGAATACAGTTATGTAGATAAGGAAAATGGAAACGAAGACCAACAGATGTCTGATCTTGGATAAGAGTGTGACAGGATGATATGAATTATGATGTGGATATGGAATTACAGATCAGTTCGCTGTATATCATGAAACTCAAGATTTATATGACCAAGGAAGAAGGATCCTATGATGATTCTATGATGCAAGTGACAGCGAGGATGACAGATGATTAGCAATAAAAATAAGAATATGATAAAGTATGAAGGTTTATGTGATCCCATGGATAAGGATTTATTCAAAAAATCAGCAGTAAAATGCTTTTCTATCCTACTTCTGTTACCAGTAGTCGACTTTTTAATGAAGAACTCCAGTCCTTTCGTGGGACACCGGGAGAGGCACTAGAAAATTTGCAGAATTTCATCCAGATGTTAAAATGATGGGGATCGCACTGCCCACCTATTATGTTTCAAAATGATGCAACAAGTTCACGGTTTCTCTGTCAATAGACGACTTCGAGATCTGGAGAGCAAAGGAGCTTTCAGAACTATAGCACAACTTATAAACTCCACTTGTATTGTCGTTTGAGCCTATTTCCAAAAGAAATCCAACAACAAGTTCACCGATGTTCTGCATACATGATAAGCCTTTTCCATGTCCTCAGGGATCGGAACATTTTAGCAGAGATGACCTCTCCATGATGATGGTGCCATATCGACCTTTGGAACTCTTTGGTTCCAGTTCATGATTAAATAGAGATGTGCTACACGCCGGATATGACATCTAGGCTCTCGTTGCACTTCGTGGAGACATTGCAGCCAATCATGATACTCCTTCCCAAATTCCACGATTATTTGCACTTTTTCATGGAAAATACATTACAGCTAGGAAAAACCAATGGATAGATTCAATTAAAGAAAATTTCATAAATTATGTCTTGAGCGAAATGAAACCAATAGTCTTGCCTCAAATCAAAACGACTCGAAGTCCATTTATCGTTCATCCAACTAAAAGTGCATAATTCGTTGGGAAGTATTAAATATAAACTTAATAACCCTTCATGTTATAAAAAGTGAAAAGTCATATGTGATATGACATAAAGAAAAAATATTAAGGATAGGATATTATTGAATAAAAAAGTAGAATATTCAAAATATACAAAATTTTAGTTTCAAGGTTATAAATATGGTTATAAAAGGGGTAAGTCACTTCCAGTTATAAGCCATTTTTGAAGTAAATGTATACAAATAAATGATGAGGGGATCATGTTCAGTCTTCCCACCAATTTCATAATGTTGAATCAAAGAAGAAATTAGTCTATATAGCTTTGAGGACAAAGCTTTTTGTAGACCGTGGCAATGTTATGAATAGAACATTACATATATTAGTATATTTAAGGATTAATATTGTAATAGTGAAAAGGTATCTCCATAATACATGACCTTATGCGAAAGTCATTAAGGCAACCTATATATGGCCATTATTATTGTACAATTCATTATATCATTTATATTCATTATTATCAACATTTTTATTGCCTTATGCACAATAAATATTAATATCTATAAGCTTCTACAATTATATGTGTAATAGAGAAAAGCTTACTTAGTATTTTCTTCATAAGAAAAGGAAAGAAAAGAGGGAGAGAATCAGTGCATGCAGAGGGGCGCTTCCTTGAGAGAGCACATTTTTTGAAGGAATAGTGTAGATCTAGAGAGATCTGCACACTTGATCTAGCACTGAGAGCATTGTTACTGCATGAATTCATCTGCACAAGAGAGTCAAAGATTGAGCTAGGCGCATTCCTAAGGATGGCGCACTTCCAGAGGAAGACGCGTAATTTTGATAGGGATCTACCCTATTCATCTGATAAAGTTGCATTTGTTGAGCAATCAACTTTCAATAGAATGATTCATCTGTTGCTAGATCAGGTTTTCATTCAGGAGGGCACATTTCTTAGCAGAGGCGCATTCCCTAAGAGGCGCTCTGAGATAGAGCTCTCCAGATCTGTAGTAG